>CM064573.1:19789696-20037196 GCA_032716605.1 Paralithodes platypus | reverse complement strand
GCATGGAAGATTTTCGTTATCGACAAATTGAAAAAATTCCCACTTCACAGACAAAATAGACAAATATACCAACAATTGGGTTGTGGGGGCAGCAGCCCCCACCCATAATAGCCTACTATAATAGGTTAGGTAAGGTTGTTAGGTTAGACTAGGCTAATATCCTTTCAAAGGGGTATAGGCCTATTAAACACTAGGATAGCCTATACCTGGTCAAGGGTAAGTCCTGCTGTAGTCAACTTGAATTCTACCTTAAATTGTAATATTAGACTAGGCATAGCCTATAGAAAAAATAGCCTAGCCTACTTATTTATTGTAGCCTATAATATAGGCCTAGCCGGGTAGAATGTAGAGTTCGGGCATACCGCCACCATTGTTTACACTGCGTAGAGCGGCGACGGAAGCTTGCCATCATGTTCCCGTCTATTTTGACTGCCATTGGATACAATAATATGTTGAGGGGAGGGCTTTGCGGCAATTGTTTTGGTTGTTTGCCCCCTACTGGCAATATATATGATGATGACAACACGTCATGGGGGCAAAGCCCCCCCTCAACATATTATTGTATCCAATGGCATTAAAAATAGACAGGAACATTATCGCAAGTGTCCGACGCCGACACCGCCGCCGTAATGTTTACATATGTCGAACACTGTGGTTAAAGGCTGGTTCACACATAGCCGAGTCGGTGCGTGAGTCCAACACGAGTCACACTCGTCGATTATCGCCGTCGCTGGAGGCTGAGTCGGCCGCGAGTAGCAATTGTTCCCGAGTCAAGGAGAGTGTAACACGAGTTAACTCGATTCAATACGAGTCAACACGTGTTCATGCAAGAGTCTGTACGAGTAGCTGAGAGTCAAAACGAGTGTAACACGAACCCAACACGAGTGTCAAAAATTTGAAAAAAAATGGCCACATTCCAGGGCACGTAAACAAAAAGTATGGACGAGTCAACGCGATTGTTACACGGATCAACACAATTTTTATACGGATCAACACGAAAGACAACGCGTTGACTCTCGTTGGATCTCTGTTGCACACGTGTTGACTCGTGTTACATCCATGTAAACTCTCGTTGATTCTTCCTACATTTTTGAAATAACGGTATTTCAAATGACACTTGCTTTTTCGTGTTACACTCGTGTTTTTTTCTCAGTGGATCGTGTTTACTCTTGTTTACTCGTGTTTTCACTTGTGTTTGAATCGTGTAAACTCTGGCATCATGGGGGCACCAAATGTTGGCACTCACATTCGTGCTTTCTACTCTTGTTGATACGTGTTGCATGTGTGTTACATACGTGTTGTTGTGTGTAGACACGTGTTGCTTCGTCAACGTCGAAATGATGACGAAAAGCACGAATCACCAAAGAGTGTTACACGAGTTTACACGAGTCAACACGAGTTAACACGAATAACAAAGAGTTATTCAGAGTCAAACACGAGTTAACACGTATGTACACGAGTCTACACGTATGTAGGCCACACTCATGGGTACTCGCCACGGGACCCAAAAATGTCATGCATGCATGAAATTTTTGGACCCCGTGGCGAGTACCCACAAGTGTGTCGAGTATACACGAGCGTAGCACAAGTCTATACGAGTGTTGAGGAGTATCGACGAGTCATTGCTGAATAGCAAAATTTCATCACTCGTGTTGGACTCGCGCACCGACTCAGCTATGTGTGAACCAGCCTTTAGTTCCCGTCTATTTTGAAGGCGTTTTTTTCGGTTATTTGCCTCCTGCTGACAATATATATGATGATGACAATATGTCATGGGGGGGTGACCCCCCTCAACCTATTATTGTATCCAAAAGCAGTCAAATAGACGGGAACATGATGGCCAGCATCCGCCGCCGCTCCGCGTAGTGTAAACAAGGCTGGCGGTACACCCGAACTCTACATTCTACCCCACTAATTTTCCAACTAGCATAACCGATGATTATCAATGATCAATCCCAGTCAGAAACGTCCATGCTTCCCTCCCATAAGTCAATGTCGGGATTACCACACTGTCATGCAAGGACTTCTTTACTTCCATGCTGATCACCCTATTTCTTCTTATTGCTTTCAGAGTTCCTACAACGCTCTTCCCCTGTTACACTTTCTCCCACACTTCTTCATCCATAGGCCTACTCACATCTTTACTCAACACACTGCCCAAATACTTAAATGAGCTGACATTCTTCATAGCCGTTCAACCTCACTTCACACTCTATGGTTGCACCCCTTTCAATGACCATAATATTGCTCTTCCTAGCATTTACCTCCAGATTCCGTTTTTCACACACTGTTCCAAACATATTTACCTGACCCTCCAACTCCCATTCACTATCGCTCATCAGAACTGTGTTGTCAGCAACAGTAGTACCGGTACTGTACTGTTGAGGCAACTTCCACTCGTTTCCTTCCCTTATCAGCGGTACACCAACATCCGCTGCTCTTCCTTGTATTTCTTTCATGACTCCATCCATATACTGTACTGGTATATATTGAACAACCATCGGGACATCACATACACCCTTGCTTTAACCCAACATTCAGATTAAAGAACTCGCTCTGTTAATTATCCACACATACTGACACCTTTGCACCCTCATACATGCTCTTAATTGCTTTCAGCAACTTGCCATCTACTCCGTATATTTTCAGTACCGGTACCGGTACTTTCCACATACCTTCTCTATCAATTCTGTCATAGGCCTTCTCCAACTCCATAAATGCAGCATACAACTTTTATCGCTTCTCCAGATATTTCTCCACAACACATTTCCGGGCAAAAATCTGAGCCTACACATCCTCTTCCCTTCCTAAGATGACTACAGTATGCTAACCGTTTCCCCAGCAATACTGACTGAAAATGCCCAAATATATTGCATGTCCTCTTCAGATTTATCTACAATATGTAAAATTACACCAAATACCACTACAGTAGCACTGAAATCAATAAAACTCACTAACAGGATAAATAAATGGAAGAAATACTCCAAAAGATTAATATGTTAACCCTTTACCCAGCAATACTGACTGAAAATGCCTAAATAGATTGCATGTGCTCTTCAGATTATACATACATACGTACATAACATTTTAAGACTGAGTGCTCCACACAGGTGTGCAGTTTCAGTCTCTTTTCCTAATGGCGGCGTTCCAGGCAACCCTGTTAAGGGATGCTTTACTTGTCAAGTTTTTGGATTTGAGATCGGCACGTATAGTCCGATCCCAGGTCTTACTCGGTCCACCCCTTGGTGCAGCTCCCTCCACAATCGCAGACCTGCATCTTTTCACCCAATTTTGTTCATCCATTCTCTCCATACCATCCCAGTTTACTTGTACGCATCTCCTCGCTAATACTCTTTATACCTAAACGTCTCTTCAGCTCATCATTTGTTATTCTGTTGACATCCTTTATCTGAAATATGTAAAATTACACCAATTACCAACTACATTACCAACAAATTTAATAAAGTACACTAACAGGATAAAGAAAATGTAAGAAATAGCCCTAAAGATGAATTTATCTATCTATCTATTGACGGACGCCTTGATCCCCGAAGGATTGGCCACGAACGAAACACCCCTATGCACCTCTGTCCCCAGTCAGTCGACGCCCCTCCTCCCATCCAGCACCGCTTTCACGCATATACTTCTTAACTCCATCCTTCCACCTCTCTCTCGGTTTATTTCTCCCTCTGTCCTTCCACCTCACTCGTACACGCTCTTAGTCATTCTCTCGCTTCCCATACGTTCCACATGGCCGAACCATCTCAAGGTGTTCTTTTTCGCACTTTCCAGTACATTCACACCACACCTCTCTCGTACATCCTCATTCTTCTGTCTATCCCTCCATGTAACTCTGCACACACTTCTCAAGTAACTCATTTCCATCCCTTTCACTCTTGGTTTGAATCTCTCCAACAACATCCAAGCTTCGCTTCCGTAAGTCAGTGTCGGGATTACCACACTGTCATGCAATGACTTCTTCAGTTCCATGCTGACCACCCTATTTCATGTTACTGCTTTCAGCATTCCTACAACCCTCTTCCCCTGTTGCACCCTCTCCCACACTTCTTCATCCATACTCCCATCTTTACTCTGTACACTGCCAAGATACTTAAATGAGCTGACAATCTCCATAGCCTGACCGTTCAACTTCACCTCACACTCTGTGGCTTCACCCCTTTCGAAGACCATAACCTTGCTCTTCCCCGCATTTACCTTCAGATTCCATTTTTCGCACACTGTTCCAAAAATATTTACCAGACCCTGCAACTCCCATTCATATCATCAGCAAACAGCAGTACACAAACATCCACTGCTCTTCATTGTATTTCTTTTATGACTGCATCCATATACTGTATATATAGAACAACCATCTGGACATCACACACCCTTGCTTTACCAAACATTCAGATCAAAGAACTCCCTCTGTTCATTCTTCACACATACTGATACCTTTGCACTCTCATACATACTCTTCACTGCTTTCAGCAACTTGCCATCTACTCCATATATTCTCAGTACAGTACTTTCCACATACCTTCTCTATCAACTCTGTCATTCCACTCGTTGCCTTCCCTTATTAGTGGTACACCAACATCCACTGCTCATCCTTGCATTTCTTTTATGACTCCATCCATATACAGTTCAGTATATATTGAACAACCACGGGGACATCACACACCCTTTCTTTAACCCAAAATTCAGATCAAAGAACTCGCTCTGTTCATTCTCAATACATACTGACACCTTTGCACCCTCATACATGCTTTTCACTGCTTTCAGCAACTTGCTATCTGCTCCGTATATTCCAAGTACTTTCTACATACCAGTACCTTCTCTATCAACTCTGTCATAGGCCTTCTCCAAGTCCATGAAGGCAGCATACAACTTTTGTCCCTTCTCAAGATATTTCTCCACAACATATTTCAGGGCAAAGATATGAGCTACACATCCTATTCCCTTCCTATGATGAATACTGTATGTTAACCGTTTCCCCAGCAATATTAACTGAAAATGCCCAAATATATTGCATGTGCTCTTTTGATTTATCTAAAATATGTAAAATTATACCAAATACCAACTACATTAGCACAAAACTCAATCGATCACAGAAACAGGATACAAACATAGAATAAATACCCCAAAAGATGAATACGTTAACCCTTTCCCCAGCAATACTTACTGAACATGCACAAATAAATTGCATGTGCTCTCCAGATTTAGCTGAAATATGTGAAATTACACCAAATACTAACTACATTAGCACAAAAATCAATCAAGCACTTTAACAGGATAAATAAAATGGAAGAAATAGCCCAAAAATGAATTTATCTATAGCCTACCGGTATATATTGCCGGATTGGGTTCTAGTCATGTGGTGATGGGCTGGTCTATCAGAGTGAGAACTGAGCGATCTCTGCCATACCCATAGCTTACTCTGACTGTTCCTTTTACTTATATATTTTCTAGATCTCAAGTGACGGCGTCTCATCCGTGGATTGACCTCCCAATCTACAGTACCAAGATTGGAAGCCAAAGCGTCACATTTTTCCTTTGCCCCTCAACTTTCTCTTCATAATTGCTGAGGGGCACAGGGCCCTGGGTGGGACTTTGGTTTCCCGGGCGTTTCCGCACCCTCCTCAGCTCCCCGCCATGGAGTGGCTTCGGTCACCCAGGCTTTATTGTGGTCGGAAGGGAGGGTTCTGTGGGGGCGCTCGGTTATGGCCTTGGCCTTGCTCGGGGCCTTGGGGCTGTTCGGCCAGGCAGCTTGGGGAACAACAACAACAACAACAATATTGCCGGACACCTTGATCCCCGAAGGGGTGACCATGAACGAAACGCCTGCGTATTTCAAGCTCGCTTGAGTTATCACTCGATCGTCTTTTAGAGCTTTTTGGCCCGGGGTAATTACCACACCATCGCGTCATAAGGAGTTTGAGGGGGTTAAATTGCTAGATACATAGAGGAAGAGGAATGCCAAGTAAAGCTAAACAAAAATATATAAGATATTTTTAACATCTATCTATCATCTATTGCCTGACGCCGTGATCCCCGAAGGGGTGGCCAAGAACGGACCGCCCCCATGCACCTCTGTCCCCAGTCAGTCGACGCCCCTCCCCCCAACCAGCACCGCCTTCGTTCAAGTACTTCCTCACTCCATCCTTCCACCTCTCATTCGGTCTATCTCTCCCTCTCTGTCCCTCCACCTCGCTCTCATACACCCTCTTCGTCATTCTCTCGCTTTCCATACGTTCCATATGGCCGAACCATCTCAAGTTGTTCCTTTTCACACTTTCCAGCACATCTACCTCCACACCACACCTCCTTCTTACTTCTTCATTAGTCTGTCTATCCCTCCATGTAACTCCGCACGCACTCCTTAAGTAATTCATTTCCACTGCTCTCACTCAAGGTCTGAGTCTCTCAACCAACGTCCATGCTTCGCTTCCGTAAGTCAGTGTCGGGATTACCACACTGTCATGCAAGGACTTCTTCACTTCCATACTGACCACCCTATTTCTTGTTACTGCTTTTAGCATTTCTACAACCCTCTTCCCCTGTTGTACCCTCTCCCGCACTTCTTCATCCATAGTCCCATCTTTACTCAACACACTGCCCAGATACTTAAAAGAGTTGACGATCTCCATAGCCTGACCGTTCAGCTTCACCTCACACTCTGTGACTTCACTCCTTTCGAAGACCATAACCTTGCTCTTCCCCGCATTTACCTTCAAATTCCGTTTTTCGCACACTGTTCCAAACTCATTTACCAGACCCTGCAACTCCCATTCATTATCACTCATCAGAACTGTATCATCCACAAACAGCAGTATAGGTAGCTTCCACTCAATTCCCTCCCTTTTCAGCGATACACCAACATCCACTGCTCTGGATAGTATTTCTTTTATGACTCCATCCATATATACAGTAAACAACCACGGGTACATCACACACCCCTGTTTCAAACCAACATTCAGGTCAAAGAACTCGCTCTGCTCACTCTCCACACGTACTGCCGCCTTTACACCCTCATACATGCTCTTCACTGCTTTCATCAACTTCCCCTCTACTCCGTATATTCTAAGTACTTTCCACAAACCTTCTCTATCCACTCTGTCATAGGCCTTCTCCAAGTCCATAAAGGCAACATACACCTTTTGTTTCTTCTCCAAATACTTCTCCACAACACAATTCAGGGTAAAAATCTGATCTACACATCCTCTTCCCTTCCTAAAAACCTCCCTGCTCGTCGCCTCTCCATTTCTCCGTTCTCACTCTCACTCTCTCAATCACTACCGGTACCCTACTGTATACCTTCCCTACTACGCTTAGAAGACATATTCCTCGGTGGTTACCACACACTCCTCTTTCCCCTTTGCCCTTATATAGGGGGACTATTATGCCAGTCTTCCAGTCATCGGGTGCGCTCCCCTTCTCCCATGCTAGTTTGCACATTTTCCATACCCATTCTATCACTATCTCACCACCATACCTCAACATTTCCCCACACACTCCATCTGTTCCTGGTGCTTTCCCCAACTTCACTCTTTTCATGGCTTCCCACACTTCTGACCTCCTGATCCCCACCTCCTCCTCCACTACTTCTCTTCTTCTCCCTCCCATACCATATCCAGCTATGTTTGCTGGCTCTTCATTCCTTTCATTTAGCAACTCACTGAAGTACTCCCTCCATCTCGACTCTCTCTTGCTTCTCGGCTAGCATTCTCCCATTCTTATCTTTCACACCCTTACTGTTTCCCTTGCTACCTTCCCTAACTTTCTTGACTTCTTCCCAGAACAGTTTCTTACTCTCCCTCCATTTTACACTCAGGTGCTCATTTCTGTCTCTCGGAATCTTCATTCCCTCTACTACCCAACCACTCTCTATATGCTTTCTTCTTTTCTTCCACAGCTATTCTTACCTCTTCTGTCCACCATGCTGTACCTTTCACTCCCCTCCCTCTTCTCCTCACTCCACACACCTCCTCACATGCTGCACAGATCTCATCCTTAAACACCTTGCTCATCTCCTCCACTTCCTCCATAACTTCCAGGTCGAACCCACCTAGTCGTCTTTCCACTGCTCTCCTGTACTCCTCCCTGACTTCCTCCTCCTGCAACCTCTCCACCCTGCTCATCATTCCACCCTCCTCTCGCCTCCCTCCAGCTCTCCTCACCCACTTCTTTTGTATCCTAACCTTAGCTACCACTACATAATGATCAGACAGACCCCCTCCAATACCCCTATACACCCTAGCATCCATCACAGATTTCTTCATTCGTTCATCCACACATACATAATCAATCAATGACTTTTGTTCCACCACTGTCTTATCCTTCATCGTCAACATCCGTTTCCACGTGTACCTGTGGATCATTCTGTGTCGGAAGAAGGTGTTGGCTATCCACAGCCTCCTCCCCACACATACGTCCACAAGTGCACTACCATTCCCATTCACCTCTGATGGTACCCCCCACCCTCCCACCACTCCCTCAACTTTCCTATCACCCACCTTACCATTCATATCCCCAATCAGAAATATTCTTTCGTTCTTGTCAAACTTCTCCAGGCACGCCTCCACATTCATCCAGAACTCCTCTTTCTTTCTTTCAAGTATATCCTCTGTCGGGGCATACACGCATGCAATCAATACAATATTTTTAACATGAGGTTGCTTATAATAATTTGTACCTCTGCAGTTTCTCCATGGCTAACGAAAAAGGTCACATTCCTAAGAAGCCCCAACCAAAAAGGCCAAGCTTCTGTACAGAACAAATGCCACACCATTACCCTTATGGTGACCCTATCAAATAATCAAAACAACCACACTTCTTAACCCAATTCCCGCGGGGCCCCTCATATGACGGAGACGATTTTCCGGCTATTTTGTAGCCTGTGAGCCAGGCCAGCTTTTGCAAGCAGCACGGATGGACGTCAGCCAGAGCCTACAGGCCCCGCCACGACACTGAGGTTTGTGTGAGAGAGAGTTCACTTTTGTGCAGCGTCACACATAGCGAAAACAGAAAATAATTGGTAATTATTAGCGATTTCGCCTAGGCCTATCGGATTTGGTAATTTTTAGCAATTTTGCCCTTCGTTTGCAAGATCCTTACAAGAAAACCAGACGTCGTACAGGGATGATTCAGGAGTAATTTGAAAGCTATTACCGTACTTTCACGAATACATAATTGTATTACGCTCTGGCTTTTGCTTATGCATGAAAATGAGCAGGGAATGAAGGCAATTTCGGGCAATTATGCCTACTCGTACAGGAGTCCTTGGAGCGGCTTCGGTCGTGCCGGGAATTTCCACACCTCACACCACACACACACATCACACAGTTTTTCCTACACCGAGAAATGACTCTCCGGCTGTCATTTCTCGAAGAATTCTTCTAGCCGGAGACATTGAGAGCAACCCAGGACCCACCTACACATACATATGTCCAACTTGCTCAAAACCCATCGCTTCGAGTCGCCACACTAATGGTTCAGTTCTCTGCAATTCATGCAGGAACTGGACCCAATTCACCTGCACAACACTTGCCTCCAAGAAACAGTACATGAACACCTGGACCTGTTCCTCATGCCCCTCCCTCTCCCAGTCAAATCCCTCGCCTAAAACCCGCCCACCTCTCCTCCCCAACCCACCTAACCTTCCCATATCATCCACTCCCCCCCCTAAAACCTGTCCACCTCTCCTCCCTAACCCACCTAACCTTCCCATACCATCCACATCCTCAACTCAACATACCACACCCGATCCTAATCCATTCCAACCCCCATCTGCTCCCCGATCCCCACCCCCACCTCACCCATCCCATCCCCCAGCCCCTCCCTCACCCCCACCCCCCTCTTCACCCCCCCCCCATCCTCGTGCAGCAGCACCCAACATACATCGTGCACATAACATTAACATTCTCCAATTGAACATAGATGGCATCAACACAAAGAAACTCTCACACTTCATCAAACAACACAACATACACATTGCCATCTTACAAGAAACAAAACTCCGCACAACACAAAAAACACCCACATTTCATGGTTTCACCACCATCAGACAAGACCGGGCTGTTGGCGGAGGCGGTGGACTCATCACCCTGGTACACAAAGAAATATCATACATAGTTACCAGTGTACAAACCAAATCCCTTCTCCCCCCAAATGATAACACAACAGAAATACAATCAATTACAATACGCACTGGCAACAACTCCAACATAACCATCATAAACACATACAGTACCAAATGAATACAGACCACACTTACAACACATCACAAACACCCCACACATCATCCTGGGTGGTGACTTCAACGCCAAGACGTCGGCCTGGTTTGTCGACAACCCCGACACAGACAGAGGGCTGGTACTACAAAACCAAACTGTTAACCTCATCATCCTTAACGACATCCATCAACATACCCATATTCCTCACCAAGCCCTCTATAACCCATCATCTCCAGACATCACCTCTTGCTCCCCAGAACTCACCCCCACAACATCCTGGAGGGTGGTCAGAACCTTAGGCTCTGACCACCTCCCAATCATTATCACCACCAAAACCAGACTCACCCCAGCTAACCACAAACACACATACACCAATTATAAAAGACCTAACTGGGAAGCATTCACAAATGAGACAGAACAACACTTCACAACTCTAAACAGTACACCCATCACTAACATCAACAATGCTGTACACATACTCAATAAAACTATCCAAAACACTGACAAGAAACACATTCCAAGAGGTAACAGAAAACACAACCCCAACGTCACACCAGAAATTAAAAACCTCATCAGACAACGCAACATACTGAAACACTCCCCAGCACCCCACACACAAGACATCACACAACAAATCCAAGCACTCAACACCCAAACTAACAACAAAATACAAGAACAACAAAAACTAAATTGGAATAACTTCCTACAAACACTTGATCACAAAACAAACTCCAAAAAACTCTACAAAACACTAAACAGCATCACACTTTCCAACAGCAACACAACACAATCACATGCTGCAATCACAACAACAGACTCTACTCCTTCATGTAAACAACAAGCAAACACTCTCATCAATCACTTCTCACATGTCAGTCACCTAAAACCTCACAAAGACGACCGACGTGTCATCCGACGTAAGAGACAATTCCCCACAGACCCTGACTATACACCCTTCACCAATCACCAGACAAAGCATATCATCAACAATCTCAAGCACTCACCCGCTTGTGGCCTAGACAACATAAGCAACATACACCTCAGACACCTGGGACCACAAGGCATACAAGCACTCACTAACATATCAAACTACAGTTATTCACACAACACAATACCAGACATTTGGAAGCATGGTATCATCACCACATTCCCCAAACCCATCAAAGACCCCACGCTACCCTCCTCGCACCGCCCCATCACACTCCTTTGCTCCCCCTCCAAAGTCATGGAACGCCTAGTGTTACAACTAATTACACCCGACCTACCCCTAGCTCCAACACAACATGGCTTTAGGCCACTGCACTCCACAAACACTCTTCTCACAGACCTTACACAAAGAGCTTTTGACGGCATCAACTCAGCTAGACCACCACACAGATCACTATTAGCCACACTCGACATTAGTAAAGCCTTCGATGCCATCCCCCGCCACAACCTAACAAACAAAATCTACAACACAAACATGCACAACAACACAAAAAGGTGGCTGGCCAACTTCCTAGCAGGCAGATGTGCACACGTATCTTTTGACGGTCAGTCATCTAAAATCAGAAACTTTCCAAACGGAGTCCCACAAGGATCCGTCCTATCGCCCGCACTCTTCAATCTGTACATGCACGATATAACTACACCCAATACGCCCCAAATAAACTTAGCCTCCTATGCAGATGACATAACACTCACATGCAGACACCATGACCCAAAAAGAGCAACAGATCTCCTTCAACCCTATCTCAACACACTACATGGCTGGTGCACTACAAACAGACTTAATCTACCCCAGCCAAATCCACCGCAATCCTGCTCACAAGCTGGACAGAACACAAATACATCCCTCAACTCACCATAAACAACACACCCCTAACACATACACACACACAAAATCCTAGGAGTAACATATGATACTCATATGACATTCAAACAGCACACCACAAACATTAAAAAGAAATGACACCCAGACTTAACGCCCTCAGGTCACTTGCTCACACAAAATTTGGACACAACAAAGAAAATACCACCACAGTATATAAACAATACATAAGATCAGTGATCATGAGAGGCACTCAATTCCTGGCAGTAGCCTCCACGAACCAAGACCACCCACTAAACTACATGGCAACACACCCACAGACACCAAGAAATGTCAAAACAACACCCAGCACACGGTATCACACACAATTACTGTCCTCTCTCCCATCCCATACCACCTTCCAGAAGCACATCCATACTCATATCTCTCGCCGATCCATCCACTCACTCACAGACAACACGCAGCTGCAAGCACGACCTCCCGAAATCCATCCTTCCGAATCCGCCCTTCCTCGCGGACAGAGTCCACCTGGCCAGGCTGAGATGCGGACACCATCCAGCTCTCCTGAGCTATCAGAAGAGACTGGATGACTCCGTTGTCGATGCCTGCCCGGGATGTAACACAGCACCCCATACCATTAAACACATAATAGAAGACTGCATTTCACACAACCACTTACGCCAACAACACAATCTGCACGCAATGAGAGCTCTGTGGGAAAGCCCGATCGTGGCCATGGCCTTCCTCAGGGACTCGGGGCTGTTCGGCCAGGCAGCTTAGGGAACAACAACAACAACAACTCGTACAGGATTAATAGCTTTAACCAAAATGGTCACACTCCTTAATGGTCTAAGTGGCCATAGCCAAAATGGCTACACTATATTCCTTCTGTACTTTCTCCATGCCCGATGAGATACAAGATATTTTGATATATGTGGCACAGCCCTTGTATCCAACACAATACCCTGCGTGCAACCCCGCTCGAACCCCGTACAACGTTGCTTGCAACTTTAATTATTATTATTATTATTATTATTATTATTATTGAAATGACGGGGTTGAGCAGCCACACCCCAATCACGCCCGAAAGAATAGCCGTGATCCAGAGTAGCAGGAGAAGACGACCTCAGGAAAATGCCAAACCAAATAAGAGCAGACCAGTTTCCCAGGCTTTAATAACGGCCGGAATAATTCAGCCTACCATGTTTCCCGGATATACCCATGCTCTAATTTCCGGGAAACTTGGTCAGTCTACCCAAGAAAGAAGTTCGAGTCCCAACCAATCACAGGGACCCCAGCTCCTCCAATGGCAAGGACCGAGACAGACTGCCAAGGAATATCACCAGCTACAGCCTGACTCGCATTACAACGAAGAACTGTATATGCAAATGCAACACCAAGAGCCCTCCCAATACTTGCATAGATGGGAATCCCAGTACCCCCTCTACAGTACCTCCCGGGAAGACTGGGGATAGTACCACCAAAGTGAACAGTGAAAGAACTATGACCTGTAGAGTAAGAAAAGCCAGATATTACGATGAACAGAAAATCATCCATTACGTCACCACAGTACCCTCTAAAAGTAGGGGGACCATATTGAGATATCAAGAATATCCATGTGCGTAAATGAATAACTACCATGTATTTTTAGTTTAAGAACTGCCTTCACCATAGCCAAAACAACGATATCCACATGTCCTTATGTTATTGAATTAGACCAAACTGAATACTAAAAATAACCCGAATATAGCCTGACTGAAACTGAAGGAAGTTAGCAAATGCGATTGCTTCCTTCCACTGGCTACAACCAGATGTGGGATAAGAATGGTATTGTTCCCCCTGAACGAGAGAGTGTGCTGTCCTGTACCTGAGTGAAAGGCCTGTTCCCCTCCAAGTCCAGCCCAGCAAAACCCCGAGAGAACGTGCTGCCCTGTACCTGAGTGAAAGGCCAGTTCCCCTCCACGTCCAGCCCAGCAGAACCCCGAGTCCTACGTCGGCCAGAATCTTATTCATGGCCACCTTTACCCTATACCCTAAGTGTCTCTGTGAGTTATAAGTTGAGCGTATTGTTGTGAAGGTAAGATAAAATATGCGAGTATTCTATTCTATTTAACTATAGATCTGTGCCTAAGATCTATCTTGAATCTGTGTTATCTGTGTAATCTACCTAAACTTCGATCCGTACAGTGTTTCTTTAACTACAAGATATTGCTAAATAAATTGTGTTAATCCTTCAGAACCTAAATTATATGTACGTTGCATAGTCATTTTTACATGTGTTAATTACCCAGAATACTCTCTGATTTTATTCATATGTATTGATTATTCTTTGTGTATCCAAGTCGAAGTGAAAGTCCATAACGTGAAGTGATTCCCTATTTAAATTCCATATCTACCTAGAACCACTCCCAATTTAGGATTTATATATCCATATAATTACCGCCAGAGAATCGATACTATCTTCCTTTAATTTGAAAGTAAAGGACCCTTTTCGTTGAGTTAGAATTAATTCATGATCAAGATACCTGATTTCTACTAGTTCTTGTGAGGAATCTAATAATATACGTTACTCGGGTCATATCATTCTTTCCACACCAATCGAGGAAACTCAGATGGTCCAGTTCTTAATTCGATCCGCCTATTACTTGGCTATAGATCATATATATTACTTGAAATAGTAATCCCTTGATTATATTCGTATTTACGTTATAATACAACGCTACGTTAGTTCTGCGTTTCCTTAGGATTTTGTTAACCTATGCAAAACTCCTTTCCTGCCATCCTCTATGGTATTTCCTAAGTGTAACTTCACCGTATTCATTTAACTATAAATAGCTCCTACTACAAGCTGTCTTCTCACACGCATATAAGTGTGTTTCTTAAAGTTGTAGTAAAGTATTCCCTCATTCGTAAACTTTGTTTTATCCATTCCAATTCAGTCTCTATAATTATTGTGAATCTGATTTCCTTTATCCGTGTGAATCAACCTCATCTATGATCGAATGTTTGTTTTCGTGTCTCGTTTGAGAGATTATTCGCAATAACTCTTAGCTAGTTGAATTCAGAATTAAACTAGAATCAAATAAACCACCTAACCTTATCCCCTAATTTAATATCGCATTAAAGTATTAGTTATTTTCCGAGACCGCAGTCCACCTGAAGTATAGCCTATAGCGTGGCTCCTTCGATGTCCTCACCTGAGCGCGGGCTCCCTTCCTGTTGCCTACCACGCATACCAGCAACGCAGCTGAGCGATAAGTTCCACACTCTATCGTATCTTTGTCAGAATACTTCACGCTAGACATTTCGCTCGCATATGTATTATTGTCAAGGATTCTTGTTTGTATATATATTTATCTGTATACATTTGTGTATTTCCACTCTTACATTACCACATAAGTGATAAATTGAAACTCAGTAGAGGGTGGAATTAGTTCACTCTCTTAGTCACTTAATACTAGCTTGCTGTTCTAATAACAGTATAGTACAGTATTATTATTTATACATGTCCATGCCATTGAATAAATAAGAGTGTAATCTAACCAGTGTGTTTATTGTGTTATCGTTGCCCAATAGTTAACTATCAAATTCACTAAGCTCGACGTGTCCCTGTTGAGATCTAGTCCACATCTAAGTATCCGAAACCCGGATTGATAAGATATAAAACTGAAGCCAGTTGGATTACAACCCGGCATAACACTGGAGGCAGCGGTGTCTTGATATAGCATATCAGCTTTTCTATTACTCAATCAGCATCACATACAAAATTCACCATGGCAGCTAAACCACTCGATATCCCGGCATTCAAGCCAAAGGAGTATGATATTAATACATACATGGAAATAGTCAAACCGGTCCTGGACATGACGTTCGGAAACAAGGACGCTTCCAAGATATATACTGTGGTAATGAAGTTAGGAAAATACGCAGCTAAGGTGTCAGGGTATGTGCGTGACAGTATGCCCGGGTTAACTTGGGAACAGTTTGAGAGTTACACAAAAGTAGCTATCAACCCAATCCATGACCAGACAATTGCAGACCGTAAGTTTCATGAAGTTAAACATTCAGAAGATTAGGACGACACTGTAAGCCAATTAACCCAACTGGCCATAACCGCTTTCCCTGACGAGACCTCAGCTCAGAGAATGAAAATAGTGTTTAAAGCGTTACTGAGAAGTCTGCCTGAGACAGTGGCTGATCACTTCTCCATAACAGAACCCACAAACTACGAGCACGATATGCCAGTAATAAGGCGTATTATGGCTCTAAAGAAAACCAGAGAACAAGACAAGATCGCCGTCATAAGTAAAGTGACCACACACCCGCCTAAAGTACCTACAACTGTCCCTATGGAGCCAAGAGCCATTGACAAAGCTGAGGAATGGGCCAGGATTCGCCCCACTGGGTGGAAGCCGTGTAATAGTCAGTGCTTGTTGACCTCACTAAAGAAGTCGTTCACGGAACTGACCAAGAGAAGGACCCGGTCACCTAGTTGGTGGGCTCAGATTCCCTGGATCAAGCCCAGGCGAATAGCTACCATAACGGAAGACGGAACTGCAGGATTTGAAATCTTCAACGAGGAAGAAGGCCCTGAAGAACCAGAACCAATAGTGGATACTACCAGTGAACTGGATCCTTAAGCCGCCCCGCACACAAATAGTCGTTAGAATGGCGGGGGCTCATGAGGGGACAGATCCAGATAATCTTCCCATCTACAGGAAGATCACCCTATATGGAGTGAAAGTCCGACTTTTAATTGATACGGGAGCTTCCCGTTCATGTCTCTGTTTTCCTTTCTTCAGACAGCACCGCAAAGATTAAGGTCCTATTCAGCCTTCTTCTATAGTTTTGGTAAGTGCTAATGATGATATTATACCCAACTATGGACAGACTCTTCCATTATATGTTAGTACCCCTGTCCCATACCACGGAACAGAACATTCTTTCATGATCTATGATCCCAAGGAGACCAAGTATGATGGATACTTGGGGCTCGATTTGCTCACTTCCCTGAGCGCTTCCATCGATTGCGGGAAGAGAACACTTACGTTATCACCCCCACTCCAAAAAAAAAAAAAAATCCCTAAAAAATTCACAAAGTCAAGACTCACCCCCCTCCCTACAGCTTCAAATAACGTAGCCACTACCACCAAATCAAAACTTCCTCAACCAAAGGCCAAGCCCCCTACAAATTGTCTCATACGAGCTAACCAATCTACCAGACCCATACCAATCTACACAGTCTTACCCTCCCCCCCAGAACCCAACATTTTAAACCCTACCCCCAAATTCATGATCGATCAGGAGAACCCGAGTAAACCTACCACTTATCTCCTCCAAACCACTCAAGCGGTCATGTCCAAGCTAGTGACACTCCCCCCTCACCATGAAAGATGGGTACCCATTTTGCCCACTTTACCTTGGTATGCGATAATGACCCCTCACCTCCAAAGCCCTTTTGATAGGGACTGCCTGACCGCTCCAAGCCTAATCTCCAACTAACTCAATTGTATAAAAATAGCAAGCATCTCCGATCAACCAGTTACCTTACCAAAAGGGTTAGCCATTGGGGAACTTGAACCTTACGCAGAAGAGCTATCAATACCTGCAGAAAACCCCTCCCAAGATCCTCTTCCCCTACCTGATATTCCTTCCCATTTAACATCTCAACAACAAACCGATCTGCGGAATTTAATGACTACCTACCAACACATCTTTGCTACTTCCAACCGAGACGTCGGGAAAACCAACGTGCTGCACCACCCTATCCATACTGTAGGACACCCAATCAAACAACCAATCCGGAGGAAAAATCCAATACAACGACATGAAGAAGAATCCCAAGTCAAAGATAGGCTGGCAACTGGAGTTGTCAAACATTCCACAAGCCCGTGGTCATCTCTGGTGGTACTAGTCCGGAAGAAAGACGGATCCACCCGTTTTAATTGTATCGATTACCGACAACTGAACGATGTCACCATTAAGGATGCTACCCCACTACCCAGGATAGACAACTCTTTAGATTCCCTATTAGGAGCTAAATGGTTCACTACCCTGGATCTTCAAGCAGGGTACTGGCAAGTACCAGTCCTCCCAGAACACCAACAAAAGACAGCTTTTGCAACAAGCCAAGGTAGATTATATGAGTTTACGGTATTGCCTTTTGACCTATGCAACGGCCCTGCAACTTTCTCCAGGTTAATGGAATCTGTACTACAAGGAATAACCTGGGAAACATGCCTGGCATACTTGGACGCATAATCGTGTTCGGGAAAACCTGGACTGAACACCTACAGAGATTAAAACAAATGTTCCAGAGAATCAGAGAAGCCAACTTGAAACTCAAACCATAAAAATGTACTCTGGCCAAGAAAGAAGTCCAATTTCTAGGACATATCGTTTCTGAAAAAGGAATTGCCCCAGATCCTCACAAAGTAGATGCCATTAGCACCATAACTACTCCCACAAATGTCAAAGGAGTCCGAGCTTTCCTCGGCTTAGCTTTCTACTACCGCAGATTTGTCAAATAATTTGCCACCATTGCCAAGCCCCTTCATGACCTAACCAGAAAAGATTATTTTTTTTTATGGACAGAACAACGTCTACAAGCATTCAGCACCTTAACCCTTAATTAGCGGGGCCCGACTTAAGTCGGTATCTAAAAACGTGGACTATGTGGTGGGGCCCGACTTAAATCTGTGTGCAATTTTGGCGCAATATTGGCTCTGAGAGAGAGCCGAGCGGTGGGAGGAACGTAGGTTGCCTCATGACCGCTCGCCATGACCGTCATGGGCCCACTGACATGTACTCCACACTACTCCACCCTCTCTCACTCGCTACACACGTAATTATTATGTAACTAAATGACCGTATTTTAGCGATTCTGCCCTTCGGTTGCACGATCGTTGCAAGACAACCAGTGATCGTAGAAGGATGGTTCAGGTGTCATTGGAAAGCTCAATTTATGCCCTTTCAGGGATACACACTTGTATTACGCTCTGGCTCTTGTTTATGCATGAAAAAGAGCACGGAAACAACACCATTTATGGTAAAAAAAAAAAATCGCTTGGCGGCACGGTCAAATATACCGCCTAGGTTGCTCGTTGAGTGTTAAAAGAACGATTAGTAGCATCTCCCATAGTATCCTTTCCAGACTACACCCAGCCATTCCGCCTATACACGAATGTCTCACAATTCGGTATAGGTGCCGTTCTAGGGCAAACCAGAGAAGGAAGAGAACATATAATAGCCTGTGCCAGCATAACACTAAATCCAGCAGAAATCAACTACCCAGTAACCAAAAGAGAATGTTGTTATGACCGGGACTCGTATAAGACAAGGGCTCTTAATCATTGGACTAGAAAGGCACACAGCCACAACGGTAACACTAGATCCAACCCTCGAACTTATAATGCCGGCGCACAAAAACACCTATACCCTCCAGAGTTAAATCTGCGATAGCGGGGTATCCTCTAACTCGGTATAAATGCACTACTACTACAGGCTGATGATCTCTGATACAGCCTGATCACAACAACATACAATTACGTTAATAATGTATACAAGGAAAAAGATAGAGAGCTTAATTAAATCACTGAAATTATTTAATGCAAACAAGAAGAAGGTATAATTAAAGTTACTCTAAACAATAATAAACTGTCACTCCTATATTAAAGAAAGTGAATGAAAGTCCTACAGCATCGAACAGGAATCTTCTGAAGAAAGTCTGATGCTGCTTAAGATGATCGAATCGGATTTTGAACTGTTATATAAAGCAGGAACAAGATATGACAAGTGTAGGGACATACAGTGTTAACTGGCACGGGAATAACGATAAATGCGCAATAGTATTATCTCCAACAACAAAAGAAGTACTTCCTCAGGCAACGTAAAAGCCTGCTCAGGTTGTGCAACTCAACAACAAGCAAGGCTTACAATCAACATGAATAAAAATGCTGCATACATAACATAAGAGTTTATAATCCTAATCGGGTGTCTGCTAGGCGAATAAAGTCTAGCTGGGATGTCGTAGGCTAGGAAACAATGGCTGAGCAAGCGGCTCGTAGCCTAGCGAGGTCCTTAAGACTGTACGGCCAAATTACGTTAAATGACGGGGTACTCTCTTGAGAGATCCAGATCGCTAGTATCTGGTTCTCTCCTGGCGACCCTCTTCAACTCAAAGCACAGTGTTGGGTGGCAGAGGCAAAAGCCCTCACTCGCAACACAGTGCTAAACTCACAAGGTACACAGTCAGAAAAACAACCTAGGCTTCCCATGTATCCGTTGCGATTGTACAAGTTCAACAAAACCTGGTACACATCGGAAATCACAACATCAATAGCCTCACCCCAGTCTAGCATTAATTAGCCCAGCAGACAACCAAGAAATAGGTAGGGAGACACCGCGAGTGTGTCAAACCTCTACAGACAAAATGTTAACCTCTCCAAAATGTCTAACTAAACATGGAATATCTGAGAGCTTCAGCATATAATACGATGGCCGATATATGAAATCGTGCAGAACCAAAGGGGAGTTATGATGTTAAATAGATTGGAAGAATGAGAGGTAAGAAGTTGAGAGAGAGAGAAAGTGTTCTATAGGTAGAAGTCGGGGACAGGTGGCAAGGGAGGTGTGAAGGGTATGCTGGTCAGGCTAGCTCTGAGGAAGGTAGCTCCTCGGGCCCCTCAGGATCACACAAGGGCATGGTGGTCGGCCAATCACAGGCCAATATGTCACAAGGCAGCAGGCCTCCAGAAGGCGCCAGGAACCACCAGCCAATCAAAACCGAGAGAAAGACCACGCGGGCGAGCAACTCCTCCGGGAGGGAGGAGGGAGGAGGAAATCAACACTCACTGCCCCCACGCCACTCGCTCGCTCTTTCTCTCTCAACTTCACTACAATGCATCTTATGTTCTACTCATGATATAAAATGCTTCCCGTTGTCACAGACGAAAATAAAGACCACCACGGGACTGTCTGTAACAACACGAACACTATGAAAGAAAGAACAACATTCTCTGATAACTGTAGACCATTTCACTGCCCTGGCGAGCGCTAGCGGCTACCGGGAGGCGATTCTGCCAACGCTGGTAGGCGTCACACCCCGCCCAAGATATGGGACGCTCAACATTAGGCGAGCACCATATCTGACAAGGCAGAATGCCGACAAGACCCGCCACAACCAGCCACTCCGCCAGAAATGAAATGCAAAGCTCAATCATAAACAAAACAACATTTTAGCATAAATAAAATCTTATAACCCCTCCCAAACATAATAGTATAATTTTAGCCTGCTATGCTCCCAGAGCGAGCTTCACAGAGCCCAGCCTCCTAAGTGAAAGACAGGTTCAACTTAGGACTTTAGCTATAACATTGGCAACTTACAATTAACTATCAAAAGAAAGAGTTTTTATGTGATTTTTTTTATTTAATTTAAAAAAAAAAAATTGATGGCTTCTCTACAGGGGCAAGCCTGATTTTTCTCCACTCTCAACACACACTGACTGAACGGTGAGGGTTCTCCTGCAAACAAACCCTCCCGTGACAAACAATCAGCCAAAACATTATCAGTGCCCTTAGCATGCCACACATCCAACTTGTGTTCCGGCAGCACAACAACACCTGACACTGATAAACTGCCCAGTTCATCACAAGACTGGCACTTCTCTTCGCTCTTTCCGGCAACGGTGCCTGCCAATAACCTTTCACTAGTTCTACCTTCGTGATTAGCGATGCAGCCCCGATGCGGTCTATGGTATCGTCAACTCTAGGTAATGGATAGGCGTCTGTCAGGGTTAATGCTTCCACACTCTTGCAATCACCATACACACGGATCTTGCCACTCAACTCAGGTTGCAAACTCACTGGCAACGACCACTCACGATATCCCTTATCCCTCAGACCCTTTTTCCACATGTCGTCTAGCTCTGTTTTCACGACAGGCTGTTGAGTAGGATTTATACGGTAGGGAATTAAACTGAGCCTTGCACTGTCTCCAGCCTCCATGTCGGATTCTACCCCGTACATCAGGCCTGGAGAAGCAACAAACATGCGGATGCACTGCCACAACCTAGTAAACAACTTATCTCGCAGAACAACATGCCTAGACCGCAGCTTCTAACCTGTAGTCTCCCTCCTTCTCCACCTTCGTCCCTAGAACAGCCAGGTCATGAGAGGGACAATCAGTACCACCTGTGCAGTCACTCCCATAGTTCATTATTGCTAAGGCTTCCCCACCGATACCGTACATGTGCATCCCCGCATTCCTTACGACTACATCTGCCTGCGCAGCATCACCGCTTTTAGCGACATGGCAAGATACAGTCGGTCTATGGTATGGCTGTTGCATTCGACTAGAGCAGCATTGGGAGGCTATGCGACGACCGGGCACATCCACTCCACACCTACACTCCACACCAATCTGCTCAATGTCCTCCTTCTGACCACCACCTTGGCAGCCATGGGTCGACCCTGATCTGACAACCATGTCCAAGCCTCGTCGCCCACCTTGAACCACCGAAACAACGAGGCTAACGGTCTATCGACATTCAAGTGACCTGCCCGCGGAACATCTTGCACCGCCTGAGTTGTGAGGCTCTGGTGCTCGGCACGACCAGTGGGGTATGAACCGAGCTGGTGCTGGAGCACTGCACACTGCTGCTCAGGCAGGTGCTCTAGCGCTTCCACAGCCACCAGACTCGTGTCCCCCGCCCACTGCTCTGCCGAGACATGACAATCCCAACTCTCCTCCACCTGTGCCCTACTGCCCCCCTCTCCTTCTCCACCTTGGCCGTTGCAGACCAACGCAGGGACAGTAGGCTGCTCTGGTGGTTGCCTCACAAACTCCTCCAACAGGTTCACATGACATGTTTCCCCATCCTCGTGTTTGGTAGCCCCGTTCCCACAACTCTCCTCCAACTGGGAACTACTAAGTCGCGGAGTGCCATCCCGCCCAACCATGTCACTAGGGGTGACAGGTTCTGGGGCCACTAAGGAGCTCACCTCTGGGTCAAGTACTAAGCCGCTAAGGAGAGCCGCTGGAGCAAAACTCACAAAACTCCCAACTTTAGCTTGCTCCTTCCGACCGTTCCTCCGCTGGTCTAGAGACTGAGGAATAGGCTGTGACACTTTGGATGCAAGAGATCTTGTAACAACGCACCCATAGGTTGTACTTGACACTTCTCTACCCACTCCTGTTCCTCCCTACTCACGTCGGCCGGCTTCTCGGCAACGACCAAGGGTGAAACCTCAGAAATAGGCACCGCAAAGTCGTTGCCGAGAAGGAGGTCGACGCCCCCAACAGGCAAGTTCTCCACAATTCCAACATCCAACTCTCGTGGCACACCATCTACCTCCAGTTCCATCCTGACCAACGGGTATGACCTGATAGCATTGATACCTTGCACCACAACCACCCGTGCCGCGTTTATTGGTCTACCAGTAAAGTTCTTCATCAAAGTCTGAGAGGCACCCGTGTCTCGCAACAGCTCAACTCCATGCTTCTTACCAGCCCACTTCACGCAGCCACGCCCTCGATGGTCGCAAAAGACATCGCGGACAGGGTTCGAGCCTTCCGGATTCTTCTCCACTGGCTGTGTCCCAGCCTCTGACGTTATACCCCGGGCAAACTCAGACGACTTCGGGGACACCCCAATGTTGCGAGCCAAAGACACAACTGCATTAGGTAGCTTGCTTGGACAGGCTCTTGCAAAATGCCCGTTCTCATGACAATGAAAACACTCTAACTCCCCCTTGGGCTTCCCTTGAGGTGGGGAAGGGCCCGGACCCTTCTTAAACAGGATGGTATTAGGTTTATGGTCAGAATTAATATCATTGCTCTTGTAGTTATTGTTATATGGTGTATCACTGACTTGGGGGGGTGGAGTGATGTGCCCCTTGTTACCTGCATCGCTCCGTTGTGTAGACCCGCACCCATGAATCAGCGATAGCCTACGGTCAGCCATCTCAGCTGCCTCCTGAAGAGTTTTCGGGTTCTTTTCTTTAAGATTCAACCTCAGATCGCCGCCCGTACACTTGAAAAATTGTTCTAGAAGCATCAGCTGTTTCAACTCCTCAAACGTCGATGCCTTCTCAGAACGCAGCCAGTTTCTAAATGCATCGGACAGATCCCGGGCATGCTCAAGAAAGGTGCACTCACGACCCTTCGTTACACCCCGGAACTTCAATCTGCACGTCTCTGGTTGTAACTCATATGCCCGCAGGACAGCCTCCTTCAATACCTCATAATTGACGCAAGACTCCAAGAGCAACGCATCATATGCCTTGAGTCCTTTGCCAACCAACCTAGAGGAAACAAGGGCTGCCCACTTAACCTCGGGCCATTGGTGCTCCCGGCACTTCTTCTCAAAACGCATGAATAATTCGGTGACACCCGACTCATCAAATACAGGGACCAACTTGAGCAGGTGCGATAAAGACTGATCAAGACCTCGATTCCCAGAACCGAGACGCTGCCCTGTCGACTCCACCCTAGACTTCTCAAGATCTCTGTCTGCACAGTACATGGCTTTTCTCTCTTCAGACTCAACCTCTCGCATAGACTTTCTCTCCTCAGCCTGAATCTTCATCTTAGCCATCTCAAGCTGGAAGATCATATCTGGAGTTAAACCTTGAGGAGGAGGAGATGCAACAATTGGAGACTCACCCAAGTGCAAACCACGCTGCCAGTGACTATCGGCCTGCGGGAACGTACCCGGCTCCGGAGCCCGAGGGGGCGCCATGGTAGGAGTCGAGTGGAATGGGGGCTGGGCCGAACGTGCCCCAGCTCCCGCTCCACCCGAAGCCCCATGCACCCCGCCGAGCACCCAGGCCACCAGGTCACCTCTCGTCATGCTGCTAGTGCCCGCATGACCCATGACCGTGGCCAAACACTGGAGACCATACCGATCAATCCTCGACACCCGGTTAACAGTAATAGGCATCTCCAGAAACTTCTTTGCATCCTCCTCACTAGTTATAACTAATGCCTTCTAACAAACCCCGCTGCTGCACCTCAGAGCCTGCTTCCCGTACTGTGTCCTCACTGTACACTGATCCGTCGTCCGACATAGTGTCCACCAAAAATTCTCAACGTTTATAAAAAAAAAAGGAGTACCTAAACTCTCATGTAGCACTATTCACTCAAAAATGCTTGAAGACTCTTAAGTGTTATAGTACTTGCCAAAAAAAAATCCACGTGTCCACTATATTCCTTTATACAAAAAACAAATGACCACAACACTCCTGCAATATTTCTCTAAGTTCACAAAATCCTAAGCAAGGTCGCCATTTGTTACGACCGGGACTCGTATAAAACAAGGGCTCTTAATCATTGGACTAGAAAGGCACACAGCCACAACGGTAACACTAGATCCAACCCTCGAACTTATAATGCCGGCGCACAAAAACACCTATACCCTCCAGAGTTAAATCTGCGATAGCGGGGTATCCTCTAACTCGGTATAAATGCACTACTACTACAGGCTGATGATCTCTGATACAGCCTGATCACAACAACATACAATTACGTTAATAATGTATACAAGGAAAAAGATAGAGAGCTTAATTAAATCACTGAAATTATTTAATGCAAACAAGAAGAAGGTATAATTAAAGTTACTCTAAACAATAATAAACTGTCACTCCTATATTAAAGAAAGTGAATGAAAGTCCTACAGCATCTAACAGGAATCTTCTGAAGAAAGTCTGATGCTGCTTAAGATGATCGAATCGGATTTTGAACTGTTATATAAAGCAGGAACAAGATATGACAAGTGTAGGGACATACAGTGTTAACTGGCACGGGAATAACGATAAATGCGCAATAGTATTATCTCCAACAACAAAAGAAGTACTTCCTCAGGCAACGTAAAAGCCTGCTCAGGTTGTGAAACTCAACAACAACCAAGGCTTACAATCAACGTGAATAAAAATGCTGTATAACATAAGAGTTTATAATCCTAATCGGGTGTCTGCTAGGCGAATAAAGTCTAGCTGGGATGTCGTAGGCTAGGAAACAATGGCTGAGCAAGCGGCTCGTAGCCTAGCGAGGTCCTTAAGACTGTACGGCCAAATTACGTTAAATGACGGGATGCTCTCGAGAGAGATCCAGATCGCTAGTATCTGGTTCTCTCCTGGCGACCCTCTTCAAGTCAAAGCAAAACGAGTTAGCACAGTGTTGGGTGGCAGAGGCAAAAGCCCTCACTCGCAACACAGTGCTAAACTCACAAGGTACACAGTCAGAAAGACAACCTAGGCTTCCCACGTATCCGTTGCGATTGTACAAGTTCAACAAAACCTGGTACACATCGGAAATCACAACATCAATAGCCTCACCCCAGTCTAGCATTAAATAGCCCAGCAGACAACCAAGAAATAGGTAGGGAGACACCGCGAGTGTGTCGAACCTCTACAGACAAAATGTTAACCCCTCCAAAATGTCTAACTAAACATGGAATATCTGAGACCTTCAGCATATAATACGATGGCCGATATATGAAATCGTGCAGAACCAAAGGGGAGTTATGATGTTAAATAGACTGGAAGAATGAGAGGTAAGAAGTTGAGAGAGAGAGAAAGTGTTCTATAGGTAGAAGTCGGGGACAGGTGGCAAGGGAGGTGTGAAGGGTATGCTGGTCAGGCAAGCTCTGAGGAAGGTAGCTCCTCGGGACCCTCAGGATCACACAAAGGCATGGTGGTCGGCCAATCACAGGCCGATACGTCGCAAGCCAGCAGGCCTCCAGAAGGCGCCAGGAACCACCAGCCAATCAAAACCGAGAGAAAGACCACGCGGGCGAGCAACTCCTCCGGGAGGGAGGAGGGAGGAGGAAATCAACACTCACTGCCCCCACGCTGCTCGCTCGCTCTTTCTCTCTCAACTTCACTACAATGCATCTTATGTTCTACTCATGATATAAAATGCTTCCCGGTGTCACAGACGAAAATAAAGACCACCACGGGACTGTCTGTAACAACACGAACACTATGAAAGAAAGAACAACATTATCTGATAACTGTAGCCCATTTCACTGCCCTGGCGAGCGCTAGCGGCTACCGGGAGGCGATTCTGCCAACGCTGGTAGGCGTCACAATGTCTAGGTATCATTTGGGCTTTTTGGGCCTTACAACACTTTAAAGCATACCTAGCAGGTGTCAAGGTCACCATCATCACCGATCACCACGCCCTCCAATGGCTTAGGAAATCTGACACCAAAAATGCCTTGACCGTCAGATGGCGAGAATCATTAGAGGAGTTTAACTTCGAAATTGCTTATCGTCCAGGAAAGCTTCATACAAACGCTGATGCTTTATCAAGACTTCCTACTAATTCAGCCAAAGACACCACCGGACAAAATACCGAAAATCAGCCAATATTAGCAATCCATCATCAAGACTCATTAGATCAAGACCAACAAGAACTGCTGAAACAATTTTAACGACAAGAGAAACCAGACTGGATGCCTAGAAGTAGTTTCTCCCAACTCACCAGAAGAGGAGATAACTTATTCACGCCAGACAGGAAAATTGATATAACACCAAATGCAGCACTCACAACCATGCAATCCATCCATATTCACAATGGCATCCACCGAGCCCAGAGAAAATTAACTGCTACCTTCCAGCAAGTATACTGGACTCCTTCTCCTTACATCATAGCTAAGAAAATTACAGAAGCCTGCAGAGCCTGTGCATTGGGAAAAGACAGGACCCGGACAGCCGGACCTACAGGAAAGTTAGTAGCGTCCAAACCATGGCAACTCCTTGCTGTAGATGTGATGGGACCAATGGAAGGAAACCAAGGCTATAAATATATCTTTACTTTTGTGGACACGTACTCAAAATACGTAATTGCTTGTCCAGCAAAAGAACATTAAGCCTTAGCAGTAGCGGAAGCCATGATCCAACACGTGTTTCCTTATTTTGGAGTACCAGAAGCTATACATTCTGATAATGCCTCTGAGTTTACCAGTCACATTTGGTCCCAACTATCACAAATGTGTGGTTTCAGAATAAGCCACTCCTCCCCATATTGGCCTCAGGGTAACTCAATATGCGAAAGAAACCACCGAACAATTGCCAACCAAATAAGAACATGCCTGCAACAAATGAACACCAAGGACTGGCCCAGCCAAGTGAAGATAGTCCAGTGGGGTATAATACCTGCCCCAGAAAAGACGGAAATTCACCCCACGAACGTGTGTTTGGAGTACCACCATTGCTCCTACCTCTACGTCATCTGTCTGTTACTTACGAGCCCTCATCAAATTTTGACCAGTCTTTAGTGCATCTAAAGAACCGCCTTCGACAGCTGCAGTATATCCAAGACCTACATCCTGACGAAACACCCAAAGTTAGTCCCCACCATGTCGGCGATCTTGTCATGGTTGCTCAGCTGCCAGTGCCATCCAAACTCATGCCTAGATACCAAGGTCCTTTTGAGATCCTAGCTGTTTTAAACTGTTACCAGGTTGCCATTAATTATTTTGGTGAGTCACGCACATACCGAAATAGATATATATGTAGGTTTCAACCCATTGATGAGAATATGATTATGCTTGCTGACCCCAAAGATAATGACACATTGCCTGCAACTAATGACCAGAATTTAGGATCCACAGAACCATTGACACCTCCCACTCTTCCACCTATCCCTCCTCAACCCTTAGCAAAACTGAATCTGGTTGCACCACCTAGTCAACCAGTATCTAAACCTGTTACCAATCAACGTCCACTTGCACTATTTTTCGGCTCTGAAACTACCCCTCCCATTCCTAAGCGAGTTGTCTCTGCACCTCCTCAACTTCCTACCCAAGCTAACAAAACTGTCACTAACTTAAAATCAACTCCTCCCTTTTCCTCACCTGCCACCAGCTTACCTATTTTTCTGAATCACTCTGTCCTTTACCTACCACTCCAGCCATCAATAGCATTCCCTCTTTTGAATTTCAAACTTTTCCTTCACTGTCCAAAACGTCATCAACGTTATCCCCTCATACATATAACCAGCCCATAAATCTGCCCAGTCAATCTACCAGTCCGGCTAGAAATAGTCCTGAACATTCTTCACAACTACCTATACCTCTCACTAAATCTCCTAAAGCCTCTACCTCCTCTCATAAATCACCCACCTCTTCACCAAATCTATCCACCAAATCTAAACATATACCCCTCACCAAATCTCATACTTCCCCTTCATCACTTGAAAAATCAGCAACATCATCTGAACACACCCCTGAATCTTCTTCACAATTACCGACACCTCTCACTAAATCTCCTCAAACCTCTACCCATTCTCATAAATCACCTACCTTGTCACCTAAGCTTTCCACCAATTCTAATTCTAGCTATACCACCCCCCATCCTGTTCCAAAAATGCCAAAAATTAAACTTTAATGCAACCTATATCTAATCCACCATGTCGAAGATCTGGCCGATGTGTGACTCCACCTAAAAGATGGGCACCCACCTTCAAGCCGACCTACAGACGGCGGGCTCCCACCAAAGCCACCACCTCGCCACCTCAAAGGGTCACCGCCACACCTAGTGCGAGGTCAACTCCTCAGCTGTGCCCCACCTTAGGGAGAGCCCCCCTAAACAAAAAGCCCCTTCCACCTGGGCCAAGCAGTGCTACACTCACAACGACTGGCAGTACACCATCCACTCCTCCAGCACCCACAACTCTCCACTCAACTGATCCTGCCAGCACAATGAAGATAAACAGTTTGGTTGTGTCCTAAAATGACACCAACATCATCATCAACTCTCCTGCCCATCTGCTCCATGTTGCAAAGGCCTCCAAAACTCCTCTTCAGCTGGCCATGCAGATCGACACCACCAGCCTTGTCGACATCCCTACAACCATCTGGTGCCTGGTGCCCCAAAACCTTAAACCCTCTATCACCACCAAAACCGTGAGGACATATGACCTAAGATCTCGAGGTCAAGATTTTGTCTCTGTAGAAGGTGGTGAAATGACAGGGTTGAGCAGCCACACCCCAATCACGCCCGAAAGAATAGCCGTGATCCAGAGCAGCAGGAGAAGACGACCTCAGGAAAAGGCCAAACCAAAGAAGACCAGACCAGTTTCCCAGCCTTTAATACCGGCCGGAATAGGTCAGCCTACCATGTTTTCCGGGTATACCCATGCTCTAATTTCTGGGAAACTAGGTCAGTACCCAAGAAAGAAGTTTGAGTCCCAACCAATCACAGGGACCCCAGCTCCTCCAATGGCAAGGACCGAGACAGAATGCCAAGGAATATCATCAGCTACAGCCTGATTTGCATTACAACGAAGAACTGTTTATGCAAATGCAACACCAAGAGCCCTTCCAATACTTGCATAGATGGGAATCCCAGTACCCCCTCTACACTACCTCCCGGGAAGACTGGGGATAGTACCACCAAAGTGAACAGTGAAAGAACTATGACCTGTAGAATAAGAAAAGCCAGATATTACGATGAACAGAAAATCATCCATTACGTCACTGTAGTACCCTCTAAAAATAGGGGGACCATATTGAGAGATCAAGAATATCCATGTGCGTAAATGAATAACTACCATGTATTTTTAGTTTCAGAACTGCCTTCACCATAGTCAAAACAACGATATCCACATGTCCTTATGTTATTGAATTAGACCAAACTGAATATTAAAAATAACCCGAATATAGTCTGACTTAAACTGAAGGAAGTTAGCAAATGCGATTGCTTCCTTCCACTGGCTACAACCAGATGTGGGATAGGAATGGTATTCTTCCCCCTGAACGAGAGAGTGTGCTGCCCTGTACCTAAGTGAAAAGCCAGTTCCCCTCCACGTCCAGCCCAGCAGAACCCCGAGAGAACGTTCTGCCCTGTACCTGAGTGAAAGGCCAGTTCCCCTCCACGTCCAGCCCAGCAGATCCCCGAGTCCTACGTCGTCCAGAATCTCGTTCATGGCCACCTTTACCCTATACCCTAAGTGTCTCTGCGAGTTATAAGTTGTTGCTATTCTTGTGAAGGTTAGATAAAATATGCGAGTATTCTATTCTATTTAACTATAGATCTGTGCCTAAGATCTATCTTGAATCTGTGTTATCCGTGTAATCTACCTAAACTTTGATCCGTACAGTGTTTCATTAAGTACGAGATATTGCTAAATAAATTGTGTTAATTCTTCAGAACCTAAATTGTATGTGCGTTACAAAGTCATTTTTACACGTGTTAATTAACCAGAATACTCTCAGATTTTATTCATATGTATTGATTATTTATTCTTTGTGTATCCAAGTCGAAGTGAAAGTGTATAACGTGAAGTGATTCCCTATTTAAATTCCATATCTACCTAGAACCTAGGCCCAATTCAGGATTTATATATCCATATAATTACCGCCAGAGAATCGATACTATCTTCCTTTAATATGAAAGTAAAGAACCCTTTTCGTTGAGTTAGAATTAATTCATAATCAAGATACCTGATTTCTACTAGTTCTTGGGAGTAATCTAATAATATACGTTACACGGGTCATATCATTCTTTCCACACCAATCGAGGAACTCGGATTGTCTAGTTCTTAATTCGATCCGCCTATTACTTGGCTATAGATCATATTTATTACTTGAAATAGTAATCCCTTGATTATATTCGTATTTACGTTATAATACAACGCTACGTTAGTTCTGCGTTTCCTTAGGATTTTGTTAACCTATGCAAAACTCCTTTCCTGCCATCCTCTATGGTATTTTCTAAGTGTAACTTCACCATATTCATTTAACTATAAATAGCTCCTTCTACAAGCTATCTTCTCACACGTATATAAGTGTGTTTCTTAAAGTTGTAGTAAAGTATTCCCTCATTCGTAAACTTTGTTTTATCCATTCCAATTCAGCCACTATAATTATTGAGAATCTGATTTCCTTTATCCGTGTGAATTAACCTCATCTATGATCGAATGTTTTTTTTCGTGTCTCGTTTGAGAGATTATTCGCAATAACTCTTAGATAGTTTAATTCAGAATTAAACTATCTTTCTCACTAGAATCAAATAAACCACCTAACCTTATCCCCTAATTTAATGTCGCATTAAAGTAATAGTTATTTTCCGAGACCGCAGTCCACCTGAAGTATAGCCTATAGCGTGGCTCCTTTGATGTCCTCACCTGAGCGCGGGCTCCCTTCCTGTTGCCTACCACGCATACCAGCAACACAGCTGAGTGATAAGTTCCACACTCTATTGTATCTTTGTCAGAATACTTCACGCTAGACATTTCGCTCGCATATGTATTATTGTCAAGGATTCTTGTTTGTGTATACTGTATATTTATCTGTATATCTTTGTGTATTTCCACTCTTACATTACCACATAAGTGATAAATTGAAACTCAGTAGAGGATGGAATTGGTTCACTCTCTTAGTCACTTTTTATTTACTTGCTGTTCTAATAACAGTATAGTACAGTATTATTATTTATATATGTCTATGCCATTGAATAAATAAGAGTGTAATCTAACCTGTGTGTTTATTGTGTTATCGTTGCCTGATTGAGTAGTTAACTATCAAATTCACTAAGCTCGACGTGTCCCTGTTGAGATCTAGTCCACATCTAAGTATCCGAAACCCGGATTGATAAGATATAATACTGAAGCCAGTTGGATTACAACCCGGCATAACAATTATTATTATTATTATTGGCCGGGCTTGTGGCTTCGGCTCCGCTGCATGTCTGCCTGCCAAGATCGGAATCTTTCCGGGTGGTCGGAGGATGGGGAAGTGTTGGAGGGACCTTGGTGACCCTGGTCTCTGGGTCCTCCTGGATGACCTAGTTGTGTGTGAATTTGTATTTTGTTTTTGTGTGTTCATTGTGTTCTGTTGTATTTTGTGTTGTCCCTATTCTGGCTCTGTTTTTAGTCGCCCCCCCCCCCTCCCCCAAAACAAAATCAAAATAAAAAATAAAATAAAAAATAAACAGAAAAAAATAGGAAAAGTGGGGATTGGTCCTCAGTATATAGATGGATAGATAGATAGATTATTAGTATTGTCTTATTGTTTTATACCATGGATACTCTGGGTATAGCCTACTAACCCCAAACATAGCCATATTTATCTCTTAACCTAATTAATAAAGCGACTATGAATTTATCAGAAACATGCTCATGATTTTCCAAAATGTATTCCCTCCCAAACTTTGTTTTCCTATGTTCTTTAGCCTAGAAATTCACTATTCTTTTATCAGTGCTGTTTTGCCAAAACCCTGACTTACTTTCAAATCCATTACATTTAGTAGGCTATATCCGTGATAGCCCAAATCCATGATATTGATGTAGACTAAACATGCAAATTATCTTGCCCGACAAAGATAATTGCCCCCTGCATAAACAAAATTATACAGTATGTAGCTGCAATAAAAATTAAAGGACTTCACCTTGTAATGTAAGGGTTAAAGGAATGTAGGTTTTTAATTTGTTCCCTAGACTTCCACCAAGCTTTACCACAAAATAAATACACCCAAGATCCCCCTTCGTGATAAATGTGTACTTTTAGACAAAAGGCAAATCTGCCTGTAACAAGTGTCGCCCCCAAAGTTGAAAGAGAGATGAACAGCCAAATTCAAGGTACGTTAGAGCCAAAATGTCTTGACACACAGAGCTTGAAGCAGGTATATTCAGAGGATAAGGGAAAGACAGATTCAGGGAGAGAGTTGGCCTGCGGATATATAAATATTCTATATTACAAACTAGATCACACTCTGATTTATATTTATTAGCTTACGAATATTCAGTGTGTATGTCTATGGAGTACTTAATTAGCACTTTAAACTGCTTTTGAGTGATAATGTATGAACCCTAGAATTATGTGATTCACAAAATATAGTGACTATATTTTAATAATTATGGAATTATTGCCCTGCTCTTAAAGCATTTTTGAACAAAGAAGGATCATATGTTGACATTAATTTCATTTGGAGGATTATTGGTGGTAAGGACGATGTTGAAAATAATTTCAATATGTTCAAGAATATTTCGTAGCGAGGTCGGTCGTTTGTGATCTGTAACCCATAAAATGTTGTCTCATCTAGCATATTTATTCATGTATTTATATATAATAAACTTTGAAATAAATTAATGATGGAATATCAAAACTCGTTAGAAATCCAAACTGAAGTTAAGACAAACAAAATTACTATGTACTACATTAGAATGTTAAAATGACGCAATTATAAATATAATACAAGATAATCAATTACCTTGGCTGCGGCAAGCGAGATGAATTCAACTTAGGCCTAGCCGCTCGAGCACTTGTAACAAAAAATCACGACACAAACAAAAATAACTTCAATAAATGAACACTAAAATTACTTTAAAATCATAGATGTTCCCAAACTAAAATTAAACTCGACCGCATAGTTGGACTTGCGGAAGAAAAGTATAGGAGACAAAATAATCTCACATAAAATCAAATTCAACGAATTAAAATGTACAATACCAATTTGAACACTCGTGAATACAAATTAGGGAAAACATCTGGGAGGAACACTGAAAACACTTATACCCATCGCAACAGTGAGAACTAGACTGACTGACTGAGTTAGCCCGTCAACCCGATCACGTGACGGGTCAGGAGGTCGTGGCATGTCAAGAGGTCGCCACCAGCATCTCAGACCCATATGAGAATACGGAAATGAAATGACATGACGAAAATTTGAAACTTTTACCGAATGACATGATGAATTTTCCGCCATTGGACCAACGAAATGAAAAGAGTTAGAAAACACACAATGACTAGCAGAGCTCACCTTATGAGTCATAATTACAACATTTAAATTCCCTCGCTAGACATGCGTAAGAAACTTAAAGAATTGATTGAGAAGTGAGCTAGAAGTGATCAATATAATGAGAGCTCCAAAAACGAAATAGTAATGATTATGACCGTGAAACAAAAAACTAGATGTTTGAATAACACTGAACCGAATTACACACCTTTATACACTTGAAGTGAGTAGTGATGGTACCCGATTTTCTATACCAGAGTGATGGGATTTGTATGCTGTGGTCGAGGTCAAAGGTCAGCCCCACTGTTTATCAATACACACGCTGAGTCCGCTCTGCTAACGCAGTCTCCCTCCCTCTGAAATCGTCTCCCTGCAGCCAACTCGTCCTATCGTCACATGGCCACTCAGGAATCGCCGTACATGAACTCGTAGAACCGTAGAAACTGGTAGACTGGTAGAAACTTGGTGTGTTGAAGTGGTTTTAACTTAACAAATTTGTGGTTTTGTGGTTGGATATTTTAACAGGCAACTCAGGAAACAGGAACATTCAGGAACTCACAGGAACTTATGAAACTCGAACACAGGAACTGGATAAACTGGATAAAACTGGATAATGGTAGTGTAGAAAGCGTTGAATAATTCTTCGAAGGAACGTGGTGTTCTCTCCTCAATTAATAATCAATTAATGAGAACCGCTGCTGTCCACCATGTTTAAATTTACTTTTGTGCCTATGTTATCATGTTACAAAGGACGTTTGGTAGTCAATGTATTCAAGGGGTTAACTCCAAGTAAGGAAGACTGAAGGTGTCCTTCCTAATGAGTTATATGTTGGTTTAACGTATTTTAGGATCAATGGAAGTAAACTGGTAGGTTGAATCTCAGCTCTCCGTCCTGCTCTCTCATAGATTGATAGATTAATTAGATAGGTAAATCGCTACCACCACCCTTACAATATAGGTAAAGGAAAGGATCTGTTGTATCCCTTTGATTTATTTAAGTAACAAATGAAAAATTTAGACAGATGTACTAAAAATATAAGGGAGAATGTATTCCTCCAAGAGAGAGAATATCTCCCAGACCTCTAGTTGTGAGAGAGGCCTGTATCTAACTAAACTCAAATTTTCTCCATACCTCTTACCTCTCCTGCTCACCTCCAAGCACACCTCCAACACGTGATCTTAACTTCCGATTCACTTGTACAGTCGCTGGTGCTCATAAAGGTTAAAATGCGTGGGAAGCAAGACTGACATGACAAAAGGAACTAGAAGGGAGGACGTTATAGAGAGTTACAATGAATACACCTACATAAATCTACTGTACATTGTAAGTAACTTCACCTTAAAATTATATGAGAGTTGAATATAATGAATTATAATAGTTCTGATTGAATCTAAGACTCGTGTGTAGTTCATTATACAATTCAGAGTTAGGGGACAACAAAAAAAGGTCTTGTAGATGAGTATTGCAATGTTGTATGTATACAAATATTTTAGTTTTAATATATGCATGTGACTAAATGCCATGGAAGTATATTCATTATATGGTAATCTACAATTAACTGTAATCGTCTCTTTTTGTAGGACAGACAAATTATTGGTTATGTATTAATATGTACCAAAATATGCTTCGATTCCATAGAGTAAATAAGGCTGTATCATTGTTGGGTATGGAGTTCTCAGAATATTTTGTGGGAGATAATTGTTAAGTTTATATATAATTCCGACAGTTTTATTATTTTAGAACATATGTATTTAATATGGTATTCAAAAGTTTAATGTGCATCAAGGTATATTCCCAATAATTTTACGTTATCAGTTTCTGATTTGTATTAAGGGGAAATCTATATTACGTCTGTAAGAGAACACTATGTATTTAGTTTTTGATGCATTTATGCTAAGTTTGTTGGATACAAGCCACTTGTTTGCATGAATTAATTATATCATTACATATAGTACTACACATATTTGGGGGAATGTGGTTGAGAGTGTGCTATCATCGGCAAATGTATATCTGAAGAAGGTTGTAGCATTTGGAAAATCATATATAATGATTACAAATAATAGCGGGCCAAGTATAGAACTGTGTGGAACTCCATGAGTTATTATTTGTTGTTGTGGATGGCTACCATTAACTACAGTATACAGTTTTCTGTTACTTTAATATGATTGCAACCATTGTGAACTGTGCCACGAAAGCCGTAGAAGTAAAGTTTATGAATCAACAATGTGTGGTCCATTGAATCAAAAGTGTTTCTTAATTTAGGTCCAAAAACAGAGAACAAAACTACACTATCAGAGTCTATATTTTCATAAAGATATTGTAAGTGATCAGCGATGGCTTGGACTTGTTTTATGTTTTATGACTCCATATTGTTGGTTTAATATATGTGTTGTTTCTAGGTATGGATAAACTTGCCTAAATACTGCTCGTTCAATGAATTTATGTAGAAGGGACAAGATTGATATAGGCCTGTAGTTGTTTATATTGGCTCGTTCTCCCTCCTTAAGAATACGGATAACTTTTGCAATATTTTGACTATTTGGAAAAATACCACTGGTAACAGAGTTGTATATTACCTTTAAATCAAGTAATGCCACTTGAGAAAAACCTCACACAACCCACCCGGGATTCGAACCCTGGATTTTACACAAGATACCCCCTACCAGTGAAGCATAGAGTGCCTGGTGATCGCAAGGTCCAGGGTTCGAATCCCGGGTGGGTTGTGTGAGGTTTTTCTCAAGTGGCATTACTTGATTTAAAGGTTATATGATTTCCCACGGACTGGGAGCTGCCTCTATGCTTCACTGGTAGGGGGTATCTTGTGTAGAATCGTCTACTGGTAGATGGATGTCTACCTAGAGTCCAAGACAGATCCGGGGTGACAGTTGTTGCCAGGTTGCAAGACCTCTTTTGTGGTCAGTGTGGTGTAGTGGTTAGCACGAGTGCCTGTTGATCTCAAGGTCCAGTGTTCGAATACCGGGTGGGTTGTGTGAGTTATATATTATTAGGCTAATAGGCATTACGTTATTCATAGTGCAGATGGGTCCAGTGCATGATTAGATTGATACACAGTATTCGAGAAATGGATACTAATTGAGGTCATGTGCTGTACCTTTAACTGTCTTGATGGTGTAATGGTTAGAGCGTGTAAGTTCTGTATGAGATATCTTGGGTTCGAATCCGGGGAGGACCACATGCTTTGAAAAATTACATTTTGGGAGTTATTGATGTTAAGAACGATGTTAATGATAATAATAATACATGTTCCTGCATTCATTGTTACTATATCTCTCCTTGCACATATATATATATATATATATATATATATATATATATATATATATATATATATATATATATATATATGGTTAAGGTGTCAAAAATCTGTGTGTGATAACCCGGGTTCGAATCCTGGTGGATCGCACATGTGCTTTCATTAATTTCATTGGAGGTGTTTGGTGTTGTGGTGAAGTTAATGAAAGAATAAATATATATATATATATACATTATATATATATATATATATATATATATATATATATATATATATCTTGAGTATACAGTATATCACAAATACACGTGAGCCACTAAATGTTTCTAATCTCTCAGTGGGGTTCGAACCGCCGACCGTCAGGACGATAGCCGACGCTTTAATCAACTACACCACTGCATAGCCGACGCTTTAATCAACTACACTGCGTGGTGTAGTTGATTAAAGCGCCGGCTATCGTCCTGACGGTTGGCGGTTCGAAACCCACTGATAGATTAGAAACATATATATATATATATATATATATATATATATATATATACAGTATATTTATATATATATACGGTATATATATATATATATACGGTATATATACAGTATATATATATATATATATATATATATATATATAAAGGTCCCGGGTTCAAATCCCGATGTATCAATGGGAAGATATTATTGGGATGGAATTTGTGCTGTACCTAGTAGTATCAGTGCATTACCACAAGCCCACCGAAACGTCAATAAAATACCCTCATTGTTCCCTGATTAAATAGCAGTGTATGAATATTCCCATATTCAAAATATGCTATAGGGGTGCAGTGCCTTGTGAGTTATCTGCTCAACAGGTGGCGTTGTGTGTGTGTAAGTGTGAGAGTCCGAGTGTAGGGGGTGAGAGAGTGAAGCACGGGAACGAGATGGCTTCAGAGATGGGGTCGTTTCGGGCCATAAGTGAGCACCGTGCCTCATGTGAAGGCAAGATGGCAGGTGCTCGTTGTACTCTACGTGCTTCACATGTCTCACTCCCTAGACTGGAACAAGACCTCACAGGCTTCACTGTTCATTGTAAAGCGGTGAATGTTAAGGTTCTCAGCCTATGCCCGAGAGGAAGTAAGTTGGAATATAGAAAAAAAAAAAAAAATAAAAATAAAAAAAATATATAATATATATATTAAACTAATTGATAAACTGACCTTAATTACAATTTCTAGCTTACCACAACATTCAGTCAGTTTCAGTTTCAGTTTCTATGGAGCTCGTCCTGGAATCTTTACGACTCTGAACCTCACGATTCTATACAGGACTGGCCATTTGTATCGGCACTAGCTCAGAGAAGAGTGTTGAGAGGGGAGAAGGGGTGTTGGAGAGAGAGGAAGCTGTTGGAGTGGCTTTGTTATGTGTGTTTAGTCTGTATACGTCGTCAGGATGTCCCCTGACTGGGTGCGAGCATGTGAAACATGCTAGGACGTATTATGTAAACCAATTATATTTGCATTTCAATTGTAGCCTCAACCACATTCACATCCACACATTCATAAACAAACACGCGTACATACGCATGCACCCTACTATAATTGATCACTCAGCCATTTTTGTTTTTAGCATAGACCATTTCTCTAACTTATTCATCAGCATGTAGGTATTGTACAGTACATACAGTATATAATGTATATAATTATACAGTATATTTATATATATATATATATATATATATATATATATATATAATTATACATACAATATAGCTATATATATATATAGATATATATATATAGAGAGAGAGAGATTTTTGACAATCCAATAATTAATTATCTTTGATACATACATCAAATTTTAAGATCGAGTATTCCACACTTAAGTGCAGTTTCAGTCTCTCGTCTTAATGGCGGCGTTCCAGGCAACCCTGTTAAGGGCTGCTTCACTTGTCAAGTTCTTGGATTTGAGATCGGCGTGTATAGTCCGATCCCAGGTCTTCCTCGTTCCACCCCTTGGTGCAGCTCCCTCCACAATCACAGACCTGCATTTTTTCACTCAATTTTGTTCATCCATTTTCTCCACATGTCCATACCAACCCAGTCTACTTGTACCCATCACCTCGCTAATACTCTTTATACGTAAACGTCTCCTCAGCTAAACATTTGTTATTCTATCCTGTAGCCTGGCCCCACACATCCATCTCACCATTCTCATCTCATTATGCTCCATTCTGTTGACATACTTTACTTTAACGGCCCATGTTTCTGAGGCATACGTCATTGCACTTCTAACACATGAGGCATACACCTTTCCCTTCAGGGGGAGAAGCATTCTTTTCATGGTCTGGATTGGCATAAGTTCTCTGAACTTCCCCCAGCCACACCTAATTCTAGCAACAGTGGCAGCCTCGGCCCCACCACCGGCAGAGATGGTATCTCCTAGGTAACAAAACTTGTTCACCAGCTCCAAAGACTCATTTCCAAAAATTCACAGCCACAGGATCATCACTTAACACAAGCTCGCTTTTGCACACTACGCACTAAAATTTCTCTATTTCTGACTTATCCTTCGGCAGGGGTCCCTTTATTCTACTACACCTCTTACTCCTATGGTGTACCTAACATCGACAGATGCTACATTGAATTGAGTTAACGCCCACTCCCTTTCCACACACTGCACATGGGTATGCACCGCTCTTTTCCACATTGCCTCGTCTCAATCTACAATGCATGACCTTGGTTTTGTTAATATTGACTCTTAAACCCTTGCTCGCCATGCCCTCTCTCCACTCTCTGAATTTGGCCTCAGCATCTTGCATGCTGTCAGCTATTAGGACTAAATCGTCTGCATAAAACAGTTCCAACGGGAGTCCGCCTCTAAAAACTCTAGACAGTGCCTCCAAGACCATAATAAAGAGGAGGGGGCTTAACACAAAACCCTGATGGACTCCAACACGGACTGCAAACTCATCACTCAGTACACCCTTCACCCTCACCGCACTTCGTGAGTCCTCATACATCTTCATTTAACACGCACCAGCCACTCTTCCACACCAAGTTTCCTCATAGCCCACTGCACAACATCTCTAGGCACCCTATCAAAGGCCTTCTCCAGGTCTACAAACACAAAGTAAAGATCCCTGCCTTTTAGTAAGTATATTTCCTGTATCTGCCTGACTATGAAGATAGTATCGGTTGTACCCCGTCCCGGCATAAAACCAAACTGCATATCATCAATAGAGATGCTTTGCCTGATCAAACCCTCAAGGACTCTCTCACAGACCTTCATGATTTGGTAACCGCTTATTCCCCAGACCAATGTGACTATGTGGATGATACTTGGCTGGGATGTTCAGGGAGTCTTTCAAAAGGATATTAAACAAATATTGGAACTATATATAATGCATAATATTATATGACATTGACGGAGCGCTCCGTGTTTTGGCATCCCCGTAATGCATAAGTGCGCGGAATTTCGGTCTGAATATCCTAGGTTCGAGTCCTTGGAGTGCCACATATATTTGTTGATTTCATTAATTGAGTTTAGAAGTGAAGTTGGTTGGTGAACAAATATAAATCAAAGTGCAGCCCTATCGGGATCTCGAGACTACTCTTTAATCCAGACAGTATTTAGTTACCTCCGCTAGCATTTTTTATTTTTTTTCCTATGTGAATGTGGGAGACAAAAGGCATAACTGCCTGCAGCGAGTGCCTCCCCCAGATTTGAAAGAGTGACAGGGCCGCAATCAAGGGACGTTCGAGCTATAATGCCTGGACACACGGAGTTTGAAGCAATGTAAGTCATAGGAAAAGGGAAAGACTGATTTTGGGAGAGAGTTCCAGAGCTCAGCAGTTGAATAGAAGAAAGTCTGAGAATAGCGTTTCACTCTTGGGTTTGAGAGTTGCACAGAGTAGGGGTGGGATTGTGTTGCAAGGCGGATACCACATACCATACGTAGAGGAGGTGGTATACACTGGGAAAGCTCCGAGGAACACTGATTATTGTAGTAGCTATAGAATAGCGAGAGAGATGCAACATTGCGGCGAAGAGAGAGAGATTGCAGAGAGTTGATGAGTGGATGGGAGTTAATGATACGAAAGGCTTTCCTTTCTACTTTGTCTAGGAGTGCGGTGTGAGAGGATCCTCCCCTCACATGTGAACAATACTCAATACAAGGACGCACCCTGCCCCTGTACAGAGCAAGAAGCTGTGCAGGGGTAAAGAACCCCTTGAGGCGGTTGAGCACACCAAGCTTCTGGGAGGCTGCCTTAGCAAGACTAGTAATATGGTCCTTCCAGGTGAGAGCAGAAGAAAAAGAGACACCAAGAATATTGAAAGAAGATGAAAGATTGATTTTTGTACTGTTGAAGAATAAGGGATAGTCCTCTGGAGGTTCCTGACAGGTAGTAAGATGGATAAATTGGGTCTTGGAATCATTAAAAGCAACAAGGTTTTCTCTACCCCAATTGGAAATAGTAGCTAGATCAGAAGATAAGTGTTTATGGCTTCATTACGTTTGATTTCGAGGGACTACTGGCTGGGGCGTTCTTGAAACCTAATTGTGTAGTTAGTGTAAGGTAGAGTCGTCTGCATATGAATGGATGGGACTGGATGTACAGTTGAGAAAATAATTCTTTACCATAATCTACTTACATTTCCTCCACTTCAACCTCACAAAATCCACCTTTAACCTTAACAAGCTCTTGGCCTCCTCGTAAATCCTCCCGCCCTATTCCACATCTTTGTATTCATACAAAGGGAACATTAAGATGTCGTTCCGTGAACGTAATATATATATATATATACAGGGTGTCTTAGGAGAAAAGTGGATAACTTTGGCAAATGATAAAGCAAGGTATTCTAAGCCTAAAATGTTCTATACAAATATTCCAATTCTCAACCTGTATTTTTGTTTTCTTCTATGTGGATGAGGGAGACAGAAGGCAAAACTGCCTGTGACGAGTGCCTCCCCCAGAGTTGAAAGAGTAGCAGGGCCAAACTAGAGCAATGTTCGAGCCAAAATGTCTGGACACACGGAGTTTTAAGAAATTTAAGTCATAGGATGAGAGAAAGATGGATTCAGGGAGAGAGTTTCAGAGTTCAGCTGTTGAATAGAAGAAAGATTGGGAGTATCGTTTGACTCTTGGGTTGGAGAGTTGCACAGAGAAGGGTGGCATTGTGTTGCAAGGCGGGTACTACGTACCCTACGTAGAGTAGGTGGTATACACTGAGAGAGCTCTTAGGAACACAAATTAATGTTGTTGTTGTTGTTATTGATCTGTTTATTTTATACTAGCCCACTGGCCAGGGCCTTCTTAAGGCTAGTGTCACACATTATTGTAATAGCGATAGAATAGCTAGAATAGCGGGAGAGATGCTATATATATTTTTTTTTTTTTTTTTTTTTTTAAGAGACAATGAACGGAGGAAGGAAAAACACAGATAAAACAAAAAGGTCCATGTGCCTAAAGGCATCCTCCATTCATAAAATGTTTGTAACAACTGGATTTAAACATTTGTAGATTGTAAGTTTGTGGAAAGCAATTCGAGGGAAGTGAATTCCAAAGAGTAGTAGCTCTGGGGATAAATGAATTCTGATAAGCAGAAGTTCTGCATTGTGGAGGAGAAAGTGTAAATTCATGGGCGCTCTCAGCTGCCCTAGTTCTACGGGGAAAGATGTGGAGAGGCGGCACAATTGAAGCAAGTTCCTCGGAACAATTGCTGTGAAAATATCTGTAGAATAATGCAAGGGATGCAACGTTTCTTCGTATGGATAATGTAGGAAGGTCCTGTGTGATTGCAGGGTTATTGATTAATCTAATAGCTTTATTTTGAATTTTGTCCAACTGCCTCAATGCAACCACTCCACTTCCACCCCACAGAGGTGAACAGTAATCCATCTGAGAACGCACATGACTTTTATATATCACGGCCAACTGCTCGTCAGTGAAGAATTCTCGAACTCTGTACAGGAGTCCCAGTTTTTTAGAGGCATTCTTAGCAATGCTTCTAACATAATGTGTCCAGCTCAAGTTAGTAGTTAATGTTACACCGAGAATGTCAATACTAGGGGAAGTGGGAATATTTACATCATTAAAAAATATATGGGAGTCAGTGAGATTCTGTCGGTTAGAAAATTGAATGTACTTGGTTTTCTGTGCATTAAAGGAAACTAGATTCTTTTGTCCCCATCCATCAATTCTAGAAAAGTCCTGGTTCAGAGAAATTGCAGTGTTTATTTTTGAATTTATAAGATCGGGTTGGGTGAAAGAATTGGTAAATGTGAAGGCAAAGAGAAAGAGAGAGAGAGAGAGAGAAATTGCAGAGAATCGGTGAGTGGACGTAAGTTAGTGATACAAAAGGCTTTCTTTTCTACTTTGTCTAGGAGTGCTGTGTGAGAGGATCCTCCCCACACATGAGCACAATACTCAATACATGGTTGAACTGTGCCCCTGTACAGAGCAAGAAGCTATGTAGGGGTAACAACCCCCCAGAGGCAGTTGAGCACACCCAGCTTCTGGGAAGCCATTTTAGCAAGAGTGGTAATATAATCTTACCAAGAGAGATCAGAAGAAAATGAGACACCGAGAATACTGAGAGAAGATGAAGGGTTGATTTTTGTTTTGTTGAAGTATAAGGGATAGTCCTCTGGGAGTTCTTGACGGGTAGATAAATAGAGAACATGGGTTTTTGGAAGCATTGAAAGCAACAAGATTTTCTCTGCCCCAATTGGAAATGGTTGTTAGATCAGAAGATAAGTGTTGTATGGCTTCATCACCTGAGTTTTGAGGGATTGCTCGCTGGGGCATTCTGGAAAACTAATTGAATAGTGTAAGGTAGAGTTGTCAGCATATTAATGGATAGGACTGGAGGTACAGTTCCGGACAGTTCTGCGCAGGACACGCAATAGGTGGCAGCACACATAGTATTTATAAATTATCTGGTAACAGTGGTGAGGGGTGGGTAGCAGGTAAGGGATGGGGGAGGAGAGAGAGTGGCGAACGATGGTAGGGGAGGGTGGGAAACGAGAGGTTGTGGCTAAGGTAGGAGGGGAGGGAGGTGAGAGGCCAACTTCTGACTACCTTACTAAAAAAAAAAAAAAAAAATTATGTATTATAAACAGATGTGTAATTACGATTGCATAGCATTAGATATCCATTACAAAATGTGAATGATATTGCAACTAGTCTAAGACGGAGAGTAGAATTTGTTAAATTAATAATATAAAGCTAATAGGATAAGCCTAAAGTAACCTTATCGCACATCCCATACCCTGAAGTTCCACACATTAATCTGGCACACAGTACTGTATTATGGTTCGTATCATCCTGAAACCCTTCTTTTGTAAATTATCGGTTTACAAAGATATTCCTAAAATTGCTACAAATAATTATTGAATGTTGAAAATCAAGTTTGCAATCAATCTTCTCATTATTGTAATTGTTATGTCTAAGAAATATCATATTTAGTTACGAGATATCTCTGCTTTAATTTGTCGTGTGTGTGTGTGTGTGGTGGAATGCATGTTTCCCTGCACAGATACACCTACTTACAAGCATGATATTCTACATTTAAAGTAGTCATCTAAATGCAGAGTAAAACAGTCGTTAATCATCGTTTTCTCTATGAGGATCATGACGCATTTTAACAATTTATGGTGGCTATCATTAAACGGTTTTATATAGCTTAAGAAGATTATGTGGGAATTATCAGGGTATTACCCATATCAGTTATCTCATTGACTTGAATATACCAATCGTAATTCGAGTATAATCGTCTAGGCTAATAATAGCCAGAATAAACTGCCTCATCACGTCATCATTCTTATGGAGTTAAGAAGGGGCACTACAATTTGTATTTTTTTTTTATTGAACACAGATGTTTCCATCACTATGATATGACACAACTATATTAGAGTGTCGCAGCAGTATACATCGACTGACAATATATATATATATATATATATATATATATATATATTATTATCTATGTTCCAACTCGAAGCCTGGAGATTCCACAGACAAGTGAAGTCAGGAGCTCTTGTTTCAGATTGTTAGTAAAGCATCCAGGTAGTGAGTGTGGTAACGAGTAAAGCATCCAGGTAGTGAGTGTGGTAACGAGTAAAGCATCCAGGTAGTGAGTGTGGTAACGAGTAAAGCATCCAGGTAGTGAGTGTGGTAACGAGTAAAGCATCCAGGTAGTGAGTGTGGTAACGAGTAAAGCATCCAGGTAGTGAGTGTGGTAACGAGTTCGTTCGTGGTCTTAAATTCGTAGACCTACGACGTCTAGTTGCCTCCTCGAGGCCCACTTGTATTGTAGATAATTCGTAATTCCAAGTTACCACTACAATGCCATTAACGTAAGCTATTGGACAATTTATTACGAAACATCTCCCGTGTTAACAAATATCTACAAATAACGGTACAGAATAAAACAAAAAATTCCTTGCACAAAGAAGGCTTGTAATTTGTGACGACTGGACATCATATCTTTGATCAGGGCGTATGCTGATATAGATAGAGAGAGAGAGAGAGAGAGAGAGAGAGAGAGAGAGATTGCTAGAAGAAGGAAATGAAAGAATGTCTGCCCTAGAAATATGTTAGTGCTGCAGAATAATATGCTTATACTGTATACAGTATACTGCATATTATTAATCAAACGACACCTTGTGAGAAATTTACAAAAGCTGAAACTAATCATCCAACCTAATTATTAAATATTTAACATATAGTTATGTTAAGTGTCACAGGTTCGAGTCCCGGGAGTTCCATCCTTGTTCAATTATATTATAAATTAGTTTTGTAACTAATTTGGTAGGTTGGTGATATTAAATGTTACTAAGTCATATAAGTTAATAAATATATAAACAAAAACTGCATTATCGCCAAACCTTCAGCGACAAATATTCTAGGTTAATTTGTCAATATTCAAAGCAACTGAGAACGTAATGTTAAATATAACCAGGGTTTTATCTTGTTGTATAACCTTTGATTCGAACACAGCTACTCGGCAACAGACCGTATATTGTTGCTGGTTAAGTTGGTCGAATACTTAGTTGGTTTGAAACAACATATATTAAATTGTCCAATAGGATCAAATATGACACCTATTACCTTTATACGTGCATGTTATCAAAACTAATAATTTAGTCGCCCACCTAAAGTTACAAATGATGCAGGAACACTATGATTCTGATTTTGACCAACTGTTATAATTGAACATGAACAGTGCTTCAAACCAAACGAAGTTCGCATACCACAGTCACCCATAGCAACTGGCATATACCCCATCCCCATCCCCCTTTCCATCTCTCCTCTTCCTACTCCATATCGTGACTCTTACGTTATATTCTGAAAGGAGGCAATGTAATTCCAACCGAGGTATTGTGGAAATCTTAAATGTGGGAAAATTCATTGGAGGAATTGTGTTACCCTGAAGATGAACAGACAGCAGACTCAGGTAGCTATGAGAGCCCGAATTGTGGCCCTCCGACGCATAGGCTGGACCGTACGAGGAACTTCTCAGCATCTTGGTGTTGCTAAATCAACGGTGGAGAAATGGGACGCACGTTGGCAGGAAACTGGGAATTTGAATGACTTGGGTATGTAATTCGGCTTTACTTGATGATGAAATAATTTAGCAATTATACGTCACATACGTAACCTAAGTTAAATGCATGTTTATACACACACACACACAGACAACTATATATATATATATATATATATATATATATATTTATTACTCTCAGTGGGATTCGAACCGTCGACTATCATCCTGACGGTGACGGTTCGAATTCCACTGAGAGTAATAAACATATATATATATATATATATATATATATATATATATATATATATATATATATATATATATATATAATGGTAGTGGTGGGTTGGCCGCTAGGGTACCGTATTTTCAGGAGAAACAGGAGGATAAGGGCAACGACCGTGTTCATCGTGACAGCTTTATTTTCTATATCAAGTTGTAGTTTCTGTATCTTGTAGTGTCCGGTTTCCAACTTCCGGTACGACTGAGGCCCTTCAGACGTCCGGGAAGTTGGAATCCGGCCACTACAAGATACAGAAACTACAACTTGATATAGAATATAAAGCTGTCACGATGAACACGGTCGTTGCCCTTATCCTCCTGTTTCTCCGGTATATATATATATATATATATATATATATATATATATATATATATCCTGTAAGTGAATAAGTGAACATTGAGATATTATTACTGCTATTTAGGTAAATTTGGGAAATATTTTATATAGTTTTGTACTTTTTCAGCAAGACGACCACGCCCTCGTGTGACAACCGCTGAGCAAGATATCCAGATTCAACGAGCAGCTGAAAACAACCCTTTCACTAATGCTGTGGCTATTCGGGACGAGCTTGAACTGGAAGTAACATCACGAAATGTAAGACGCCGGTTCACCGAGCGGGGTATTCACCACAGGATCCCTGCCACGAAGGAATTGCTGACCGACCAACACCGAGCCGGCAGACTCGCCTTTGCCCGCCAGTATGCAGATACGAGGTCAAGAGTGATCTCCACTAACCACGGTCGACTGCACATGTGGAGAAGGAATAATACAAGGTAATGTAAAATGTCTTCCGTAATGCTCTAGTGAACTGTCTTTATTGACTTTAGTTAATTTCCTTATTTAACAACAATATTCATTTGAGAGTTAGGATGCATTTTGACAGTTCATTCTGGCTATTATTTGACGATTATATTCAGAGTAGGAAGGGGATATGAAAAGCAGAGGGCTGTTTAGGCCAATCTTTAACTCCCAGTGATCACATTTGCCCTTTTAACTCCCACTGACCCTTTGTAAAATATATACAATCATTGAATGATAGCCCCAATAAACTGTCGAAACATAACTACCCATAATCCCCAAGGAGTTAATAACATTACCATAGCAAACAGACATTTTAGGTTTACATTACATATGGCAGTCACTGACCCCTCAAGGATCGTGTTTCAGGTTGAAATCTGATTATGGCTATCATTAGACGATTATAATAAAACTTAGGAAGGATCCGTGAGAATGCAAAGGAAATTATTATCTAAATCAACCTTCTGACTTCCATACATCCGTCCTAATGTGAACCAATTTTTGTAATAATAACCAGATTATACTACCAACACGCGTCATGCTCATTAAGGGGTTAATAATTAAATTGTATCCTTTAATCTTTCATACTTTATTGAAGAGCCATAATTTGTACTAAGTGTTAAGAGCACTAATATGGATAGCTACACAATCCCATTCTTCAGAATTATACAACATTTTTCTTTTCTCTCTGCACAGGTATGATCGTGAGAATGTGTATGAGGACATGTGACCTGTAACGTTTGGTCCTGGCTGTCGTTGCATGGAGTTGGGGACTTGTGTAGAATTGAAGGAAGATTTACAACTCAGAAATATTTGCAGATTCTGGACGAGTCGTTCCTTCCATCACTGCGTGAGAAGAACTATCCTTTCCCTGCTGGCCCCATATATTATGTGCATGATCGATGTCCAATACATTCAGCGAGAGTGGTGCAACAGTGGTTTGCAGATCATGATGAGGTGCAACTGCTAGACTGGCCCAGCAAAGGGGCAGACATGAACCCCATCGAAAATTTGTGGGCCAACGTTGTAAACACGTGGGATCCAGCCAGAGAGAGGACGTCTGCAGAGTTGTGGGCGCACACGCAGGCAGATTGGGAGTTGCTTAGCAGAAAGCCAGAGCTCGTACGCAAACACGTTACTTCCATGCCAGACAGACTTCGGGAAGTAGTTGAAAAAGATGGTGGCTGGACGAGATTCTAATCTAAAATGGTAGTACGAATTAAAATGTTCACACCCTTGCTTCATCTTTCCTGTGCTTGATAATGTCATTCTTTATTCTTGTTATAATTAAACAATTGCTCTCCGTATATATAAGTTTGAATCAGTAATTACCTTTTACCTTTAGTAATTTATTTAATAGAAGGTAGAATAATATATTGTAGAAACAAATATAAGTTTTAATATATTGAAGGAATCATTATATACGGAATGTGTCTTGTTACTTTACTCTGTATGAAAAAGTAATTTGTGAATAAAGTTATAATATTATGCAATCTTTCATTATACTACTAATAGGGGATCGACAATATCATACCTAGATATGAGGTTAATCATTATACTAATAGGGGATCGACAATATCATACCTAGATATGAGGTTAATCATTATACTAATAGGGGATCGACAATATCATACCTAGATATGAGGTTAATCATTATACTAATAGGGGATCGACAATATCATACCTAGATATGAGGTTAATCATTATACTAATAGGGGATCGACAATATCATACCTAGATATGAGGTTAATCATTATACTAATAGGGGATCGACAATATCATACCTAGATATGAGGTTAATCATTATACTAATAGGGGATCGACAATATCATACCTAGATATGAGGTTAATCATTGGAGTAGATGTATTAATAGAGGATGATTATTTCATTGTTTATAATATTTGCAGGGACCTAAATAGATGATACTTACATGAGGAATGTCTATACAAGGCAAAATAATGTTGGATACTTCATAATGTAATATGGATACATATCATAAACTTCTTAGTAATAAAGGCTTCGTTAAAAAACAGTTGTGTATACTAGCAAATTCTGAGGTCATAAATATCAATCTTACCATATGACAGTATTCTAATTATTACATATAAATGATAGAATTCAGTTGTAATATTGTAAAGTCGAAGATAAGCGCCTGTGTATCAAATATCGAGACTAAGGCTGCGTCCACACCAGTGACAAAATACGGTGGGAACATTAAGACTGACAAGTTGGGTAACAAGTTGTTAAGTCGTTGAGGAACATCGTAGTAGACATGTTGGTACGGATTTGTTGGGCGACATGTTGGCAATCCTGGTGTGGACGAGGTGATGTCGTCAGAGACCTCCTACCAACCAACAGACCAACATGGAGTGGACAAGAGAGAAGACGTTAGAGCTGATTGAGTGCTATCGCAGCCACACGTTGCTGTGGCAACCAACCCATATGCTGTACAAGAACCGCATAAAGAGGTCAGATGCTTGGCTTGACATTGCCAACATTCTTAATGTACACCAAAAAGAGGCTGAGAAGAAAATAAAAAATCTTGTTGCACAGTTCAGAAGAGAACTGAAAAAACTAGAGAGAACAAATCCGGCAGCAGTGGTGGTGATACATACCACAGCCAGTGGTTTGGCTTCGACAGCATGTTGTTCCTGGTGGACAAACACACACCACACAAGACATATGACGCTGGATTTCAGGTAAGATAATAAGCACAGTTTTTATATAATACTACATTTATTACCATTATTCTGTTCCAGATGAAAGCTTACAATATTGTGTTTAGAAATCAAAGTAAAATTAGAATTACCAATATATCTGTATAGTATTCGTTGTACTATCTTTCCTTTATCATGTCCCATGTGCATACTCTTTACATGTGTCTATCCTGCCAGCTCACACGACCCCTATCACTGATGAAATACTCTGTAAATTCTCTACGGATGCCACTACCATTTACATTTGTATTGTTCTCCGGTAGTGGTTCTAGTGGTATCAGGGTATCGTCAAGTGGTGGTAGATCTACTTCCCTCCAAGATCCTGGGATAACAGTGTCATAGTCCATATCATAGGTATCAACAGTACGTGGAGGAGTGTATAATTGTTGGGATGTCGAACTCCTTCGTAGGAAATTGTGTAAATATACACATGCTAATGTTACTTTCTTTGTAGAATCAGGCTTCACCAACATTGGTTTACGCAAAACTCTAAATACCCCCGAAACAATCCCAAACACGCTCTCTACAACTCGTCTAGCCCTGCTTAAACGATAGTTAAATATTCTCTCGTTTGAGCCTGGACGTTGCTGACCTTGGTAGGGTTTAATAATATTCTCTGTTAAGGGAAAAGCATCATCAGCAACAAATATGTAAGGGGTGGCAATATCGCGGCCCGGAAGTGAGTGTGAAGATGGTAGATTTAAAGTACCATCCCTCATAGACTGACTAAATCTAGAGTTTGACAAAACACCACCATCGGACAATCTCCCTTGACTACCTACATTTACATAAAGGAAATTGTACATACTGTCAACAATAGCTAACAATATGATACTAAAGTATCCCTTATAATTGTAGTTATCGCTACCACTAGACGCTGGTGCCTGCACTGTGATGTGTTTTCCGTCCAGCGCACCTACACAGTGCGGGAAATTCCACCTATGTTCGAACCCCTGGGCCACTTTTCGCCATTCATCCTCAGTTGCTGGTATCTGAAAGCATGTTTAGTTTGCATTTACTTTATTCCTTTCTAGAATTAATGAATGGGGACAAGAGAATCTAGTTTCCTTTAATGCACAGAAAACCAAGTACATTCAATTTTCTAACCGACAGAATCTCACTGACTCCCATATATTTTTTAATGATGTAAATATTCCCACTTCCCCTAGTATTGACATTCTCGGTGTAACATTAACTACTAACTTGAGCTGGACACATTATGTTAGAAGCATTGCTAAGAATGCCTCTAAAAAACTGGGACTCCTGTACAGAGTTCGAGAATTCTTCACTGACGAGCAGTTGGCCGTAATATATAAAAGTCATGTGCGCTCTCAGATGGATTACTGTTCACCTCTGTGGGGTGGAAGTGGAGTGGTTGCATTGAGGCAGTTGGACAAAATTCAAAATAAAGCTATTAGATTAATCAATAACCCTGCAATCACACAGGACCTTCCTACATTAGCCATACGAAGAAACGTTGCATCCCTTGCATTATTCTACAGATATTTTCACAGCAATTGTTCCGAGGAACTTGCTTCAATTGTGCCGCCTCTCCACATCTTTCCCCGTAGAACTAGGGCAGCTGAGAGCGCCCATGAATTTACACTTTCTCCTCCACAATGCAGAACTTCTGCTTATCAGAATTCATTTATCCCCAGAGCTACTACTCTTTGGAATTCACTTCCCTCGAATTGCTTTCCACAAACTTACAATCAACAAATGTTTAAATCCAGTTGTTACAAACATTTTATGAATGGAGGATGCCTTTAGGCACATGGACCTTTTTGTTTTATCTGTGTTTTTCCTTCCTCCGTTCATTGTCTCTTAAAAAAAAAAAAAAAAAAAAAAAAAAATTGAAACATCTTGCATTAACACACACACACACACACACACACACACACACAAGTGAAGCCACTGAACCACTACATGCACTGGTTTATTTACTCAAGCGACGGTATCAGACACAAAGTGTCCTCGTCCTCGTTTGCCTAGTTCATGTAACCTTAATGACTCATAATGCTTAAAACTCTATATTTAACTAACAGTGTGTGTGTGTGTGCGTGCATCACATATTTTATTTACACATCAAATATTTGGCTCCTTAAATATATACAGAGATATTCGCATACATTTACCTATTCACAAATTATAAATGTCTCTCATTTTATACACACACACACAGGCACGCACGCACACACCAGCACTCTACAATTCATTTTATTAATACCAACTTGTTCTCCTGCCTATCAGAATGATACTGGTGATAACACGTCAACATTGGCCGACGATGATAAATGTGTGGACGAACTAGCAGTGATTGATGATTCAGTGCAAGATGGCGAGCAGAGTACCGCTGCACCTCCTACAAAGGCTAGAAGGCTATGTGTTGCAGAGAAACAAATAGGAAAAAATGACATGCTAGAAAACGCATACAGTATTATGACTGGATTATATCAACGCCATACTGAAAGAGATGATCACCAATAATTTGGAGACTTAGTGGCCAGTAAATTAAGAAAATTAAAAACTCCTTATGCTCAAGCAACAGTGCAGCATATAATTCAAAACATATTGTATGAGGGAGAACAGGGAATGTTTGACTATCCTCCTCCATCCCGTAACAATCAATCCCGTAACCACTGTGAATATACACCTATGCACTCCCCCCCCTTAGATACAGATGAATGTAACGTGACTGTCCATGCCTCGGACGATATGTGGGATGAACCACACATTACTGAACTTTAAATTATACTGATAATTGTTAAGATATTTTTGAGTAGAAGCTTATGACGCCCTTAATAGATTATTCACTACTGCTTTTTATATCATTATTGAATGTTACTATCTAATTATGCTCATTTATAAATGGCATAGCGTATTCGTGCGTCATAAACATATTATTTATGCATAATTGGTGAAGGGTATTGTTATGAATATTTATTTGTAGTTATTGAAAGGGGCTGGTGTTGGTATACAAGTATTAAAGAAAGGTAAATGTACATGGTGTTTTACTATCACTTTGATTACAATTAAATGTTAATATAGTTAAGTATTGGGTAAAAGTCTCTAATTAAGACTCTTACATGTTTTTATATTTTGACATTGTGGAACCTTAAAAACCCTTACCGGTACCTAACCTCACCAAACCCTAAATTTAGGTCGCAAACGATTTTGATTTTACTCCTAAAATATTTAAAAACGTTCACCTCTAGGTTACCTATCCTTATACGAGTACACTCACAATCATTTGTGACCTAATTATTTGGTTTGGTAAGGTTCGGTACGTGTTTTTAAGGTTCGTTAATGTCAAATTATTTAAACAAATAGGAGTCATAATTAGAAACATTTACATAGTATATTATATGGTTCTCCTACCTTAATGTAGTCGCTGAGAGCTGTAATCAACGCCTCACAAACTTCTGGAACAATGAGACTGATTGCTTGTTTGGAAATCTTGAACGTATTTCCAAGGCTGGTGTAGGAGTCTCCTGTGGCCAAATATCTCAGTGTCACAGCAAGGCGGTCTTTGGCCGGTATTGATTGCCGATATTTTGTGTCCTGCTTACTTATATTGCTACCAGTCATTTGCAGCAAATACTCAAAATCAGATCTTGAGATCCTAAAGAAGTTTTGGAACACTCCTTTCTGTTTTATTGTGCGTGTCGTCGGAAGACAGGTATCATCCTCTATCAACATGTTTATCAGAGTTTGGTGTGCTTCGCCGTTCCTGTTGTATAATAACGATGGTCTTGCCCATACTCTACGTTGTCTTCTTCTCCAATGGGCATACAAAACAACAAATGATGCAGCTGCCAGCAAAGCATCCTCACACAACGACATGTCTGCCACTTCTGGAGACATGGTGTGGACAGTTTCACCAAGTCGACTCTTATTGCCGACATGTCTCTCAACATTGTAACAGATATATATGTCCCCATACATATCAGGAGATTTGTATCCGAATGTCTCCTATTGTGTCCCCCACAATGTTTCCAATGTGTCTCCAAGCAACATGTCACTGGTGTGGACGCAGCCTTAGGCCTACATTTTTAATTTGTGTTCGATATGGTGAAGAAGATGCATTTACATCATAAGAATGCGTATTTGTATGTGACATATTGCGAACACCTAGCTATCTATACTTGGAAATTTGTCATAAATAGTTTATAACTTTGGTATTAAGCATTGCAACATTAATCACTGAAAATGTATGCAATTAATTTACGCTAAGTCTGCTGAAAGCCGTTTGTTTGGAGGTTATGGGAAGCCACTTCAAATGGGGTGCATTATTCCTGACTCGGACACTCTCGCTATACTAGACCAATTGTGGAGATTTGTAATTGTTCATTCTACGTTTATCTGTCATTCCTGTAGTTGTGTATGATATATAAAGTAGGTTCTGTAGGAGTACTCTTAAGCACAGATAACATTAGTTTCATTGGAGAGGACTCGTATTATTTGTTTACTATGCTAGAGTCCCTCAGACAAGATTGGCTATGAATGATCAAACTTCCGGTTTCGTCTGAGGGACTAGTCGAAGAAATAATATTAAGGAACCTCTTCAATAAAAGATATATTAGTTAAGTCTAAGTATACTCCTATATACTACCTATCTTAGATATCATACACTACTAATGACTAAAAAAACTAGAATGAAGAAATATGGTCAAAGGCGGGAGCGACTTCGTCGTGAAAGCACCCCATTGCACCCTATCTGTATATATAGCTTATATAATTATATTAAGTTGTAGTTTTCAATCGGTCTTTACATTTTAGGAACTATTGAACTGCTTAAAAAAAAAAAATATATATAGATATGTTTTGTTAATGCCCTCGTCTCATTTTACTGTTAGTGTATAACAATAGGCCTACCGAAATTAATTATTAATGTTGATTATAACTAGACATTTAGGGACATGTTTCTTGTTCTAACCTATCCATTAGAAGTCATATATGTTCACTGTCGTATAAAATACCCACATACTGTATGTATATACTTTTTTATTATAACCTGCAATTATCAACAACGAATAAGATACAGGGGTAGTATACTTTCTTGTGCACATTTGTTTGAAAACAATGATTGGAATAATATATGTTCACCAAACACTAACACCATTAATTCGGAAACGTTTTTACAGTAGATGTATCAGCAGGAGTAAGTGTTTTTGTATTACAAAGTGGTTAACTCCTTCAGGATCCATGCCGCATTTGTGTTATGTTGTCTGGCTATTATAATACGATTTTAGTCAGAATATGGAATATGGAAGTCAGATGGATAATTGATGGATAATAAATTACCATTCCTTTACCCCCTCAAACAACCTTTCGTCACCCACCTCTCGTTTCCCACCCCCATTCCTCCCTCCCCTCCTACCTTAGCCACAACCTCTCGTTTCCCACCCTCCCCTACCATCGTTCGCCACTCTCTCTCCTCCCCCATCCCTTACCTGCTACCCACCCCTCACCACTGTTACCAGATAATTTATAAATACTATTTGTGCTGCCACCTATTGCGTGTCCTGCGTGGAACTGTCCGGAACTGTACAATTGAGAAAGATAATTGGAGATAGGACAGAGCCCTTAGGAACACCAGAGTTCATAGGATGAAGAAGTGAATGATGGCCGTCCACAACCGCAACTATGGAACGGCCAGAAAGGAAAGTAGAGATAAAAGCACAGATGGAGGGATAGAAACCGAAGGAGGCTAGTTTAGAAATTAGAGATGTGTGCCAGACTTTATCGAAGGCCTTCGATATGTCTTGTGCAATAGAACAGGTCTCACCGAAGTCCCGAAAGGAGGATGACCAAGAGTTAGTAAGATATGAAAGAAGATCACCAGTAGAGCAACTCCTAAGGAAGCCATACTGTGATCTGAGAGTAGATTATGAGAAGATAAATGCTTAAGTAATTTTGAAGTGCGAATAGTTTAAAAAACTTTAGAGATGCAAGAAATGAGAGCAATTGGACGATAGTTGGAGGGTTGAGAGCGGGTACCCTTCTTTGGGACAGGTTGAATGAATTGGGTGTCATTTATGCTTTTTACTTTACATTCCTACCCCATTATTACCCTACACACAACAGGATTTTCACCCATTCAGTACCGGTGACGCACTTTTCATCATATTTTGGCAACTATTAGACGATTTAATTTTGCTTAGGAAAGACGTCTATTAGTTTAAATGCTGCAGACAATATATATATTAATCCTTGTAACTACCATTGACATTTCCTAATCTGCTTACAATTGATTATATGCAGCTGCAATATATATTAAAGGACTTCACCTTGTAATGTAACGGTAAAGGGAAGGGAGGTTATTAGTTTGTTCCCTGACTTCCATCAAGCTAAAAAAAAAAAAAAAAAACAAAAAAAAACATCCCCCTTCGTGATGAATGTGTACTTTTATCGATAGAAAAATGTTCCGGCCAGAGAGCTGTTCCTCCTAAATCATAGGATCACTATCGCTCGTCAGACAACAATCGACAACTAAGTGACACTGAAATTGACATAAATGGGGCGAAGGGTCTTAAAATCACAAAATTAATGGGACAAACTTATTAAAATATCAAAACTAATGGTGCTAAACATGAGGGAGAAGGGGTCAGAATAATACACCTTAATACATAATTTCCCCTTAACCCCTTCTTTACCGGCGACGCCGTTTTAACTATATTTTGGCTATTATTAGACGATTGTATTCAGTTTAAAAAGGGCCTCCATCAACTATCAGGCTTGAAAATATCTCACTCAACCATTTTTACTACCACAGATCCTTCTTAAACTGCACAATATCGTCTAAATGTAGCTAGAATAAAGTTCAAAATACGTCGCCGGTACAGAAAGGGTTAAGGATCAATAGTTCTTTGGATTGTGCAATTTTTCAAGTACGTTATCCTGTAGTCTATATAGTCTATTATCGGCTTCCTTAACACGTAATTCTTCAAAGTACGTTATCCTGTAGTCTATATAGTCTATTATCGGCTTCCTTAACACGTAATTCTTCAAAGTACGTTATCCTGTAGTCTATATAGTCTATTATCGGCTTCCTTAACACGTAATTCTTCAAAGTACGTTATCCTGTAGTCTATATAGTCTATTATCGGCTTCCTTAACACATAATTCTTCAAAGTACGTTTTCCTGTAGTCTATATAGTCTATTATCGGCTTCCTTAACACGTAATTTTACGTTAACTAAAATATCATAATTACCCCCAAGAAGTCGAACCAGATAGTGTTAACCCCTAGAGAATCATAACGTATTTTGACGACAGTTTATTCTGGATATCATTAGACGATTTTATTCAGACTAGGAAGGGTATCTGTAAATCAGAGGATTGATTGGGCCATTCTTTACCCTTTTCAACTCCCACATATCTTTCCTGAGCTATATATAATCGGTTAAAGATAGCCAAATTAACTGTTAAAACGCGTTATGATCCTCAAGGGGTTAAGGTAGGTTTAACTCTTCCAATCTTTTGACTATTAGGAAACATACCACTGGTAAAGGAGTTGTTTATAATTAGGCCATTAGGCAGTAGGTTATTCATAGTGCAGGTGGATCCAGTGCATGATTACATTTGATACCCAAAATTCGCTTAATTGCGGTCATGTGCTGTAGCCTACCTTTAAGTGTCTTGATGGTGTAATGATAAGAGCGTGTAAGTTTTGTAAGAGATATCCTTTGTTCAAATCCTGGGAGAATCAAAATATGCTTTAATTTGTTTACACTTTGGGGGTTATTGGTGTTAGGAACGATGTTAAAAATAATTATACATGTTCCTGCATTCATTATTTCTATCTCTCTCTCTGTCAAACCCTACTCCTAATTCTAAAAATTGTTGTAGTGCAAATCCCAGCACATGCTTTCTAAGCCTCCTAATATAGGTTTTAACTACGTCAGTTAGGCCTAATTGTGAAAACAGAGAGAGAGAGTGTGTGTGTGTGTATAAGAGAGAGAGAGAGAGAGAGAGAGAGAGAGAGAGAGAGAGAGAGAGAGAGAGAGAGAGAGAGAGAGAGAGAGAGAGACAGTGAGAACACACCACACACACTAGTAAGGATCTAGTGTGGACTATGTTGTATTATACAAGCTACAAGTCACTACCTGGTTCTGTGTGTTGTTGCCGCCTTTGTACCGATACACAATGCAACCCAGTGGGGCTAAATTTGGAACTCTACATATGGTCATAATTATAAGCCATTCCGGAAACAAGAGGGGAATATTATAGTACTAGCTGTAATGGTAGATAGTTATTGTTATGTCGGGTTGTAATCCAACTCGCCAATGTATCTTTATCAATCCGGGTTTCGGATACTTAGATTTGGAATATGCTCGACAGGAACACATCTAACTTGATGAATATGGTAAATATTTACTCAATCGGACAACCAACAACACAATAAACACACAGTATAGATTATAATCATATTTATTAAATGGACATTTCATACAAGTTAGGGGGTATTAACTCCACTTTTATATAAAATATAAAGTTAATATATAATGTGACTGGAGAGAGTTGAATAAGTTTTAATCCCTGGTGAAATATAGTTTGTCACTTACATAATAACGGAAGAGAGGAAATACGCAATTATGGAACATATATACTAACAATCCCCATTGACAACAATAAACTATGCGAGTCAAGTGTCTAACGTGATATATAGTGAATACAAGTTCTGGCAACTGAGACGAGGTTGGTAGCTACATGTGGTAGCGCATGGGGGGGCAAACCAAAATAGGTCGCGGTCAGGTGTGACTACAAAGGTACCGCTCGTGGGAGGGGGGGGGGGGGGTTACAGGTGAGATGGACTGATGTCGCTGTAAATATTATTGTTTTATTTAATGCGCCAGTACATCAGGTTAAGAAGATATGAGCTTCTCTTCAAACTAGGGGGAAAGATAGTTTAAATCTGAATTTAACTATCTAAAGTTCGTTGCACACTGACACGACAGCCCCTTCAAGACTGGCACGAATACCCACGACACATACAAATCCTGTGTCTTGCCGAATTTACTAGAGATCGCGGCGAAAATAGCTGGCATCGTTAGAGTCGTATCTCTGCCGTATCTCTTCCGCTCGACTTGAAAGGCTCTAGCGATGCCGATACGGTGGAGAAACGAATGCTACGAAGAAGATAGGAAAAGTCGTGCGAAGGGTACACGACTTGTCCACGGAAAAGATACGACCCAAAAGACTGCGATACAACTCAGAAGAATCGTATCAACGCCTTATCGACGCCGTGAGACGTGCAACCGGATTGAGGCTAGACGCGCGGTTGCCAACTCGACCTTGCCAACTCGACCTTTGCCAATTTTCCGCACGAAAGAGATACAGTCCGTCCGAAACGTACTTGGAAAAAAAGGCACCGGACAGTGACAGAGGGTGTCAGGTTCTGTAGTATGAGACACCAGACGGTTGTAGGGATGTCGACAGGGCTGGTGGTGTCTATTGCCAGGGTTAGCCGAAGAGGAGTCTTTGAAGACTTGGCTACATAAAGCAGATGGGCAGGAGAATGGATGGTAGTGTTGATGTCGTCGGAGGGCACAACCAAGCTGTTGATTTTCATCGTGGGGGCAGGATCAGTTGAGCTAGGAGCTGTGGCTGCTGGAGGGGTTGATGGTGTACTGCCATCACTTGGTCTTGTAGAACTGCTTGGCCCAGGTGGGAGGGGCTTGGTGGTTTGGGGGCCTGTCCCTAGGTTAGGGGCTGGTGGAGCAGGTTGAGGAGTTGACCTTGCAACAGGTGTGGCGGCGACCTTCTGATACTGCAAGGGTGTGGGTTTGGTGGGAGGCCGCCTTTTGTAGGTCAGCTTGAAGGTGGGTGCCCATCTTTTAGGTGGAGTCACACGTCGGCCAGATCTTCGACATGGTGGATTAGATAAAGGTTGCATTAAAGATGGTGACCTTACTTTCATTTTTGGCATTTGTGAAACAGGATGGGGGGAGGTATAGCTAGATTTAGATGTTGTGGGAGGATTAGGTGAAGGGGTAGGTGGTGGATTAGTTACTGGTCTGGTCATTAGTTGCAGGCAAGGTATCATCATCTTTGTTATCAATGGGTTGAAACTTACACATATATTTATTCCTGTACGTGCTAGATTTTGATGATGACATATCTTTCTTGGTGACAGTCAAAGATGGAGGGGTTGAGTTATTTGCAGCTGGACTAGGGGGTGAAAGTGGAAGAGTTGGGATGTTAATTTTGTATGAGTTAGTGGAGAGAGGTGGAGAAGGGTAGTGGTGGGGAGGTGGAGCTTAGATGACTGAGGAATGGGTTTGGGAATTTCAATTGTCTGATCAGTGGCTGAGGGTGATCTGTTCGGTAAAGTGACAGATTGATTGGAGATATAAGCTATTTTGGTGATTTTTAATTGATTGGATATGATGGTTGGAGCGGTCAGGCAATCCCTGTCACAAGGGTTTCGGAGGTTAGGGGTCATAAATACATTCCCAGACAATGTAGGTATGGCAGGTACCCATTGTTCATGATAAGGGGGAAGTGTCACTAATTTGGAAGTGACTGCTTGAGTGGTAGGTGGAGAAGAATTGATGGTATTCTACTATAGTTTGACTACAGTTTCGGAAGGAGATGGAAGGCCCGGAAGGGGCTGGTAAATGGGGTTTAGAATTAAAGGTGGGTTTTGCTCATAATCCTCGGGTTCTACCCATTGTTCATGAGGGGGAAGTGTCACTATACCTGATTATATTCCAGCTGAGGATCGAGAATCGTAGATGTGGCATCTGCGCAGTGATAGTGCGTGATTGGTTGGAGTGACTGTGTTTCATTTCGTAGGTTGTTTGTGATAAACATTAAAATAACTTTCATTACAATTATTTGGATCATCATATCTACAAAGTATAATAGTGTTTTATTCTAAATCTCAAAAATGCCGCTTAGCATTGATATTTTGTAATACAAGCAGGCATTAACCGAAAAAGCATCTGTACCCAAGTCAACTGATGCTCAAACGAACACTTACCTTTCAGTCAACTTGTTCTATTATAAAATTAAATTACATTTGACTGTCTAAGCGCCTATAAAATATATCATAACACTTAAGTGCATATAATATAAGGCATCTACTTCATTTAAAGTAGCCTTCATGTTCAGGGAATTTTGTAAATGTGATGGCTCCTGAGGCGGGAAGTTTAAATGTGCTGACCAGCCTCTCTAGCCCCTCCCCTCTAGGCTATTTTGAAATAAACTTCTGCTACTTTAAATGTAGTCCTTGTTTTATATTGCATTACTTAAATGTTATAATACCTTCCATATGTGCTAAAAACAGTCAAATGTCTTGTAATGTTCAAATATAATGAGCTAGAACAAGTTGACTGAGAGGTAAGTGTTCGTTTGGGCATCAGTTGACTTGGGTACAGATGCTTTTTCAGTTAATGCCTGATTGTATTGCAAAATATCAATGCTAAGCGGCATTTTCGAGATTTAGAATAAAAGACACTATTATACTTTGTAGATATGATGATTCAAATAATTGTAATGATACAGTTATTTGAATTTTTCTCGCAAGCAACCTACGAAATGAAACGCAGTCACTCCAACCAATCACGCACCATCACTGAGCAGTTGCCACATCTATGATTCTCGATCCTCAGCTGGAAAAAAATCAGGTATAACTTGGAAGTGACTGTTATAGTTGTAGATTGAGGAGATGGAAGGTGCTGGTAAATGTGAGGTTGAATTAAAGGCTTGTCTTCCTCATCATCCTCGGGTTCTGCTACCTCAGTAGTGAACTCTACACCTTCCTCATAATCCTCGGGTTCTGCTACCGGAGTAGTGAACTCGATCAACTGCACATCTGGGAACTGAACAAACTGTGTGGTTTGTTCATACTGTAGCTTGGCTACAGTTTGGAAGGGGCTGAATTGAGGCTTGCTAGCACTTGGCATGTCCTCCTCATAACCCTTGGGCTCTAGTATAGCAATAGTGAACATTGCAAACTGTGCCCAAGTCAACTGAGGAGTATCGAGCACATACCTGTGTATGCTATGTGCCTGTTTACCCATTGCTGCATATAGATGCATCACTATTACGTGCATCTTTGCAATTTCTTCCTTGTCTCTGCATATAATATCCAGGAGTGGTTTGACAATTGCTAAGTGAGTCCTGATATTTTGCTCCTCTGCTTTGAATGTAAAAAAAAAATCTAGTGCAGCCATGATGAAAATTGTGACGGATGTCGATTGAGTAACAACACATTAAAGAAAAACAACAATAAGAAGCTGATATGCCGTATCGAGACACCGCTACCGCCAGGGTTATGTTGGGTTGTAATCCAACTCGCTTTAGTATTGTATCTTTATCAATCCGGGTTTCGGATATTTAGATTTGGAATATGCTCGACAGGAACACATCTAACTTGATGAATATGGTAAATATTTACTCAATCGGACAACCAACAGCACAATAAACACACAGTATAGATTACAATTATATTTATTAAATGGACATTTCATACAAGTTAGGGGGTATTAACTCCACTATTATATAAAATAGCAAGTTAATATATAATGTGACTGGAGAGAGTTGAATAAGTTTTACTCCCTGGTGAAATATAGTTTGTCACTTACATAATAACGGAAGAGAGGAAATACGCAATTATGGAACATATATACTAACAATCCCCATTGACAACAATAAACTATGCGAGTCAAGTGTCTAACGTGATATATAGTGAATACAAGTTCTGGCAACTGAGACGAGGTTGGTAGCTACATGTGGTAGCGCATGGGGGGGCAACCAAAATAGGTCGCGGTCAGGTGTGACTACAAAAGTACAGCTCGTGGGGGGGTACAGGTGAGATGGACTGATGTCGCTGTATATATAATTTGTTATTTACTGCGCCAGTACATCAGGTTAAGAAGATATGAGCTTCTCTTCAAACTAGGGGGAAAGATAGTTTAAATCTGAATTTAACTATCTAAGAGTTATTACGAATAATCTCTCACTCGAGACACGAAAAATAATATTCGATCATAGATGAGGTTAAATTACACGGGTTGAGGAACTCAGATTCACAGTAAATATAGTGACTGAATCGGAATAAAAAAATATAAATTCAAATAGATTGGAATAAATTAACCAACTAGTTAAGAAACGCAAATGAAAGAGGTTTGTAATATAGCTTACAAAGAGCTATCATGAATGGGCATAGGCTACACGACAAAGTTGTACTTAGGAAATACCATGTATGATGGCATAAAAGGAGATATGAATAGATTAACAAATTCCTATATGAACGCAGAACTACTGTAGTGATGTAATTTAGCTTACAAAGACCTATATTGAATGGGCGTACACAACGAAGTTGCACTTATGAAATACCATGTATGATGGCATAAAAAGAGATTTTAATAGATTAACAAATTCCTATAAGAACGCAGAACTACTGTAGCATTGTATTATAACTGAAACAATGGTTATAATAAATAGATTACTAGTAAAAGTAATAATATAATCAATAGCCAAATATTAGGCGGAATCGATCAAGGAATATAAAATCTAAATTCCTAGGTTGGTGTAGAAAGAATTACATGATCCGAATAACGTATATCATTAGATTATTCACAAGAACTAATAGAAATCAGATATCTTGACAAATTAATTAAATCTAACTTCAACGGAAAGGGTTCTTTACTTTCAAGGGGGAGGACATTTATACGATAAGTATTCTCTGGCGATAATTACTTGGGTAATATAATCCTGAAATTGGGTGTAGGTTTTAGGTATATTGAATTTAGGAAGGAAAATATCTCACATTATACACTTCACTTCGACTTGGATACACAAAGAATAATAAGATATAAGAATAAAATCTGAGAGTATTCACTAAGTAACACGTGTAAGAATGACTATGTAACGTACGTACAATTATCGCGTTTGGGGCTAGCAACACGTATTATGAAAAACATGCATCCTCCTTCATTCACTGTCCCCCCTTCACTCACTCAACCCCACAATTTGCCGGAGGATAACAGGTTTTTCACAATACGTAGACGGAGGTCTTTTAAAAAAAAAATTAAGGTTCTGAAGGATTAAATACAAATTATCTTAGCAATATCTCGTACTTATTGAATCACTGTACGGATCAAAATTTGATATTTTTCATGGATAACAAAGGTTCAAGATAGATCTTAGGCACAGATCTAGAATTAATTATAATAGAATACTCGCATATTTGATCTTACCTTCACAACAATAGCCACAACTTAAAACACTCAGAGACACTTAGGGTAAAGGGTAGAGGTAGCCTTGAGCGAGAATCTGGTCGACGTGGACTCGTGGGTCTGCAGGGCTGGACGTTAGGGGGAGCTGCCTCTAGTGATACTGCAGGGCTGGACGTCAGGGGGAACTGCCTCTCTCACAGGTACAGGTGAAGGTGGTTCCTGGCTGGACGTCAGGATGAGGGTAATACCAATGTGATACCCACCACCGGCTTGACCAGTGGAAGGTAGCAATCGTATTTGCTAACTTCCTTCAGTTTTAGTCAGGCTATATTTGGCTTATTTTTAGTGTTCAATTTGATCTATTTCATTTACATAGGGACATGTGGATATCGTTGTTTTGGCTATGGCGAAGGTAATTCTTAATCTAGAAATACATGGCAGTTATGGGTTTATACATACGGAGATTCGTGATCTCTCGATAATGGCCCCCCATTTTTAGAGGGCATTATGGTGACGTAATGGATGATTTCCTGTCCATCGTGGTATCTGGCTTTTCTTACTCGGCAGGCCATTATGTTTTTCACTAGTCACCTTGTCTACACTATTCCCAGTTTTCCCGGGAGGTACTATAGAGGGGGTATTGGGATTCCCACTTGTACTGATATTGGAATGGTTCTTGGTGTTCAACTTGCATAAAAAGTTCTTCACAGTATTGCAAGTCAGACTGGAACTGATGATAGGCCTTGGGTAGATGTGTCGGCCTCTGCCATTAGAGGAGCTGGGGCCCCTGTGAGTGGTCCGGACTCGAACTCCTTTTTCGGGCAGACTGACCTAGATTCCCGGAAATTAGAGCCTGGGCAGATCCGGGAAAAGGGGTAGACTGGCTTATTTCGGCAGGGATTAAAGAATGGGAAACTGGTCGAGTTTTGTTGTCTCTCGCCTTCTCCTGGTGTTGGTCTGGGGGTGTTATTTTGTTCTATCCTTCATCATTTATAAAATTATATATATCATTATTATTATTTCATGTTTTGATTATGTATGACTTATTATTTAAACTGAACTGTGTTTATGTACATTTATGCATTTATTTATTTATTATTATTTTGTATTCCTTTATTTATTAGTGTTTAAGTCTGATATATTAAGTTTATGAAAATTAATTTATAGTGTATATATTATTATTTATTTGATTTATGTATTTATTTATGTCGATCCGTTAGACAATATATATATATATATATATATATATATATATATATATATATATATATATATATATATATATATATATATATATATATATATATATATATATATTATATACAGTATATATGAATAAATAAATAAATAAATTAGATATAAAAAACCTAAACAATTTACTTGAATAAATGGCTATTCTTACTTGTATGGATGATTGGGGTCTGGGAAGGTATTCTTTTTAGCTTTGGGGTCAAACTAAAAATGTATTGAGAAGAAATTGCTAAAGCGATCAAACAAATAATACAAACTATAAAACACACACACAGACACACACATGTCGTAATTCTCCCCCCGCGTCGTCTGAGCTCGGGATAGTATTGATTCAACGTAAATAAACACAATTTGAAGCTTTCTGCTCCTTGTAATATAAAAAATAGACATTTAGAATGAACATATTCAGAATTATAATAACATAAATGAGGAACACACCTTGTCAAAAATGCATAGAAAGAGAGCGACTCTCTTATAACAGACAAAATACTTATGAACCAACATCCCCACCTATATTTATCAGTGACCCCTCCATCAAGGAGGTACTGTAAATATATATATTTGGCGCCCAGCCTTCCAAGCTAGCCCTTTACTGGGGCCAACCGTCCCCCAAGACTCCAAATACTTAGCTTCATAGGAGGTATGATTAATTACCTATGGAACCTCAACTGAATTGGATGCCACTATGAATAATATAATGAAAACCAAATATACAAATGATATCAAGCTTCTGTTTTATGCTTACCACCCCTTGCAGATTCCTTGGAATATTTTGTTCTTCGTTGGTGGACGGCACGGTGTATTGACGTGTTCATTGTGGCTCCGGTCTGTCTTCTGCTTGCCTCGTTTTTCCACACAGTGAGACTAGTCATTTTCCTTAAAGTGTCATTGGTTAGGCTTGCTAGATTTGTATTTCAGCATAGGTAGCCACCACTTGTTGTGTATTTCTGTTGTGAACGTCTCCATTGAGGGTGCCCAAGTCAGGTTCCACATTGTAAAAATAAGAGGGGTTAGATTACTTTTTATTTGAATTTTACTAATTATTTGCTAGTTTTTGCTGGTTTGGAGGCCTGTTTTAGCCTAGCTTTTTCAGGTTCTTCGTTATTGAGGGTTTTACACTTCGGCAAGTGGGGTTGTGTGAGGGCTTCTCCAGCATCAGTTTAGAAGTATAAACGTCTGCTCGAGGTGCTCCTATCTATTCTGTAGGTGTGTTGTATACTGTTGATGGCTACGGGTGACTTTATGGTAAAGTTCAAGCATATGTGCGCCATGGTAAGGTTCAAGCAGCCATTTGCGGTTTTCACCAACCCTGATTAAGTTATATTTGTTCTCCTCACTAGGTTATTATAGGAATTATTAGTTTCATATTTATGCTTGCATTAACCTATGTGATAAGTTGAGTGTGTTTTATTGGTATATTTAGTAATTATGCAATGGGGGTACAATCAGCATCTGGAGCAGGGGACCACTGGTTCCTATCTTCAGAATATTCCTGTGCTTGGTATGCTTCCAGCCGCCCTAGGGCCCCACTGGGGTAAATATAATAGACAAACATTGGCGGAACTGCCATCTGCGTGAGGGACTGCTCTGAGTCTGCTCCTTCAGTGTTAATGGTCATACTCCACTTAGTGGAAATGGTAATGTGGAGTCGGTCTTTTCATTCATACAAAGGGAACATTAAGGGGAGATTTCCACTTGAGGGATTTTTTTCTTTACCCCTTTCTCCCTCATGGTTAGCCCCATTGCTTTTGAGATTTTAAGACCTCGGCCCTAGTATTTTGGATATTTTAAGACATTTTGCCCCATTTCTGTCAATTTTAAGACCTTTCGTGCTGTTAAGGTGTCGATTTTTTCCTGGCGAGCGACAGCGAGCCTGTAATTTAAGAGCAACCGGCCTCTGGCCGGGACATTTTTCTACCGAAAAATGTACAAATTTTTCTTGAAAGGGAGTCTAGGGGGTGTAATTTTAAGCTTGATGAAAAAGTAGGGAACAAACTAAATACCTCCCCTTAAGACGCACCAACGATTTGGGTCGTTATGCGAACGTAATATAGGCCTATATATATACCGGTATATATATATATATATATATATATATATATGTACAGGGTGTCCCAGGTGGAAAGGGGATAACTTTGGGAAATTATAAAGCAAGGTATTCTAAGCCTAAAATGTTCTATACCAATATTCCAACTCTCAACTGGTATTTTTATTTCTTCTATGTGGATGAGGGAGACAGAAGGCAAAACTGTCTGTGACGAGTGCCTCCCCCAGAGTTGAAAGAGTAGCAGGGCCAAAATCGAGGAATGTTCGAGCCAAAATGTCTGGACACACAGAGTGTGAAGCCATTTAACTTCATAGGATGAGGGAGAGATGGTTTCAGGGAGAGAGTTTCAGAGCTCAGCTTTTGAATAGAAGAAAGATTGGGAGTATCGTTTCACTCTTGGGTTAGAGAGTTGCACAGAGAAAGGGTGGGATTGTGTTGCAAGACGGGTACTACGTACCCTACGTAAAGTAGGTGGTATACACTGAGAGAGCTCTGAGGAACACTAATTATTTTAATAGCGCTAGAATAGCGAGAAAGATGCAACATTGCGGCAAAGAGAGAGAGAGATTGCAGAGAATCTGTGAGTGGACGTGAGTTAATGATACGAAAGGCTTTCTTTTCTACTTTGTCTAGGAGTTCTGTGTGAGAGGATCCTCCCCACACATGCGAACAATAGTCAATACATTGGTGAACTGTGCCCCTGGACAGAACAAGAAACTGTGTAGTGGTAACGAACCCCCAGAGGCAGTTGAGCGCACCCATCCATTTTAGCAAGAGTGGTAATATGATTTTTCCAAGAGAGATCAGAAGAAAAAGAGACACCAAAAATACTGAGAGAAAATGAAGGGCTGATTTTTTTTTTTTTTTAAGTATAAGGGATAGTCCTCTGGGAGTTCTTGACGAGTAGATCAATTTAGAAATTGAGTTTTTAGAAGCATTACACTTACACTTACACTTAGTTACACTTAGTTGTATTCCGTCCGTTAGTGACACAGTTGAGCTGGGGCTCCACTGCGACCAGGCAGCTCCCTTTCTTCCACTCTCCATTCCAGAAGTCGGTTGGAGTTGGTGCTGGGGTATCCTGGTGTTGGTGGCCGGTCCGGTATTTTGGCCAGCCACATGTCCAAGTGTTTCTTGAAGGTGTCTGGAGACACCCCGGTTATGTTCCTGAGAGGGGCTGGTATACAGTTGAACAGTCTGGTTCCATTGTATGTAAAGCTGTGATGGATCAGGGATTTGATTTTTTGTGTTGATCCCGGCGTAGTCCTCACATAGCACAGCCTCCCTCGCCTTTGGTGCTGAGTCTCTTGGATGTTTGGGTTTGGTACCTTTTTTTCCAAAATCTTCCAGACGTAGATGATGATGTATCTCTCCCTACGTCTTTGAAGTGAGTACAGCTGCAGCTCCTTAAGTCTCTCCCAGTAGTTAAAGTGTTGAAACCCATGGATTTTACTGGTGAATGTCCTCTGGGTGGCTTCAATTTCTGTTATTTCTCCTACTTTTTGGGGAGACCAGAGCTGGGAGCAGTACTCCAGTCGTGGTAGGACCAGTGACTTCCACAATGTTAGCATACACCTCTCATTTCTTGTGTGGAAGGTTCTCAGGATCCAGCCTGCTATTTGTTTTGCTGTTGTTGTGGCTTTGGTAATATGCTGGGAAAAAGTGGCGTCACTGCTCATATTTACTCCCAAGTCCTTCACTGTGTCCTTGGCGGTAATTTCTTGCTGTCCGCTTTTGTAGTTGGTGTCGTTTTGTAGTGCTCTCTTGTTCCCGTACCTTAGAAGCTCGAACTTGTCTCCGTTTAGGGCCATGTTGTTTTCTTCTGCCCACTTCAGGATTTTGTCCAAGTCTTGTTGTAGTAGCTGAGCATCATGTTGTGAGGTGATTTTCTTCATGAGTCTGGTGTCGTCTGCAAACGATGTGGCTGTTGAGTGTTCCAGGTCCCTGTCGATGTCTCCTATCATGATGAGGAATAGGAGAGGTCCCAGTACTGATCCTTGTGGTACTCCGCTGATGACCCCACCTGCTTCTGATAGGCTTCCTTGAACCGTGACTCTTTGTTTTCTGTTGGTGATGAAGCTATGGAGCCATCTTCCAAGGTCTCCCCCTATTCCCAGTGATTTGAGTTTATGTAGAAGGATCCCATGGTCCACCTTGTCAAAAGCTTTGGCGAAATCTAGATATATGACGTCTACATTTTCTCCGTCTTGAATATCCTGTAGGATTTTGTCGTAGTGTGATAGTAGTTGTGAGAGGCAGGAGCGGCCTTTTCTAAAGCCATGTTGCCCCTCGTTGAACGCCTCATTATCTTCCAGGAAGCTGACCATCTTAGCTCTTATTGTTCTTTCTATGATTTTAATAAGGTGTGACGTCAGCACCACTGGTCTGTAATTTTTGGCTATGCCTTTACTACCCCCTTTGTGTATTGGTGTGACATTGCCTTCTTTTAGGGATTGTGGTACATATCCAGTTTGGAGGGACTTGCTCCACAGCAGTTTTAGAGGCAGGGCTAGCTGATGTTTGCAGTTTTTTAGCAGTTGGGCATGAAAGCCGTCTGGTCCTGCTGCAGAGTTTGGTCCAATCTTGTCGATGGCTGCTATTATGTCCTCTGTTGATACTGTTACCGAGGAGAGTTGATGTGGTGTCTCTGGAGCGTTGCCAAAGAAAGTCGTTGCATTCTCGATTTTCTTGTCTTCATTTGGCGGGCTGAAGACACTTTCATACTGCTGTTTGAGTATCTTGGCCATTTCGGTTGGGTCACTCTCAAGTTCGCCCGTAGCTTTTGCAAGTGGTCCTATTGTTGTGGTGTTCCTGAGTCTCCTTTTTGCATATGCATAAAAGAATTTGCTATTTACTCGTATGTTTGCAACTGCTTGTAGTTCTTCGCGTGTTCTTTGCTCTTGGTGTGACTGGATGAGTTTACGTTCCACTTCATCAAGCTCTTCTTGTAGTTTGGTGATATTGTGCGCATAGCTGGTCTTCCTTTGCTTGGCTCTCAAGTACGTCCTTTTCTTCATTAGTATTTTTCTATCTCTGGGAATCTGCTTGATCTGCTTCCTGCTTGATTTGGGTGGTATGGTGTTTTTACAGGTCTCCAGGCATTGTTGCTGGAGGATACTGAGAGTTTCGTCGACGTTTTTATCTTCGAATAGTGCCCTCCAATCAGTTCCTGCCAGTTCTGCTCTCAGTCTGTCCCAGTCTATATCTTTGCTGTAGAAGTTGAGATCTTTCAGAGAGGTGCAGGGTATTTGGCTTGATTCCTGTTGACATCTTCTTGGTGGTGTGGCGGTTGGTGTGGGGGTTCTAACTTTGATGAGGCTGTGGTCGGACATTATAGTTTTTACAGTTTCATACGAGTGTACCAGGTCGAAGTTGTTGCCAAATAGTAAGTCCAGTGTGTTGTTGCCTCTTGTAGGTTCCTCGATGTATTGCTTCATGTATGCAGTGTCCATGATAGTCATTAGCTCCTTGGCTTGCTGTTTTTCCTCCCTGGTTCCTCCATCTATTTTCATGGTTGCCCAATTGATGATGGGCAGGTTGAAGTCTCCTGTGATGATGACATCTGTAGCGGGAGTTGGAAGATTTTGTAGGAGTGATTGTATTTTCTCTGTGACCTCCTTGAAAATTTCCCCTGTGGTGTTTGGAGGTCGATACAAAATTATGATGAGCATGTCGGTTTGTCTTATGTGTACTGCTAGTAGCTCTGTTGTGCCGTTTGAGAATGCAACATTGAAATCAATAAGATTTGCTCTGCCTCAATTGACAATGGTTGTTAGATCTGAAGATAAGTGGTGTATGGCTTCATCACGTAAGTTTTTGAGGGATTGCTCGCTGGGGCATTCTGTAAATCTAATTGAATAGTGTAAGGTATAGTTGTCAGCATATTAATGGATAGGACTGCAGGTACAATTGAGAAGATTATTTATGAATATTAGAAAGAGCATTGTAGATAGGACAGAACCCTGAGCAACACCGGAAATGATAGGATGAGGAAGTGGATGATGACCGTCTACAACAGCAGCTATGGAACGGCGGGAAAGGAAATTAGAGAAAAAAAGCACAGATGGATGGATGGATAGAAACCGAAGGAGTGTAGTTTAGAAATCAGAGATTTGTGCCAGACTCTATTAAAGGCCTTCAATTTGTTTACTGCAATAGAACAGGTCTCACTGAAGTCCCGAAAGGAGCATGACCAAGAGGCATAGACTCCTTTAAAGAAGAACTGAAACCTCCCATGCTCGGGGTTTGTAACTTGGGTCTGAAGGATTAACTTGAGTCCTGGGCTAAAATGACTTCTAGAAGGGCTAAAGACACGATCTCTGGGTCCAAATAGGGGTTTTTGAGGACGGCGAGTTCACTAGCGACATTTTTAACACCACCTGGGGTCATCTTCAAGGTCAAAAGGTCATATTTCAAGGTCAAATTAGTGATTTTTGGTATTTTTGCCCGTTTTTTGTGTCTAACTCATAAACAGTGAGAGATGGCTGATTGTAATAAGAGGCAAGTTTGTAGAGCTGTCAAAATTTGATATTTATTATCATATATCGTATTACATAAACATTATATGCATATCACAACACTATGTCTATTACAAATATGTGTATGTCTATCACTAGTTGGAGAGCTATCGCTAGTTGGAGAGCTTTTCTTGCCTCCTGAGGCATCCCACAGCCTTTTCTTTGTCACTTACATAGAGGGCATGAGCTTTCAATAGAATGTTAGCTAAAGTAGTACATGCAGCATTACTACTAGATACAGGTGCATCTACAAAGGATAACAGCTCAGCAAAATGAAAGCGGCAATGCATTTTAGTCTTTTCATGCAAATTATAGGCATTATGTACAAAAAAGACGGTTGACATAGTCGGCACACTCAGTCCACCTCTATTCAAATTATCTAGGAACTCAGATGACACCTTGTTACCATCATCATCAATGATCTCCATTCTAGTGCTATCACCATATTTATGAACAAGGTGTCCGGCCAAATAAACAACTTTATGCTTAAGGGTATCATCAGGCCTCAAGAGTTCCTGAGTGTCTTGAGGAGTGATCTCGTCAATGAGTTCACTTCGCTCATCTGGATTTATGGAAGTAGTACAATTCTTGTCGCAATCAAGCACACGATAACTAGATTCTGGCATAATGTCATGCTTAATGAGTGTCTGCAAATTTGCAATTTTAGCTGCAGCCATAATGTCAACTACGTCAATGTAGAAGTCTCCACCGCTTCTTTGCCTGGCTTGGCCGAAAAACTTTTCCAAGGCTTCATCCGCGAATATAGCAGGAAGAACGTAGTCAAAGTCTTTCTCTGCCAGAAGCAATTTGGCAGCATCCACATTATTATGTGTGGACACTGAAGGCTTCAGCAGTTTGCTGAATTAGCTTCAGCTTACGACCACCACCTCCTTGCCATGCGCAGGTAGATATAATTTGGCAGGCCTCCTCCAGCCTAGTGAAACTTGTAGTCTGCTGTCCAAGGCTGTCTGGATTCGTCGCGCAGATGGATAGCTGAGAAACGGTCTTTCACATTCATCATCTTGAACCACTCACTCATTGTCTGGGTGAGAATGATGGTGCCTTCGCTGATGCCCAGTGAATCCTTGAAGGTCTTTAAGGCAGCGACAGTCTTGTCATTGAACACCTGACATACCAATGGTACGCTCTGGCGTTGAAGGGACTTGGGGAAAACAGCGGTGTGCGTCAGCTTGGTTAAGCGAAGAGGAGTAGCTCGGTCGATCTCATAAAGCTTCCGAATATCACTCAAGTAAGCTTTGTACTCATTGCCATCTACGACAAATGAGAGTGTCTGGCCATCAACAGTAATCCAGTTGTTGCGAACATTTTTGAAGATGTGCACGTAGTCGTACACTAAGAACATAGATTGCTCTTGAGTCGATAGCACTTGACAACTTCCAGGTCCTCCAAGTTTTGAATAAATACTGCGGTTGGTATTGCAATTGTCACATATCAAAGAAATCACAGTACCGCCAGCACCAACTACAGCTGAGGTAGCTTCGATAAGGAGTTCCTTCAGCTGATCGGTAGTTAGTTTTTTGCAGGGCAAAACGCGTAGAATAACGCGTGGACTACCAAAATGGCAGGCAACTTCAACAACCATAGCATGTGAAGCAAGCATTTCATGGTCATCACCCGCTGCACATTTTGAGCGTATCCTAGAACATGCCCTCCAGATAATCGCAATGTCTCGACCAGCTTTACCTCGTCAAACATTAAATTGACCAAACGCTGCTGCGGCTTAAGCTGGTCGAACAACGTTTTGAGGTTGGAGTCCTGCAGACTACTAGAAAGCATCTGTTTTACCTTTTTTGTTGATGGTAGAATGATTAAGCCGGATCGACGAATCATTTTGTATGCACTGGGTGATATGTTGTGAAGCTGCATTGCAAAAATCATAGTATCGGTATCAAATCAGCGACCAGGTTTGAACATAAGACGCAGCTGCGACAGAAGGAAGGTGAAATGAGCAAGCTTGTGTGCCTCAGTCATCTTGCTGAGCTGGCTTATTACGTGCTGAGGAATTTCCTGGCTTGTTTACTCATGGGTGTTTACCTGGTCAGTTATGGATCTAATCTGGGACCATTTTGAGAGCAAGCTGTTCTTCTGAAAAGGAAAAAGTCATTTGGGCACCTCAATGCCATCTTTCTCTACTCTATTCAAGAATAGGAATCCAAAATGTGAGCTGACTTGTTGGAAATGAAAGAACTGCTTGACAGTTTGTCCAGTAGCGTCAGTTCTTGATAGGTACAGGTTTTTCTGGTCTTTTATGACGTTAAAGCCAGGAAAATAGGAGCTGATTTTGGCGCAGAAGTGGTCGAAATCTGGGATCTTGTCTGCAGCCTCATCAGCTGCCTGCACCTTCTTAGCTCTTGATTCTGATGTAGAAGATGATGTTGGGCGTGGGGCTGAGGTGACCTGCTTCAAAGCTGATTTCGGTACTCCAGAAAATATTGATGGGGGTTCTTTGGGTCACTTGCCACCCTTAACCTCTCCGCTGCGTAGGTGGGGTATTGGCCACCCCTCCCTGTGTGGAGGTATTTAGACTGTTTCCTAAACTCAAATCGTCATCGTACCATAAATATAATTAATACTTATCCATATGCGCCTATTTTACATTGATTATAAAGGTATTAACCTGTTACAGCAATAAAACAAGTGGAAACAGTGTTTGGATGGTCAAAATCGGAGATAGAGGCCGGGAGTTACATAAGTTATGGCTGAGGCAGCCTGCCAGCCAGCCAGCCGTGAAGACGGCTGGAGAGACACTGTTGCGTGGTAGTCTCTCTCTCGCTCTTTCCCACGCTTGGTAACACAGATGACCACACCCTGCTAGCAACTCGCTAATGTTAGCACGAATATATACCTAAGAATAAGGGAATAACAGGGAGAATAGGTGATAATTGAAGGGGGGGAGGGGGGGGAAGGGTGGAAGGAGGGGAGGTGGAGGACTGATATTTGGCATGGCCAAGGGGCAATAAAAAAAAAATGATACTGGGCTGATTTAAAAAAAAAAAAAATTTAGGCCTTGGATTATATAAGGCTTCCCGCAGCCCACCGGTAGGCCTTATATTAGTCTTGCCGCACTTGCTGGGTTAAGTGACACCCATTCACAATTGAAATGTGTCTCACAAATATATATATCCTTCAAGCGCCTCAAGCTTTCTTTCTCATTCGGCATTGCCAATATCCTTCTCTCCCTCTCCTCAGGATCTTTTAGGAAGGATATGACCTTTACATAAGGCATCCCATCATAGTTTCCTTTACAGCCAAAGCAGCTGCAACGACGTGGCATATTGTCACAAAAGCAGGAACCAAAACAAAGATTCTGTGAGATCACCAGCTGGACAGTTTCTGAAAGAGAGAAAAAAAAAACATACATTAGTTAACGATGATAGAAATCAACAAGTAGGTGCAGTAGGTGCACAGGTTTCATACAAGATCATCATATCCGATAAAAAATGTAGATTCAATGTAGATTCTAATGTTTTTTTAATTTTTAAAATTGGAGCCTCTCAGACTCGAGTTAAAAATCCTGAGGTCGTGACGTTCCAGTCCTTCTTTAAAGGAGTCTATGCCAAGAGGTATAAACCTAACGCCAACGAACTTGAAGATTAAGCCCCGCCCCCTTGACTCCGCCCCCTAAAGCAGGGTTCACACATTGGCGAGTCGGAGCGCAACTCCAACGCGAGTGATGAAATTTTTGCACTCGCCAATGATTATCCCAAATTCGCCGACACTCGCCGACACTCGCACAGACTCGCGTGGACTCGCGGTGGACCGCGTAGACTCGCGAACGCGGCCAAAAATTTGTACCGACACAAAAATTGGAGAGTCAAGTTGGAATAAGACGCCAAGTCGCATAGAGTCGCGTAGACTCGCGTAAACTCCTGTAGACTCGTGTGACACTCATGTAGACTCGCGTGACAGTCACGTTGTACTATTGAGAAATTTAATGATCGCGAGTCTACACGAGTTTACACGAGTCCACGCGGGTATACGTGAGTCTACACGAGTACAACAGGAGTCTACACTATAGTAAACAACCAATATTGCCAAAGGCGAGTTTAACGGGAGTCAAACAGGAGTCAACACGACGCTAACGCGAGTTAACACGGGTTAACGCGAGTGTAACACGCGTAAACGAGAGTACCCACGTGGTGGTCTGGATTTCACAATATGTGTGGCGAGTCTATGCGAAACAAACACGAGTTTACGCGATATTAACGTGAGTCTATGCGAGTCTATGCGAAACCAACGTGAGTCTACGCGAGTAACGGTGAAACCAACGTGTGTCTACGGGAGTGGTGTGCGACTGCTGGCAACACCGCGCGAGTAGGTGGCACCACCGCGTCAACACCCCCTATAAAGGGACCGCCCGCGGTGACTCCTCCACTCTCCACCGTGACCCCAGCAAGGACCCATTGACCCGGCCCGCACAGCGACCCACGCTGCCCTACCACGCTGCCTACCCTACCACGCTGCCCTACCTGCCTGTCCTACCACACTGCCTGCCCTAGCACGCTGCCCTACCTGCCTGCCCTGCACCATGCCTTTGCCCAAGGAGAAGGTGGCGGCCACCAAGTCTCGGAAGGGTGGTGATGGTATTGTGAAGAAAGGCAAGGCTACACCTCCCGAACAACCCCGCATCGCACCCCCTGCCAGGAGGCCTGTTGCGTCGCAAGAGTTGGACGACTCTGATGACATTGTGCTGGACCGCCAGCCCAGTGGACATGAGGACATGGACGTGTTTGATGGAGATATTGATGCTGACGACAGCCAGGATACTCGGACCAGCCAGGATACTCAGACCAGTCAGGATACTCATACTAGTCAGGCCACACAAGGTAGCCTCTGTGACAGTGATGATGATACCCCTGACCACCCTGGCAGCACGGGCCCTGTTCGTTATGGCGCCATAAAGAAAAATAAGTTGACAAGGGCGACGAGAGCGACGAGACTGAGGACATGCTGGCCGAGTGGGTGAAGGACACCCTCATGTTATATATGAAGCGTAGCAAGGCCTACAAAGATACGTGCAGTAACTCCGCGCCTACGACGAGAAGGCTGTTACCCTGGGTGTTAATGTCACAGGTAAGTACCCACAACAAAACATGCAGCATGAAATATTAATTGTAATAAGTGATTGAATACCTTGATGTTGTGTTCTTGGTTTAATTCCATGTGATTTATACGTGAAATACATAATTACTATTATGTTAAAGTTTGCTAAATTGGCATATATGTATGTGTGTTGCCAGTATCATATACATCCCTCTACGCTTGTATTTAACAGCATTAACTAATAATGTATTATCAACCCATGTTTGGCCTGTGAAATTACGGATATAAATCATATATATAAAGGGGCCTTGCTTAATAAATATTAGTCTTTACACAGGCGCTAATCTGGCACATTGGGTCCGCAACATGCGGTCAAGGTATTCAAAGCTGAGCGATATGAAGAGTGGAGCGGGAACACCTGGGACATTCGAGGGCAAGCCACTATCAACCCAAGTCAACACCCCCGGGCCTGGGGATGACGAAAATGTGTGAAACCTTTGTGTATAATAAAGTCATAAACCCCCCAGTGATGGGAATGACGAATATATATATATAATATATATACTAATATATATAATATATTTACTAATATAATATATAATATAATACTATGTCTACACATATAATGAATATCTCTTATTATTTCTATACTTTCTGGTATATATTTAAATACTATATTACTTTGTCTACACATATAATGAATATCTCTTATTATTTCTATACTTTCTGGTATATATTTACATACTATATTACTTTCGGCTATATATTAACATGCTATATATCTATGTTTATGAATAAAATATATTAATGTGCCTCAAGCTGTTGTTTTGGATCCAAACTATATTATTAGAGTTTATGTGTAAAAATTGTCAAGACACGTTCTTTTCATAAACATGGCAAAGACTTGTCAACAGAGAAAAAATATAAGTTAATATGAATTCAAGTTGTGTTATAAATAATATTGATATTAACATCAATAATGAAGAGAGAAAAAATACCATGTAATATCATTGAAATAGGTTTCTGGAATAATATTGATAGTAAAACATAAATAATGATGTGGAATATATGCAAAGGATATATGATGACAAATAATAATATACAGATTGATATCCAACATGAAATTTAAATAAATAAAAAATATACATTAAATATTATATATTAAACATTATAAAACGACATAGGAAAAGGTGAACACCATAATATATGAGACTTTATAAAAAGCGAATAACAAATAGAGAATATATATTAATGAGGTTGAATTGATTTCAAACATGATTAACAACATAATATAAATATGTAAACTACACAAATATTAATGAAAGCAATGGCAACATATGGATACATACCTTTCTATCAAGTCGTTCTGCCAGGGGACACTGCCCCTGGGTGATGAGCAGTAGTCGGTGAGGTGCTGGCGTTGCCTCTTGGCCTGGGCTGTCACAACATTCCTGGATAGTCTCTCGAGGGGATTCAGCCTGTCCCGCAGCTCCCTCCAACCACCAGGGATGATAGCATGCGTCTCAGGGTCCTCCTCGTCCGCTAGGTTGGCGTGGTGATTAGGGTACCTCATTCGCATAAGGTTATGCATGCAACAGCACGCCATCACCACAGACTCAACACGGGACGGGTGGAGGGCAATGCTGTGGAGAAGGCACCTGAACCTAAATTAGGGAGAGAAAAAACATGTATATTTAAACACTGAATAGTATAATTCATATTAAATAGGGAAATAATGGTTAGGATCATTTTTAGTTAAAACTGGACTTGCAGATGTGGACGACTCACACTCTGTGGATGTGGGGGAGATGTATTAATCCATATTAATTATAGGGAGAATGGTTACAAGCATGTATATTTAATACCTGACTAGTATACTTCATATTAGTAAGGTGCCATCACTGATACCTGTATTTCTGGTCAAACATGTCACACAATCATACACATACCTGGTTGACATGATGCCAAAGGCGTTCTCAACAACTCTGCGAGCACGGGACAGTCTGTAGTTGAAGATCCGTTCAGGTACAGTCAGTCGCCGGGTAGAGTGTGGCTTCATCAACCACCTTCGCATGGGGAAGGCGTCATCACCCACCAGGAAGTAGGGAACAGGTGTGTCATCGTTGGGCAGGGGTTCGGCAGCAGGGAGTCCCAGGGTGCACCCCTCCAATGCTGCTCTGATATTGGTTCTTATAAAGACCCCACCATCTGAGGAGCTACCGTGATTACCCACGTCACAGTAGAGGAACTTGTAGTCGGCGTCTACAATAGCCATGAGCACGATGGAGTGGAAGCCTTTGTAGTTGTAGAATTCTGTACCGGCATTTGGAGGGCATTTGATGGCGCAGTGCTTTCCGTCGATGGCACCAACGGTATGTGGGAAATCCCAGCGCTTGGCAAATTCACTGGCAACATCCTTCCACTCCGCCGGTGTCCTGGAGCAACTTATAACCTCCTCCTGGTATTCTGCAATGATGGCTTCGCATGTTGCAGGCACAATGAGGGAGATGGTGTTCCGGGCCACACAGAACGCATACTGTAGGCTAGGATATGAGTCACCAGTGGCCAGGTAGCGGAGTGTGATTGCAATCCTCAGCCCAGGTGACAAAGCCTCCCTCCAGAAGGTGTCCTGCTTCTCTACCCTAGGCCCGACACGTGCCACCAAACTCCCTAAACAGGTGGACGTCCACACGTAGGAAATTCCGGAATCCTTTGGGGTCCTCTCTCTTAAGCTCCTCCATAAGTTGTTCGTACACACCGAACTGTGGCCGTCTCAGTAGCCACCTCCTAGCCCAAACTCTCCTTCCTGGCCTTTCCCCTTGACGTCTTTCTTCAGCCTCCTTCTCCTCCAGCTCCTCTAGATCTAGGAGACGCATCTGCATTTGCAGTACGAGCACAGCTGCCGCTCTCCGCCTCCTGATGGACATGGTGTGTGGGTGGGTGGGTGGCTGGGTGGGTTGGGCTGTATCCTGCAGAGTAACGTCCGTCCGTGGTGGTGTTGTGTGGTGTGAACAATGGTGCCAGTGGGGGCCTCTTTATATACGTATCCTGACACTCGCCAACACTCGCACACACTCATGTTAGACTCCCATACACTCCTGTTAACTTCCTGTAGACTCGCGTTCATCTCGTGTAAACTCCTGTAAACTTGTGTAAACTCCTGTTACACTCGCATAGACTCGTGTAGACTCGCACTATTCATACCCTGGAATTTGACTGTTATTTTTCAAATTTTGGCGGGGCGTGTTGGGGTCGTGTTAAACTCGCCAACACTCGCGTAAACTCGCGTAAACTCGTGTAAACTCGTGTTATATTCGTGTTCTATGCGTGTTTACTCGCATCAGCTGCTACTCGCGTTGGGTTCGGGCTCCATCAACGGCGATATGCGGCGAGTGTGACTCGCGTTGGCCTCGCGCATCGACTCGCCTATGTGTGAACCTGCCTTAAGGCTGCCGGGTAGGTGAGTGAGGTATGAGGACGTCACTTGCAGACAAGACGCTCATGAGTAAACAGCTAGGCCTAGTTGGTCAAGGCGTTGCACTTACCGCCAGAGTTCGAATCTAACTCAGGACATCAGGACATATTTTTATTTGTATATACATATATTTATTGGTCATATTAATATACCATTTATATATGTTTGTTCATTATAGCCTGTTCTATATATATATATATATATTGACCACGTAAGTATACAGTATTATTATCTACTCTACATATGTCATAGCCTATTGTCGTCAAGATTAAAACTCATTCGTATATTGGGTTTCATACCTAGGTTTCTATTCATACTAATTTTTCCATTTTTAAATTAATTATAATCAATTTATAAGAACTGTCACGAAGCTTTTTCTTGTATACAAATAGATTAGACGAAATGAAACAAATATTAGCCTATCCAACAGGCTATAGGCTAAATAGCAGTAATATTTATTTGACCAGCAAACTAAAATTTGTGTTAAACGAGTACAGTGAATAATGGGCACCTTCGCCAAACCAGGATGACATTACTATATTATTATTAAAAGATTCCTTATGAAAATGAGTTGAATTTTTGTATTAAAACAAAATAAAATAGTAAACAGTTAACCCATCAACGTTGGTCTTTAACAAGTATTCTAACTGTAGCTTCTCTCTCTCTCTCTCTCTCTCTCTCTCTCTCTCTCTCTCTCTCTCTCTCTCTCTGTCTCTGTCTCTCTCATACACAAGGAAAGAACGCGTGTTAAAAAGAAGTTTGTATTTATTTGGTTAGTCTTGATGATATAATTATATATAATGAATTTTATTAGGTGAGTTTCTTTAAAATTGAATTGATGGATTGGTGATATTCCGAATACATACCCGTATATTGTAAGTTTATAAGTATCATGGTATTATATTCCCAGATAATCACACCTCAATGTTTATTTATTGTGAAACCCTAATTCCACGAACAAAACAAAAAAATAGCAACTATTGAAAAACTATTCAAAATAACCCTTTGAGGATTATGATGCATTCTAGAAGTTTATTTTGGCTAGCATTAAACGATTATATTCAGCTTAGGAAGGATCTGTGGGAGTCAGAGGCATAATCGAGTTGGCTTTGTCCCCTTAGATTCCTACAGGTCCTTCCTAAACTGCATAAAATTGTTTAATGATAGCCAAATATACTGTCAAAATGCGTCATAATACTCAAGGGGTCAAGAACTTGAAATGCTCCATATCCAATAATTATTGCCACCAAATTATTCACAGTGCTAAATTAATTATATATATATTCTGCTTATCAAACAATATCGTCTTCTGACTCACTACTTGTATCATTAAGCTCAATAGCGAAATGTTCTACGAGATGTTGAGCAGCTCTATCCCTTTTCCTGTATTCCTCTTCAACTTTTCGGGTGTGTGTTACGTCCTGGGATATATAAACACTGGGCTCTTTCTATTGGACTAGGTATGCGGCAACAAGCAACAACGGAAAACGCTAGATCCAACCCTTATCTATAAACCCAGGCAACAAACCACCCTAAACCGTCAAGAGTCCTGCCTGGACAACGAGGTATCCTATGACTCGGTTACAGGGTGCACGCACTATAGACTGCTGATAGTCAAGCAGGCTATATAAAAGATCACACAATTAAGTTGACTTAAAGCTTCAAGGAAAAGATAGATAACGGAATTAAATTGCAGAAACAATTTAATAACAAACTAGAAGAAAGTACATTTAACGTTACGTTAATTAATACAACTAATCACCCCTGCGTGAAAGAAGGTGAAAGCAAACAGTCCTCAAAACATCGTACAGGTAGACAAGATGCGGGTTTCTAAACTGCATGCGGCTACTGTAGGATCTGATGCTTAGCAAAGAAAATACGTTACGGATTTAGAGAACTCTTAACTCATAAGCAGGAATAAATACTTGTGATAGGCCATACAGTGTATAATGGCATAGGTATAATTAAATAAAGGCAGCAACTCGCAACATAACCACATACAGGTGTGCTTCTCACTCTTAGTCAGGCAAGCCTGCTCGGACAGAGTCTCTAAGCCACACCCTGACTCACAAGGCTCACAAAAACGGTAAACTGTGGCACAATAACAAGCATACAGAGATAATAAACCCCTAGCTGTTAATCTGCCAGGCGGCAGAGGTCTAGCCGGAAGGATATAGGCTTCGGATACCCGGGCTGAGCCACCTGCTCTAGCCTAGGGACGTTCCCAAGTCTGTGCGCCAAATTACTCTAATTGAAAGGGTGCTCTCTTGAGAGACTTAGATCGCAAGTATCTGACTCTCTCCTGGCGACCCTAAAACAAAAGCAAGACGTGCTAGTGCAGTGCTGAGTGGACTAGGCAAGGGCCCTCACACAACACAACACTAGACACACAGGGACACAGACAAGAAAATGCCCCCAGACTCCCACGGGTATCCTAGTAAAGTCGTGCGGGTCCACAGGACTCGCACCAGCAGACTTCACTTAAAGGATCGCAAAAAAACTCCTCTCCGGTCTAGCCCCTGCTAACCTGACACAAGAACACACTAGCAAGCATGAACCCACCAAATATGAGACAACAAAAAAGCTTCCTAGGTCTCATTAACAATTACGTCTCTGCATAAGGCCCAAAATCCTATCTAATTATCTGAGAGCTTGTCGTTAATACAATAATAGATATAAGGTCTATCAAGGGGATGGGATAATTAAATAGATTGGTGAAGTAGTGGAAAGAAGGTATACAAAGTAAGAGAGAAAGTTTCTAAGTGGGGTTGAGAGGGATAGATATCAAGGGGGTCCGAAGGGTACGACAGTGAGGTGAGCTCTGAGTCTTGAATCTGTCTGGACCCCACCCTAGGCATGCAAAATACATCCCATGCTTGGCAACACTCAACACAGTTGCCGGGTCAAAATCCTTTACCCCGTGCGTGAGTCGAAACTAAGCCTAACGTTGCGATCAAATGCATATGGCAACGTTTTCAGGCTCGTCCCAAGCTGGCAAGCGAAGCAACGTCCCAAGCCGGTCTCTCTCTCCCGCTCGTCTCCTCCCGCCCTCACTAGACTTAAATCTTATATATTATAATGAAATAATCAACTATCGAGAATAAAATATACTAAGATGCATTGGTTAAGAATAAGGGCAGCTTCAAGCTGTGAAAAAACATAAGAATATCCCAGACATTAGTTACGTTGTCGTAGGATATATACTAAGGAAAAGCCTGCCGGCCGGCTGCCGCCAGCCAGTTTCTAAATGGCTGGGCAGCCGACGCGCGTGCATGCCCGCACGTGGCTACTATGCAGAAGCGTCACATGTGTCTCATGCAGTGTCTCCAGTCTTCTTCGGTCACTCTACTTATTACAGTTCTCGATAATTCCTCCACTCGTTTTGAAGTTTAGTTTGCATCTGAATTTTCTTTTCTGACTTCTGACTTTATCTTTTCCCAAATCAGTTCAATGGGGTTTAACTGACAATGATAAGGAGGCAATCTTAACAGTCGGTGTCCGTTTTCACTTGCCAAACTATCTATTTCATATATTTGCTTGTCCTTGTGTTTGATGACCAGTTCAAGTAACTCGGGTTTTGTGTGGTGCGGGTCGTGATCAATGTTATTTTGAACTAGCCATTCAACTACTTCAGCTTTTCTGGTCGCTGTTGTTGAAGCTTTGTTTAACATCTTTGAATGGTACGAAGCATTGTCCATGACGATAAGTGAATGTGGAATAATATTGGGGAGCAGTTGGTCTTTAAACCAAGTCTGGAAGTATTGACTATTCATGGAGTCATGGAGTCAGATTTAGATGAGCTAGTGTTTACAGAAAATTATGATGTGATTGGCATAACAGAATCTTGGCTCAATACAATACAGAAGATAGAGACTTTTTAGCAGAGTATTCACTTCCCGGTTATGTAATGTTTGAGAAAAGCCGAATAAATAGAAATGGAGGTGGCGTTTTACTTTATATCAAAGAAAGTCTTAACCCTACCCTCTTGTCAAAACCTCAAATTGTGAACGTCGACACATCTTTTGTGCTAATAAAGAATAATAAAGGTACAAAAATAATACTTGCGTTAATATACAGACCTCCAGCTCAATCAGTGCAAACTGACCAAGAAATTTACGAACAAATTGCAGATGTAAGTAACTCACAAGATACCGTAATTTTTGGCGATTTTAATTTACCTGTGACCAAGTGGGGCGATACTCTTACTTCACACTCCGGACAAGACTTGTATACGAACTTGCAAGCGAGTTCGCTTTATCAATTTGTTCGAACGCCGACCCGTGGTAATAACGTTCTTGACATTGTACTTGCAACAAAAGAAGAAGTAATAGAGAATTTGAATGTTGGTGATGAATTCAGTAACAGCAACCATCGTACGATAACTTTCAGTTTAAAGTTTACTAGTAACGAACCAAATAGTAGCATCGAAAAATTCCCTAATTTCAAGAAAGCAAACTTTCATAAACTTAGAGCTATGTTTAAAGAAACTGATTGGAGCTTTTTAATTAACAATAACGACATAAATACATCTTGGAAGTTATTCGAAACCACTTACCTAAAAGCAGTGCAAGACTGCATACCATCGAAAATACGGTGTCCAGGCCATAATAATAAGCCCAAATGGTGGAATAAAGATATTTCAAACTGTCTGCTTGCTAAAAAATTTGCTGATGATAAATTAAAATCCTCACAAAATGACGAAGAACGGGTGAAATTTGCAGAGCTACGACGCAAAGCCAAACAGTTAATTAAGCAAAGTAAAATGACCCTAGAGTTGTATTGCGAATCTAAGTAAAACAAACCCGAAAGAATTCTATAGTTATATCAGAAATAAAAAAGTAGTTACTTCAACTGTTGGACCGTTGTTAGTCGATGAAAATGGAGAATACACCAAAGACAAAGTACAAATGAGTAATGCCCTCAATACCTTCTTTGCATCAGTTTTTACAACAGAAGACCACAGTGATATCCCTACACCATCGCCGATTCAGATTGATAATTCAGATGTTCTAAGTAATATCACCGTTACAGAGAGAGAAGTATTGAATTGTTTAGATAAACTCAAGGTAAATAAAACGCCTGGACCTGATACAATCTCGCCTAGAGTTCTAAAGGAAGCTAAGGATGAGCTCTCCAAACCACTGACATTACTATTCAATAAATCCTTGCAGTCTGGAACTATGCCTGATCAGTGGAAGCTAGCCAACGTAACACCGATATTAAAAAAAGGCAGCAAATCCCTACCCAGTAACTATCGTCCAATTAGCTTAACCTCAGTTGTATGTAAAATGCTAGAAACGGTCATAAGAGACAGACTCGTAAATCACTTAGAGGAAAATAACATACTTAAAGATACTCAACACGGCTTTTGTAAAAAACGTTCCTGTTTAACAAACCTCTTAGACTAACTTCTTCCACGATATCCTCAACCTCTACGATGAGAGTAAAGCTGTAGATATTATATACTTTGATTTTCAAAAGGCCTTTGACAAAGTTCCCCACAAACGTTTACTGCTAAAACTAAAAGCGCATGGAATACAAGACGGTGTGTTGAAATGGATAGAAAATTGGCTCAGCGACAGAAAGCAAAGAGTAGTCATAAACGGAAAGGCATCTAAATGGACCAATGTAAGTAGCGGGGTACCCCAGGGATCGGTACTATGACCAATTCTCTTTCTAATATACATCAACGACATAGATGAGGGTCTCACCTGTACAATCTCAAAATTTGCTGACGATACAAAAATTGCAAATAGCGTACTCTCAAAAGAACAAGTTGACGATATGCAACACAATCTAGATAAATTGTCATGTTGGGCCCAAATTTGGCAAATGAGTTTCAATGCGGATAAATGTAAAGTACTACATATCGGATACCTAAATGAGAAAGCAAACTATTCGATGAATGGCACTCAGCTTAAGAATGTAAACAGAGAAACCGATCTGGGAGTAACAATATCGAGTATCCTAAAACCAAGTCAACAATGTTCAGAAGCTGTCAAGAAGGCAAACAAAATAATTGGCTTTATAGGCAGGTCATTTGAGCATAAATCCAAAGAAGTTATCCTAACCCTTTACAATTCCTTAGTCTGCCCTCTTCTGGAATACTGCGTTCAATCCTGGTGCCCTTATTACCAAAAAGATATAAACAAGCTAGAACGAGTTCAACGTAGAGTTACCAAAATTATACCTAGCCTAAAGAACAAACCATACGAAGAGCGTCTTAGAGAATTAAATCTATTTCCTTTAACCCAGCGCAGATTAAGAGGTGACTTAATTCAAGTGTTCAAAATCATCAAAGGCATCAACAATATGAACTGTAGTAAGTACTTCACTATCGACCAATCTAATTACACGCGGGGAAACGGTTGCAAAATTATTGGTAAATCTTTTAACTCACACGAATCTAAGAATTTCTTCTTCAATCGAGTTGTCAACTTGTGGAATGGGCTTCCCCGAGATGTTATAGACTGCAGCACCGTTGATTCATTTAAACTCCGCCTAGACAAAAATCTCGTATCAAACCCGCGACTGACTGCGTTTGTAAATGAATAACTTTATTTCATCCCCCCCTCAGTTGCTAACCCATCTGTCCCCTACTAACTTCCTAATCCTGCCACGGACATTAGTTTCCTTTCCAATGTTCCCTTACCCACTCTAAACCACTGTTTGGACACTTGATCCTCAGTGTTTTGGAGCACAAGCAGCCTAGAAGGGTCACTAGACCTGTTGTTGCTTGATTTCCTTTGTACTCCTTTGTACTCCTCCACTTTTTGCTCGAAACATCAGAAGTGCTCCTGGAACAAAGCCACCTTCACCTCCAGCATGAACAATAATAAAGCGTCCTCCCCTTCCTGATTTTACTTTCGGACCAACTCAGCCATCCTTGATGGTCCAACATTTCCCCACACATTCATTTTGATTAATCCACGTCTCATCAATATAGATTTCTGATCTAGGATTACCGCAGTTTCTATTGTAATTTATGTTTCTGAGATACCTGCTTCTCACTGCCACTACATCATTCCTCTCCATCAAAATGTGCCTACCACTTTCAACCCTTTTGTAGCTAAATCCAAGTTTTCTCAAGAGTCTTCTTAAAGATGTGTTACTTCCTCTGACATTAATGGGGACCTCCTTAATCCTTAGGAGAAGTGGCTGAATGTATGGGAATTTTCCCCTCTCTCATAAAAGGAAAGCAACTCCCGTCGAATGCAATCCTTATCAAAATCGTCTACACTTCCCAGGATAGATGCTATGCATTTTCTTGGTGGAGGTGATTTAATAGGACCTTGTGCAGCTTGCTTATTAATTCTGTATAGGGTACTTTGTGAAACTCCAGTTGAAGCTAATACTTTGTCTTGTACATCCACCTCGGCTTCGCTAGGGTCTTGGTTTCTAAACCAGTTGTAAACCTTCATTACTATCGACCTCGATTGGCTGCACAGTCTTGCTGTGCTCCCTAGGTTGCATTGCCCAGGCATATTCCTCTCGGCTGCCACCAGTCCTGCAATGAAGTATCAGTAATACTATAAACACAAGTTTACCGTATGTTTCGGTCTTTAAAATGACACTACTTTGTGTTGACTAAATTCCTCCTTTTATTATGCTGGAACACATTAACCCTTAAAGACACGATGACGCATTTATTTTATTTTCTGGCTATTATTTGACAATTTCATTCAGATTAGGAAGGATATGTGTAAGGTAGAGGGCTAATTGAGATAGTATTTATCTTCTAATGTCTCACAGATCCCTCCTAAACTGCATACCTTCTAATGTCTCACAGATCCCTCCTAAACTGCATACCTTCTAATGTCTCACAGATCCCTCCTAAACTGCATACCTTCTAATGTCTCACAGATCCCTCCTAAACTGAATGCCTTCTAATGTCTCACAGATCCCTCCTAAACTGCATACCTTCTAATGTCTCACAGATCCCTCCTAAACTGCATACCTTCTAATGTCTCACAGATCCCTCCTAAACTGCATACCTTCTAATGTCTCACAGATCCCTCCTAAACTGCATACCTTCTAATGTCTCACAGATCCCTCCTAAACTGCATACCTTCTAATGTCTCACAGATCCCTCCTAAACTGCATACCTTCTAATGTCTCACAGATCCCTCCTAAACTGCATACCTTCTAATGTCTCACAGATCCCTCCTAAACTGCATACCTTCTAATGTCTCACAGATCCCTCCTAAACTGCATACCTTCTAATGTCTCACAGATCCCTCCTAAACTGCATACCTTCTAATGTCTCACAGATCCCTCCTAAACTGCATACCTTCTAATGTCTCACAGATCCCTCCTAAACTGCATACCTTCTAATGTCTCACAGATCCCTCCTAAACTGCATACCTTCGCCCAAAATGGGTCAAGATCCTCAAGGGGTTAAATGACTGTGCTGGTATTTAATCCCCCCCCCCCCCGAGGTGTAACATCAAGGATATAATTATGTATATATATATATATATATATATATATATATATATATTGATTGATTGTGGGGGAGACACTTGTTACGGGCAACTTTGCCTTTTGTTTCCTCATACACTTAGAAAACATTAAATAGTCTACAATAAGATTATCCAAATAATTCGTCTAAAATATAGTAATCATCAATCGATCATCACCTCGGCTTCTGTTTATCCAATATACAGTATAAATATAAACATAATCTAATAAAAATAACACATCACCCGTGCCGGGATTCGAACCTGCATCATCAGATTAAAAAACATACCGGTAAGTGTTGCCGTTCGGCAAGCGCAACACTAAGTTGTACCCTGTGTGGAATATTATTTAAACAAAGTATGCCTCTAGCTATTATCTTTCCGCTTGTCTCTGTCGTTTTATTGTAAGGAATTCCGAGATTAAATACACCTACATAGTTTAACACCTATGCATAGCCTCCGATAGTGCAGTTGGGATATTGTACATGCTAAGATTGGTATGCAGGATTCGAAACTGCATAATAAATCGTAGGCTTGTGCAGTATTCTTTAACTGTCTTCGTGGTGCAGTGCATAGTGTGTTGATTTTCGGTGTGAGCATCCTAGGTTCGAATCCCCGGACTGCCGCATGTGATTGTTAATTTCATTAATCGATTTTAGGAGTAGAGTTGGTTACTGGAGAGAACATAATAATTCAATTTAATGTTTAACATAGAAATATATAGTCCGTATCTTGTAAGCCTAAGATTATGCGTGAGAAAACATAATAGCTGACAAATTATGTGTAGGCTGTTTACACAAGCTTGTCAAGTGAAGTTTGAGGATTTTGATTATAATATTGATTTATTACATAACCACATTGATGAATGGTGCTACTTTGTTTACCTGCTGGACAAAGTAAGTTGATGAAATGTAGATGAATGACAGGTTAGCAGGGGAATAGGCCTATCAATATCAAGTGAGCTCGCCTTCCCGCCAGTGTTATCAGGACCGGCTTGATGGTTCCTTATCATCATCGACTCGTTGACTTAATTAATGATGCTTGAATATTGATGAATAGTTTATTCTTGTTTTGCCATAATACAATGATAATATAATTTACCTAATGTGTTAGCATAGTTTGCTACTTCTTCACAAAGGAAGAAATAAACTTCAGCTAATCAAGAGACGACTTAGGGAAGGGGGCGGGGCAGGACATAGGGGAGGGGGCGGGGCTTAATCTTCAAGTTGGTTGGCGTTAGTTTTTTTTTTTTTTTTCTATGTGATTGAGGGAGACAAAAGGCAGAACTGCCTATAGCGAGTGCCTCCCTCATATTTGAAAGAGTGACAGGGCCAAAATCAAGGGACGATCGAGCCAAAATGCCTGGACACACAGAGTTTGAAGCAAATTAAGTCATAGGAAGAGGATAAGACTGATTCTGGGAGAGAGTTCCAGAGCTCAGATGTTGAGTAGAAGAAAGTTTGAGAGTAACGTTTCACTCTTGGGTTGGAGAGTTGTACAGAGTACGGGTGGGATTGAGTTGCGAGACGGGTACCACGTGCCCTACGTAAAGGAGGTGGTATACACTGGGAAAGCTCTGAGGAACGCTGATTATTATAGTAGCGATATAATAGCGAGAGAGATGCAACATTGCGGCGGAGAGAGAGAGATTACAGAGAGTTGGGGAGTGGACGGGAGTTAATGATACGAAAGGCCTTCCTTTCTACTTTGTCTAGGAGAGCGGTGTGAGAGGAACATCCCCACACATGTGATCATACTCAATACAAGGATGCACTATGCCCCTGTACAGAGCAAGAAGCTGTGCAGGGGAAAAGAACCCTCTAAGGCGGTTGAGCACACCCAGCTTCTGGGAGGCTGCCTTAGCAAGACTGGTAATATGGTCCTTCCAACTGAGAGCAGAAGAAAAAGAGAGACCAAGAATATTGAGAGAAGATGAAGGATTGATGTTTGTATTGTTGAAGATTAAGGGATAGTCCGCTGGGAGTTCCTTACGGGTAGATAGATGGAGAAATTGGGTTTTGGAAGCATTAAAGGTAACAAGGTTTTCTCTGCTCCAATTGGAGAAAGTATTTAGATCAGAATTCAAAAGTTCTATGGCTTCATTACGTTTGTCATTGAGGGATTGCTGGCTGGGGCGTTCTGAAAAACTAATGGAGTAGTGTAAGGTTGAGTCGTCTGTGTATGAAAGGATGGGAATTGAGGTACAGTAGAGATCATTCATAAAAATTAGAAAGATAATAGGAGATAGGACAGAGCCCTAAGGAACACCGGAGTTTATAGGGTGAGGAAGTGAACAATGGCCATCCACAGCCGCGGCTATGGAATGGCCGGAAAGGAAATTAGAGACAAAGGCACAGATGGAGGGATAGAAACCGAAGGAGGGTAGTTTAGAAATTAAAGATTTGTGCCAGACTCTATCGAAGGCTTTCGATATGTCTAGTGCAATAGAAAAAGTCTCACCGAAGGCCCGAAAGGAGGATGACCAAGAGTTAGTAAGATATGAAAGAAGATCACCAGTAGAGCGACCCTTTAAGGAAGCCATACTGGCGATCTGAGAGCAGATTATGAGAGAAATGCTTAAGAAATTTGGAAGCAAGAATAGTTTCAAAAGCTCTAGAAAGACAAGAGATGAGAGCAATTGGACGATAGTTGGAGGTTGAGAGCGGTCACCCTTCTTTGGGACAGGTTGAATGTGAGCAAACTTCCAGCATGAAGGGAAGACGTTAGAGGATAGACAGAGACGAAAGAGTTTGCCTAGGCAGGGAGTCAGCACGGAAGCACAGTTTTTGAGAACAACAGGAGGAACACCGTCCGGACCGTACGCCTTATTAGTATTAAGCCCAGAGAGGGTAGAAAGTACATCTTTAGAAGAGATTAGGATATTAGGCATAAGTAAGAGAGAGGAGGGTGGAGAGGGAGGAATAGCAGGTTATAGTAAGATATGAAAGAAGATCAACAGTAGAACGACCCCTAAGGAAGCCATACTGGCGATCTGAGAGTAGACTATGAGAAGATTAATGCTTAAGAAATTTTGAATTAAAAATAGTTTTAAAAAATTTAGATATGCAAGAAGTGAGAGCAATTGGACGATAGTTGGAGGGTTGAGAGCGGGTACCCTTCTTTGGGACAGGTTGAATGAATTGGGTGTCATTTATGCTTTTGACGTTACATTCCTACCCCATTATTACCCTACACACAACAGGATTTTCACCCATTCAGTACTGGTGACAGGGCGTCATCATACTTTGGCAACTATCAGATGATTTTATTTTGCTTTGGAAAGACGTCTATTAGTTTAAATGGTGCAGACTATATATATATATTGTTATGTATTGCATTAATTAAACTAATTGCTGGTGGGATAGAGTTAACTAATTATTAGTGGGTATATGTGACTCTTTATTTGTACATAGGAAGGCCTTGAGAAAGTAAGATAACATCGGGGAGCATATTTGTGTCCAGAGTGTACTCTACTAGACAGACATCTTTTTCCCCAGGCCATGAAAGCCGACAGTTTCTGGAGCCAAGAGCGCCCTCCTTCCCCCCTCACCTGCTTGTTTGTGCTATGATTAGTCCTAATAGAATTCGTGATTTAAGTGTTATTACTCTTCATTTATATATTTTAATGAAGTGTTCTATATTATTATTATTTGAGTTAGTTTGCTTGATTGTAGTGAGAGTAGTTGTATTTCAGTCCTGTACGATAACTTTAATGACCGAGGACTCATAGAAATTAGGATTTGAGGAAAGCGGCGAAGCCAGTTCGCCTCTAGCATCTGCTTCGCCAAGACCTCACCATGGGTCACCCTGAGTTTGTGTCCTGCCTTATATAACTATCTCTCTATAGATAAGTATTATTATGTTGTATTGTATGATTATGTTGTATTGTGTGAATGTAAGGATAGATGTATAAAGTGTAATTTATATGTAAATAATATCCATACTTTTAAATTATCTTTTCATCCATACCTACCTTATTTATTTTCATGTACTATCTTTCAAATAACTTAAAGATATAAATACTTTAAATATTCTGTGGTTCTAAAAGAATGTAAACGGTAATGAATTATTTTGTACAGTAAACTAAAGTGGATACTTGAATACCGTACATATAAATCTTAAAGGATTTATGAAAGCATAAGTTATTCTACTGACATTTAAAGAAAACTTAATATCAATTATATGATTCTGATTGACTTGTTGTATAGTAATAGGGTTTCGCTGGAGGATAATATTAACCTTTCAGTCTAGTTTTGGGTGGTTAACTTCCATTCTTATAGTAATACGGTGATAACAGTTGTGTTGCCTTTTCATTGGGATTTGATTTTGATTTTGCCCCGAGGGGCGAGTTTATTGAGCAGCGCCCCCCATCCTGTGAGGGGACAACCACTAGTAAGGCGATACATACTGCTCAAAGAGCCATTATTCCACTGAAACAACAGCATCGTCGTCTGGTTACATTCATATTTGTGTTTATAAGTCAGGTTGGCATTATTCAGATGCGTTATTATAGTTTCCTCATTTAATTGTCACATGGTCTGTATATACGTATTTCATTAAAAAAAAAAAAAAAAAGCAAGCAAGCTTGTAGTGACTGAATTATTAATTGACAGGTTGTAAATAATAGCACTACAGAACTAGTGCAATCGTATGAGGAGACTATTCATATTTTCATTACATCAATGATTATTATTACTATCCTCTTTTAAGTATCTGGGCAGTGTGTTGAGTAAAGATGGGACTATGGATGAAGAGGTGCGGGAGAGGGTACAACAGGGGAAGAGGGTTGTAGGAACGCTAAAAGCAGTAACAAGAAATAGGGTGGTCAGTATGGAAGTGAAGAAGTCCTTGCATGACAGTGTGGTAATCCCGACACTGACTTACGGAAGCGAAGCATGGACGTTGGTTGAGAGACTCAGACCAAGAGTGAGAGCAGTGGAAATGAATTACCTAAGGAGTGCGTGCGGAGTTACATGGAGGGATAGACAGACTAATGAGGAAGTAAGAAGGAGGTGTGGTGTGGAGGTAGATGTGCTGGAAAGTGTGAAAAGGAACAACTTGAGATGGTTCGGCCATATGGAACGTATGGAAAGCGAGAGAATGACTAAGAGGGTATACGAGAGCGAGGTGGAGGGACAGAGGGGGAGAGGTAGACCGAATATGAGGTGGAAGGATGGAGTGAGGAACTACATGAATGAAGGCGGTGCTGGTTGGGGGGAGGGGCGTCGACTGACTGGGGACAGAGGTGCATGGGGGCGGTTCGTTCGTGGCCACCCCTTCGGGGATCACGGCGTCAGGCAATAGATAGATAGATAGAATGATTATTGAGATCATAGTTAGCTGAATACAATTATTACAAAAATAGGCAATGGTATAAATCAACATAATACATAATTTAATACAGGCGGACATAATCATGATCCGGTTCGTTGTGCACTGGGAGCTAAGGTGTCTTGAGATCGCCTCGTACCCCTACACATGGGCTGCCAAGAACCGGAAAGCCTTGCCCGTGCCGAAGGACACCCACACTTCGGCTTCCTCCTCCAGGGTGCCTGCCAGAGCCACTGCCAGGCCAACAACATCAGTGTCAACTGTGCGGATGAGGATCTTCTTGTGGCCATTGTGAGCAGCGTGGGCGGCATGCAACATCATGCGGCTGTCGGCTTCTTCGTGGTTGCAAAGAGCCAGGGCTGCAGTATCTAGGAGCGGTGGCTTGCTCAAGACATCATCTCCTTGAGTGATGACCAGCTCCTTGTCTGCAAGTTGGAATGAGTCGTGGAGGACACCAGAGAGGAAGCTGAACAGCTCTGTCTTGTTCTCATCGACTCTGAGGATGCTGGCCCAGTTCCCGGGGATCGTTGCACCACCCACCACCCGTCTTCTCACCCCTTTTCCGCGCTTGGCTCTTGCTGTACCCTTACATAAGAACATAAGAAAATGGGAGTCTGCAGAAAGCCGATTGGCCTAAGCAAGGCAGATCCCTGTCCCACACAACCCCAATTCATTACAAAGCCCAATTATAGGCTTCACACTCTAATACCCTGAGGATCATCTTACCAAAACGGTTAGAGATTAACGCAGGATTATGGAGGTCTGCAGAGCGCTGATTGGCCCAACCCGGCTGATCCCCCTTCACACCCAACCCTTCTCGTCCATATGCTTATCCAATTTTATCTTAAAGCTCCCTACAGTTTTAGATCCCACTATAGCACTTGGTAGTCCATTCCACCCGTCTACAACTCTGTTACCAAACCAATACTTGCCTATATCTTTTCTGAAACGAAATTTATCTAATTTGAAACCATTGGTACGAGTTCTTTCGCTATCACTGAGCTTTAGTACATTTGCCATGTCCCCTTTGTTAATCCCACTAACCCACTTGAACACCTCTATCATATCCCCTCTAACTCTGCGTCTCTCTAACGAATGTAAACCTAATTTCTTCAACCTTTCTTCATACGAAAGATTTCTAATATTATGGATCATTTTTGTCATTCTACGCTGTACTCTCTCCAATGAATCTATGTCCATTCTGTAATAAGGACACCAACATTGGACAGCATAATCCATATGGGGTCTCACTAATGACAAGTAAAGTTTTAAGATAACATCAGCAGTTCTGTTACTCACACTCCTAGAGATGAACCCGAGAATCCTGTTTGCCTTATTACGAACGCTTATACACTGTTTTCTAGGCTTCAAATCATTGCTAACAAACACACCTAGATCTTTCTCGCAGTCTGAATTTTCTAATTCTAAATTAGCTAGTTTATATTTAACATTTGTTTGCATCTTCCCTATCTTTAATACCTTGCATTTGTCAATGTTAAACTTCATCTGCCAATTTACTGACCATTCATGTAAGGTATCTAGATCACTTTGGAGGCACTCTATATCGCTATCTGAATCAATTGATCTCCCTATTTTAGTATCGTCTGCGAATTTACTTATCCTACTAGTTATACCTAAATCTAGGTCATTTATGTATATAAGAAACAACAGGGGACCTAATACCTATCCCTGGGGGACACCACTTTTGACTGCTCCCCATTCTGACTTGGTATCATTTATGCTGACTCTCTGCTTCCTACCAATTAGCCATGACCTAATCCATCCTAACAACGCCCCACCTATTCCATGTGCCTCAACCTTTCTCATCAATCTCTCATGAGGGACTCTGTCGAAAGCTTTACTGAAATCTAAATATATAATATCATATGACTTGTCATTATCTACTGCTTCATATACCTCTGAGAAAAACTAAGCAAATTAGTAAGGCAAGACCGTCCCTGAGTGAATCCATGCTGAGAAGAATTGATTAAGTTAAATGTTTCTAAGTGGTTTCTCATTTTCCTAGCAATAATTGACTCTAGTAGTTTTCCTATGATTGAAGTGAGACTAATGGGACGGTAATTGGATGCTATTGATTTATCACCTTTTTTGAAGATCGGAACTACATTTGCAAGCTTCCAAGCTTCTGGAACTATACCTGTTTCTAATGACTTGTTAAATAGAAATGTTAATGGATAACTTAACTCATCTGTGCATTCTTTTAATACTCTAGCATATACCTCATCAGGACCAGGCGATTTATGAGGTTTCAGTCTGTCAATTTCCTTAACCACATCATTTCTACTTATAGTAACCGTACTTAACCTATTTTCTATACTATCGCTGTATACCTTACGGACTTCTGGAAACTGTGCCAAATTTTCATTAGTGAAAACGGATAGAAATTGACTATTTAATGTACTGCACATTTCTAAATCACTTTCTGTCAATTTTCCTATCGAAGTTCAATGAGTCTGTATTGTACCGGTCCCACACCAGGTCCAGTCGCGTGGCTTGATGGAGTTTTGAGAGTATGTAGGGCACAAAGACCTGCTGTGCATACTCGTTGAAGCTTTTTGCTGTAGCAGGCTTCAGCATCTGGATGATGACCGCTCCATCTAGCACAATGCAGCTGGTTGGAGGAACCTCAGTCTTGGGCTGACTGAGGTCTTCTAGACAAGCGAGAAGATCACTCTTGACACCCAGCCGGATGCCACCGCCATCTGATAGTGCAGGGGGGCAGGCTTGGTTTTCATGTTGGAAGAATTTCTCTATATTTCCATCCCGGTTCTGGCACCCGATATACAGACGAGAGAACAGGTCCACGTCATTCTTCAGGGATTTCATCTGCTGCTTGCCCTTTCCCGGAGGTTTTGAAGCAGGCTGACCGAAGATTTTCAGCTTGTTTCTGTGGATGGCATCTCCTATGGGTTTCGTTCTCTCCACCAGGCGTTCTCTGACGAAGTTGTCAAACTGCAGCTGACCCACTTTGTGTGCATGACGGAGGGCGTCTACAGCTCCAGGTGGCGCGATCTCCTTGGTGTCGAGTACCAGCAGATCTTGACTCTCCTCTTCAAATGGATTCCCGAAGTCTTCCATCACGTTGACCATCGACTGTACATCTATCAGGAAAGCAGTCTGCACACTTACTGACTGGTCATGGTGCCTTGTGTCTTGTGGTCTGTTCCCCGGGTCAGTTTCATCGTGGAACTGTTCGATGAGCGTGGCAACCTCTGGTCCTGCCACCATCCACCGTCGTAGAGGGCCCAGTCAGTCAGTCAGGCCCACTGCACCTCCGTCTCCTTTGATGGCAGCATTGTTCTGCTCGTTGGCCTGATCGACGGGTATGGCGGAGAACGACCTGTTCGTCTTCTGGACGGTGAAGTTCCCAGCTCGGAATTCCTGGGTTATTTCAGGGTGTGTCGTCGGCAGTTCCACCATGTCTCGCAGATGCACAGGAATCCAGCGCGCGTAGTTGGTGTGATCCAGGGCATGGAACCACACTGCTAGTTCTCTCAGAGCATCTACGTACATCGCAAACGACGCTTAGCGCAGAGAGCGCACGTACACCAGGACCGTCATCTCCAGTTGCAGGACAGTTGCCCAGTAGTCGAACTTGGGGCTGGTCTCCGCTTTTTGCTGGCACCAATCGTCGAACTCCAGCTGCTCGTTGCGTGCGTCACCCAGCTGGTCAATGTAGTGGTTGTAGGCGTGCTGCTGCAGGGTGAAGAGGGCTGCTACTGTCACTTGATGAGCCCTCCTGGTTCGACTGACATGGGATGCCCTCAGGAAGGAGTCCGCTGTCCCGGCACTGGTGATCTCTGCCTGAACCAGTGCTTGCACCCATCCGCTCCATTGCAGCCAGTCACCAAGGGTCTTCAGTGCTGCCATCTCGATATGAAGACCGCCGAAGAGGACGACAAACTTCTCTTCACCATACTCCTGTGGCTACTTCCACTGGATTTGCTTTGCCAAAGCAAACAGCGGCTGGTCAAATGTAACCACTGGAGTCTGGCCAGGGTTGAGATGTTGCACTGCAATCCTGACCACATCCATGGAGTGCTTGATCATAGCCACGGTGTGGGCGCTCTCCAGGACAGATGGCCCGACTGGCTGGCATATCCTGCTGGCTTGCGTGGTATGCAGCCCATGAAATGTTCTCCACTGGAGAAGTTTCTTGTTGGGCGACTTGGGTGTGTTTTAGCCAGAGATGCTCTCTTTCAGCATGTTGCTTGAGGCCGCTGTTGCTGCTCAGGGATGTCACGCTGGTAGCCAGCACGGGGGTGTTCTTGATGCTGCCGACGGATGGGACATCTGTATAGTAGTGCTCTAAACGGTCAACTGTTTTGAGGCCTCTTTCGTTCGGCCCTCCGAGGATGATGATGCTGCGGTCAATGCCAGCCCCAGGGACCGTAGGGTGTTGTATGAGGGAAATAGCAGTCCTGTAGCAGTCCTAGCAGACTGTTTTGCTGTGGTGGAACTTAGGTTGTGGTCGATATTGTCTACCGCGGAAGTCGTGAAGACTCTGCCTCTCATCTTGGGAGGGCAGACTACTTGCTCCTGGTGGTAGAGGCGGCAGGCACTGTTCCCCACCTGTGTGGAAAGGGACAGGACCCGATCATAGGAGATAGAAATCCCCATGTGTGCCAGCCTGTCGACGAGCTCCCTCTTGCGCGTGTGTGCATGTAGCATTAGGCCGGTGTAGGTTGGAACTGGCGTCTCCTGCGTGGTGGCGTGCCTGACTGGGCGAGACGTACTGCCTGTGGCGGCCCGTCGGTGCATAACGCTGTTGAACTTGAGGAGCTGGGCGATGCTCAGTGTCGCTGGTGTTGTGCTTTCACTCTGGTGCTTGATACTGGGACCTTCCAAGATCATAGTGACCAAGGCAAGCAGCATGGGTGGCATGGAGTCCTGTTGGCATCCTGCAGGAAACCCGTTGAACACCTTGGCATCTCCAATGATGTGGCGTCTCACAATTTGGACAGCACGCGCCAGGTGGACAGCATCAAGGTCTCTGTCCAGTTTACAAGCATTTGCCAGGGCATCGCCGAGGTCTTCATTGGATGCAAGCAGGACATCGCGCCCCTGGTGCTGTGCACAAATGTTAGGAAAGTGAGCAAGCAGTCTCTGATTAAGATGGGTCGTGTGCACCCTGCCCTCATGCTTGACTCCCAGCTGTTCCATCCTTGACGTGTATAACTGCGCCAGGTCAGCAAGTTTGAAGACCGGAGACGTCTCGTCATCCATGTGAGCTTCTTCAATAAACACCACCAGCTCTGCGAAAGCAAGTCCTGCTATTGCGTGTTCATCGTCTGTACCTTTGCCCGCCATTTCCTTAACCTTCCGTGCGCGATTGTACAAGTTCAGGAGACAATTTCGGTGGTACTTGGCCTCCTGTGCAACCATGTCCCCAGCGTTCAGTTGCGTCAGGAGGTCCATGTCGTCCAGAATCAGTGCACACGACCTGACACGCGAGTCCAGTTGGAATGTTGCAGCTTCATGAAGACCAGCACTACCAGGAGCTTCTCCGCAGAAGAAGCATTTCACTTCTTGGTGTTTCGTCTCAGTACTTGATGGTCGTGACAGATATCGAGTTCGCTTGCGGGCAACAACTTCCTCTTCTTCGTCGGCGCCTATTTTCAGGTGCCTCTTCTCAGCTCTGTCTAACTTGGTCTTGTTATACCTCAGCCTTCTGTCTTGTGGTATCGTGCATTGTTGGCGCTCAATGCTGCTTCAACGCCACTGCCTTCATCTAATCGGGTCAACAGAAAAGAGTTGGGGAGCAATCCAAGCTCATTGAACCTTCTCAGATATCCAGCGAGAATGCTGTAGCTGCTCCTCTTGTCTTGGCATGTATTCTGGGATGGACTTGTCAGCAACTCTGGCGTCATTTCTTGGCATATGAAGCATAATGACCAGTCTGTCTCTGTTGCTGGCTGGGCGGAGGTAGACGGAGCTGCTTCTGCACCACGAGGCTCAACGAGTTTGAAGCTCTTTGACATTGTTCTGGAAATGGAAAATGACAAAGTTGTACGAAAGGAGCACTCAGAATCCAAGTGAATTAGGACATGTTCAATTGAGAGATGTTTGTCATGGTTGTTATGCTAATCTATGAATAATTCAATAAATCGATAATAAGATAAGATTCTAAAAACACATGGGCACCTTTCCTTGTTGATAAGTGCTACCCTACATTAGCAACAACATGCAACATAATGTTTGCACAACATTGCAGATTCAAAACAATAATTTTTTCCTGCACATTTACTCAGTACATCTCATTCACCTAGGGATAAGTCTTCCTCGGCAGCCACATGGTGGCCATTTAGGAAAATGGCCGCCACGGCCGCCAGGGGGCAGTTGGGCGATGGATCCACATCCAAATTTGTTCATAACATATTGGTCTACCTCTGTTCCAAAATTGGTGCTTTTATCAAAAAATGCACAATAGGTTTGAATATCCTAGGTAAACTGCCCCACTATTAGGGACACAGGAGCCTCTCATAGCCTCATGTTAACAGGTGTGGTGCCTGATTTGGAGGACTGTTATTTGGTCCAGAGTGTTCTGATCAATGGAGTTAGTGGGTGTATTACTGTTCCTCTGGCTAAGGTTTATTTGAATACTGAGTTAGCTAGTGGTTACTTCACTGTAGGAGTTCAAAAGTCACTACCTGTGAAAGGAGTGAACTTTCTGTTAGGGAATGATATTGCAGCTGGAAATGTTGTACCTGACCCCATTGTAGTTTCGTCTCCCTCATCATGTAATAACACAGAACAGCTGGAAAAGGACTATCCTTATTTGTTCCCTTCTTGTGTAATGACTAGGAGCATGGCAGCTCAACAGAATGACGGTAAAAATAGCTCTAATTCTGTGGATGTTGATCTCTCACACCTATTTTCTGATAATGACCCTTCTCAGGTGTTAGCTTCTCCAGAGGATCTAAGTAATGTACCAATTGATTCTGACACTCTTAAAGAAGCCCAAGTAAAAGACTCCGAGTTAGCACCATTCTTTGACAAGGCTGTCGAGGATTCTGAGATGGTGAACTTTCCCAAATGTTTTTATGTGAGGAACGGTATCCTAATGAGAAAATACAGACCTCCTAAGGTACCAGCTAATGAAACTTGGCAAGAATACCACCAAGTGGCTATACCTACTATGTTCAGATCTCTTATCATATCAGTGGGTCATGACCTCAGTGGTAGACATTTAGGTGTTAACAAAACTTATACTAAAATCTCCAAGGACTTCTTCTGGTCTAAAATGAAGCAATCTGTTGCCTACTATTGTAAAACATGTCATGGGTGCCAAATGGCTGGAAAACCAAATCAGCCAATAAAACCTGAACCATTAAATCCTATTCCAGTAACAGAGGAACCTTTCAGTAAAGTAATCATTGATTGTGTTGGTCCCTTGTCTAAAACACGCAGTGGAAATGAGTATTTGCTGACAGTTATGTGTTCTACCACTAGGTATCCAGAGGTTTTTCCATTGAGGCGAATAACTTCCCAGAATATTGTGAAAGCCCTTATTAAATTCTTCACTCAGTATGGAATTCCTCGTATTGTCCAATCTGACCTAGGTAGCAATTTCACTTCCAAACTTTTCAAACAAACTATGGATGAGTTGGGAGTGCGCCAGTGCATTAGAACGCCTACATCAAACTCTCAAGTCAATGTTGACAAAGTATTGCGAGGAAAATAATGCAGATTGGGATGAAGGTATTCACTTTGTGTTGTATGCTGTAAGGAGTAGTGTACAAGATTCCCTTGGTTTTTCACCTTTTGAGTTGGTGTATGGTCATGAGGTTAGAGGTCCTCTTAAAGTTCTAAAAGAATCTCGGTTAGATACACCTTCCAGTAAACCTCTTCTTACCTATGTTCACCAATTTAGACAAAGATTAAAATCTGCTATAGAACATGCAATGAAAAACCTGAAGGATTCTCAAGTAACAATGAAAGACAATTTTGACAGGAAAGCTGTTGCCAGAGAGCTTAAGCCAGTTGATCTTGTGTTAGTCTTTCTGCCAATCCCTAAGAAACCTTTACAAAGTAAGTTTCATGGTCCTTATGTGATAAAACGAAAGACCAGTAATGTAAATTAAGTCCTGAAAACACTAGACAGACGAACGGCAGAGAGACTGATACATGTGAACCTGATCAAGCCATACTCTGTAAGAGATCCTGGCAATGATGCCCCTGTATTGAACGTGGATGTAGCAAACTCTATTATTGCAGATGATGAAGATGATATTTCTTTGCCCTCAGACACTAAATTGCAAAACTCTGATTTCTTGTCTAATCCTCATCTAAAATTCCAGCACTTGCCGCCTGACCAGAGTGGTGACTTGGAATCCCTGCTTAATGAGTTTCCACAGCTGTTTGGCGATGTTCCCCGGCAGTGCCCTCTGGTTGAGCATGATGTGGTATTGGTCGAAGGTGCTCGTCCCATTAAGCAGCATCCCTACCGCGCCAGTCCATGGAAGCGGGAGGCCCTGAGGAAGGAGGTGCAGTTCCTGATGGATCATGGCCTGGTGGAGAAGAGTGACAGCGAATGGGCTTCACCATGCCTGTTAGTGGACAAGCCGGATGGATCGTTCCAGATGTGTACTGACTACCGCCAGGTTAACCAACTAACCTGTCAGGACTGCTACCCTCTTCCTCGGATAGACGACCTAATTGACCAACTGGGGGACGCCAACTACATCATCCAGATCAACTTGTTGCGTGGGTACTACCAGGTCCGGCTGACTGAGCGTGCCAAGCGAATCTTGGCATTTGTCACCCCTGACGGCTTATACCACTACACTGTCATGCCCTTTGGGATGGTCAACGCCCCAGCAACCTTCAAACGGCTAATTCATCGGGTGCCAGAGGGGCTCGTCGGGGTGCAATCTTACTTGGACGATCTGGTAGTATACAGCAAATCATGGGAAGATCACCAACTTCAACTGCACGCCCTATACTACAACCTGGCTGAAGCACGTTTAACAGTGAACTTGGCCAAGAGTGAGTTTGGACACGCCAATGTAATATTCCTGGGTCATGTGGTTGGGCAAGGTGAGGTTAGCCCAGTATCTGCCAAAGTGGAAGCCATTGCATCACTGCCTGTTCCTCATGACCGTAAGGCACTAATGCGCTTCATGGGCATGAGTGGGTATTATCGGCGTTTTGTGGCCAATTTTGCTGGCCTCTCTGCACCTTTAACAAACCTAGTCAGTCCAAAGAAGAAGTTTGTGTGGACTCAGGAATGCCAGGACGCTTTTGTGAAAATCCGTGCCCTTCTCACAAATGCGCCCATATTGAAATCTCCACAATTCACCAAGTCGTTCATCTTGCAAATAGACGCCAGTGATGTGGGAGCAGGGGCTGTATTGTTACAGTATAGCGAGAATGAAGTATTACATCCTGTTTGCTACGCATCCACAAAGTTCAAACCATACCAGAAACATTTTAGTACCATTGAGAAGGAATGCTTTGCCTTATTGTTGGCCATTCATAAGTTTAATGTGTACTTAAATGGTTCTTGCTTTCCTATTGATGTGTTCGTTAATCATAATCCCCTCAAATTTTTGCATAAGATGAAAAATTCTAACCAGCGTCTCATGAGGTGGGCTTTGGCATTGCAGCCTTACAAGCTGCACATTTTTCATATCAAGGGGAAGAACAATATAATTGCAGACATGTTATCAGACTCTATCAAGACAGGTCAAAAAGGAAATCAGGAAAGCAAAAAGAAATTATGAAATAAGGATAGCCAGCGACTCAAAAAATAACCCTAAAGCTTTTTACCAACTATATAAATCTAAAGTTAGAGATGTAATAGGCCCCCTAAAAACTTCAATAGGAGAAATAACAGAAAATGATTTAGAAATGTGCAGTACATTAAATAGTCAGTTTCTTTCCGTTTTCACTAATGAAAATTTGGCACAGATTCCAGAAGTCAATATGGTATATAGTGATAGTATAGAAAATATGTTAAGTACAGTTAGTATAAGTAGAAATGATGTGCTTAAGGAAATTGACAGACTGAAACCTCAAAAATCGCCTGGTCCTGACGAGGTATATGCTAGAGTATTAAAAGAATGCAGAGATGAGTTAAGTAGTCCATTAGCATTTATATTTAACAAGTCATTAGAAACAGGTTTAGTTCCAGAAGCTTGGAAGCTTGCAAATGTAGTTCCGATCTTCAAAAAAGGTGATAAATCGATAGCATCCAATTACCGTCCCATTAGTCTCACATCAATCATAGGAAAGTTGCTAGAGTCTATTATTGCTAGGAAAATTAGAAGCCACTTAGTAAAATTTAACTTAATAAATTCTTCTCAGCATGGATTCACTCAGGGACGTTCGTGCCTTACTAATTTGCTTAGCTTTTTCTCAGAGGTATATGAAGCAGTAGATAGTGACAAGTCATATGATATTATATATTTAGATTTCAGTAAAGCTTTCGACAGAGTCCCTCATGAGAGATTGATGAGAAAGGTTGAGGCACATGGAATAGGAGGGTCGTTGTTGGGATGGATTAGGTCATGGCTAATTGGTAGGAAACAGAGAGTCAGCATAAATGGTACCAAGTCAGAGTGGGGAGCAGTCAAAAGTGGTGTCCCCCAGGGATCGGTATTAGGTCCCCTGTTGTTTCTTATATACATAAATGACCTAGATTTAGGTATAACTAGTAGGATAAGTAAATTCGCAGACGATACTAAAATGGGGAGATCAATTGATTCAGATAGCGATATAGAGTGCCTCCAAAGGGATCTAGATACCTTACATGAATGGTCAGTAAATTGGCAGATGAAGTTTAACATTGACAAATGCAAGGTATTAAAGATAGGGAAGATGCAAACAAATGTTAAATATAAACTAGCTAATTTAGAATTAGAAAATTCAGACTGCGAGAAAGATCTAGGTGTGTTTGTTAGCAATGATTTGAAGCCTAGAAAACAGTGTATAAGCGTTCGTAATAAGGCAAACAGGATTCTCGGGTTCATCTCTAGGAGTGTGAGAAACAGAACTGCTGATGTTATCTTAAAACTTTACTTGTCATTAGTGAGACCCCATATGGATTATGCTGTCCAATTTTGGTGTCCTTATTACAGAATGGACATAGATTCATTGGAGAGAATTCAGCGTAGAATGACAAAAATGATCCATAATATTAGAAATTTTCCGTATGAAGAAAGGTTGAAGAAATTAGGTTTACATTCGTTAGAGAGACGCAGAGTTAGAGGGGATATGATAGAGGTGTTCAAGTGGGTTAGTGGGATTAACAAAGGGGACATGACAAATGTACTAAAGCTCAGTGATAGCGAAAGAACTCGTACCAATGGTTTCAAATTAGATAAATTTCGTTTCAGAAAAGATATAGGCAAATATTGGTTTGGTAACAGAGTTGTAGATGGGTGGAATAGGCTACCAAGTGATATAGTGGGATCAAGAACGATAGGGAGCTTTAAGAAAAAATTGGATAAGCATATGGACGAGAAGGGTTGGGTGTGAAGGGGGATCAGCCGGGTTGGGCCAATCAGCGCTCTGCAGACCCCCGTAATCCTGCGTTAATCTCTAACCGGTTTGGTAGGATGATCCTCGGGGTGTTAGAGTGTTGAGCCTGTGGTTGGGCTTTGTAATTGGGGTTGTGTGGGAAAGGGATCTGCCTTGCTTGGGCCAATCGGCTTTCTGCAGACTCCCATTTTCTTATGTTCTTATGTTCTTATGTTATCTAGGACTTAGTATGATTTGATTTACAATGTTTCCCTTATAAATCTCTTAATGGGGGAGGTGTTATGTATTGCCTTAATTAAACTAATTGCTGGTGGGATAGAGTTAACTAATTATGAGTGGGTATATGTGACTATTTATTTGTACATAGGAAGGCCTTTAGGAAGTAAGATAACATCGGGGAACATATTTGTGTCCAGAGTGTACTGTACTAGCCAGACATCTTTTGCCCCAGGCCATGAAAGCCGACAGTTTCTGGAGCCAAGAGCGCCCTCCTTCCCCCCTCACCTGCTTGTTTGTGCGTCTCTGGTAGATGTATGATTAGCCTTAATAGAATTCGTGATTTAAGTGTTATTACTCTTCATTTATATATTTTAATGAAGTGTTCTATATTATTATTATTTGAGTTAGTTTGCTTGATTGTAGTGAGAGTAGTTGTATTTCAGTCCTGTACGATAACTTTAATGACCAAGGACTCATAGAAATTAGGATTTGAGGAAAGGCAGTTCACCTCTAGCATCTGCTTCGCCAAGACCTCACCATGGGTCACCCTCAGTTTGTGTCCTGCCTTGTATAACTATCTCTCTATAGATTAGTATTATTTTGTTGTATTGTGTGAATATAAGGATAGATGTATAAAGTGTAATTTATATGTAAATAATATCCATACTTTTAAATTATCTTTCCATCCATACCTACCTTATTTATTTGCATGTACTATCTTTCAAATAACTTAAAGATTTAAATACTTTAAATGTGCTGTGGTTCTAAAAGAAAGTAAACGGTAATTAATTATTTTGTACAGTAAACTAAAGTGGATACTTGAATACCTTACATATTAATCTTAAAGGATTTATGAAAGCATAAGTTATTCTACTGACATTTAAAGAAAACTTAATATCAATTATATGATTCTGATTGACTTGTTGTATAGTAATTGGGTTTCGCTGGAGGATAATATTAACCTTGCAGCCTAGTTTTGGGTGGTTAACTTCCATTCTTATAGTACTACGGTGATAACAGTTGTGATGCCTTTTCATTGGGAGTTAATCATTTATTCATGGTGTTGTGGGTTTGAATCTTAGTCCGTAACAATATTAATCCTTGTAACTACCATTAATATGTCCTAATCTGCATGCAATTGTTTATATGTAGCTGCAATATAAATTAAAGGACTTCACCTTGTAATGTAAGGGTTAAGGGAATCTAGGTTTGTAGTTTGTTACCTAGACTTCCATGAAGCTTAAACACAAAAATAATAATACACCCAAGATCCCCCTTCGTGATAAATGTGTACTTTTATCGCCTGCCAGGCAATAATCGACCCCTAAATGACACTGAAGGACTCTAAATTGACATAAGTGGGGTGAAGGGTCTTAAAATCACTAAACAAATGAGATTAACATCTTAAAATGTCAACACTAATGGGGCTAAACATGAGGGAGAAGTAGGTCCAGAATAACACACCTTAATAGAGAATTTCCCCTTAAGGATGGATAGTTCTAAAAATCGTAATGATCCTCAAGGGGTTAAAATAGGGATAATTCTTGCAATCTTTTGACTTTTAGGAAAAATACCACTAGTGAATAAGTTGTATATAACTATGCTATTAGGCAGTAGGTTATTCATAGTGCAGATGGGTCCAGTGCATGATAAAAAAAAAAAAAAGACCTCCGTCTACGTATTGTGAAAAACCTGTTATCCTCCGGCAAATTGTGGGGTTGAGTGAGTGAAGGGGGGGGACAGTGAATGAAGGAGGATGCATGTTTTTCATAATACGTGTTGCTAGCCCCAAACGCGCGAGCAACTGTGGCTTTCAACCATCCGACACATCCCCTTTTATTAATGTGCATCACACATGTTACATACAAATAAGGTTTATGTTTTTGTTTTACCCTACTGTGGAAAGACTACGGATACACCACTCCTGCCGGGGCCTCACGCAGTGGCATGACTCAGTCCTGTCGAACTGAGCTCATGACACTGGTGGCATTGCCCCGGAGGATAGCCATCCCTAGTCTTTGCTTGAGCCAGAGGGTTTCCCGGGGTTCTCCTGAAACTTCTCTGATTTTACGGCCTATTTCATTCACCATCTTAAGGGTGGTGGGGCCGAAGACTCCTGAAGTTTCGAATGCCAGGGGCTCGAACTGATGAATTCTGGCGATGGCTTGATATTTTTCTCGCTTTTTATTTTCTGCTATCCGGGCGGCTTCACCTGCTTCGTCGGCGTTTCTGGCGGCGTTGGTTGTGGAGAAAGTGTCAACACATGTGGCATCCCACACGAGGCACCGGCCATTCTTGTAAGGGAAAGTGGTCATCCCATCTGGCCGTTTGCCGTCTTCTCTGTGAAGTCCATGTGGTTCGAGGATTGATGCACAGTTAGCACTCTGCAGGGCCCGTTTTATGACATTATTTAGTGCAGAGTGTCTTGGCAGGCGGCCTGCGTTGTAATTACATGACAAGGCATGGTGACCTTGAGCATCCATCCTCCCATCACACTTGCAAGTGTGTGGGTGACAAACTGCCGCACCCACTCTGAGCGCGATGGCGACCCGGAGCGCTTCAGCATCCAAGTGAGTTCCAAGAGGTGGGATGGGGATGGCGTGTAACCACAAGCCACTCTCCGAACGGGCGGCTGCCTGGAGGCGTGCTTTTGCAACCTGGTCTGCATTGGTTAGGAGATTTTCTTGAGTTTTTCGCCGAGATGGTATCCCACGCTTTCTGCTTGCTCCTGGAGGTACCCTGAGGCTCCTCTGCTCCTGTACTTCCCTTCCAGGTGTTAATCGCTGCTGTTACGTCCCCATTAAGTGTCATTCCGGGTTTAGAATAAAGGATGGACAATACGAGGTCGTTGGTCGCGATGAGGGAAGAGATAAAGGCTGGGGAGGCAATATCCGAGGCTCTCCGTATGCCCAAGCCCCCGAGGCGGACAGGAAGGGTGGCTTGTGTCCAGGCCCGTTCTTTAAATTCCACGTTGGTGATGCTGGTCACTGCTTCTCGGATTATGCTGTCTAATTCTTGGAGGCCGCCATTGTTCGTGTAAGTCATCGATGTGCGCAGGAGGTATTGGAGTTTTGGGATGGAGAAACAGTTCTTGAGCAGGGCCAGAGCTGAGTGGGCATCGATGTGTATCAGGCGACTCACGAGACGTTGAAGCTCCTTTTTAACTTGAAGTGCTGGTGGGATTGCTGCCAGAGTTAGTGGGGAACCTAATAGGGTTTGCTGGTGCTCCTGAAGGATATTTACATCTGGCAATATGTTTCGGAACAGGGCCTGAGTCTCTTCTCCTTGTTCACGTGTGTGGTTGAGGAGAACAAGTTCACATTTGGTGTCATTTATCACTAGCCCGGCCTGGCCGAGGTCAGTTATGATGTTATTTAGGTCGGTTAGAACGTTCTCTACTGACCCACCCAAGGTTGCATCGTCCAGGTACCATACATTCAGCTCTGACCTTACTTTGTTAGCTGCTGCATCCACCCCTATTGAGAAAAGAGCAGGACCACCTGGATCTCCCTGCTGTAACCCGGTCTCTGATGGGATTACCGTCTCGCCAAAAATCAGGATTGAAGGTTTGGAATAAGCCTGCCAAAGTAGGGGGTACAGAGTGGGGATGTGTTCTTGAGCTGCACGGAGGAAGACATCCCTGCGAATGCTGTTGAATGCGTTCCGCATGTCAATCTTTAGAAGCACTCGTTTTTCTTGGGCTTGGCTGAGGTAGGTGCGGGTTGCGTGTACAGCAGCTTCACACCCCCCTGGAGTTCCGAAACCTAGTTGAACTGGTCTTAAGTGTTGACCTAGGCCATTCGAGAGTGGTTTCAAACCCACCTTTGTGGCAAGGCGGCGGAAGGTGTTCCCTACTGCTATTGGGCGCACGCCGCCATCTTTTTTTGCCAGTGCACAGAGTGATGCCCCAAAAAATAGGGGTGTGGCACAGTCGGGTACTTCCCCTCTTAAAACCATGTTGATGAATTTGGTGAGGGTTTCCAAGAGTGCCTCCCCAGCAGCTCCTGATCCCTGACCCAAGAGGCCTTTGAGGTGGGCGGGTCGGATACCATCTGGGCCCGCGGCTGAGCCTGCTGGGAATGAAGTCACTGCGGCGACCACCTGCTCCTTCGTGACAACTAAAGGTTGGCGCATCTGGTCATTTGGGGCAGGGGGGAGGTTTAGGTCCCTAGGTGTAGGTGGGTGCTTTTCTTGTAGGGCTTCAACAACTTCGGTGCCTTGACCAGCAAAACCTTCTGAAGAGGACAACAGTCTGACGGCCCCTTTGATGTCACTATCCGCCAGCTTCGCAGCGACCCTCTTACGTAGCTGTTCAGCCTCTTCCTCTTCCTTCATCTGGTGCTTCTGGGCCCTGTTTGGTTGCTGTTCGGGGGGTTCCACCAGTTTGTTTCCATCCATATACTGTGCTACTTGACGTTTCACTCTGGTGGCTAGTGAAACCTGAAGATGGTCTTGTATGTTGGTTCTGGGTGGTTTTCGGAGGGCCCCATAGGAGAAACCCAGGAGCCGTGCCCATGCGAGGGGTGTCTTGAGCTGTAGGGCCTGCTTTATGATGGTTGTAAGGGCCTCCGCCACTTGGATTCTGGCTCCTTTAGGTACCCGGGCAAGGACCTGGATCCGCGCTTTCCATTTGGTCACCAGTTGGGTCAAGTCGGCGACCGGTGTTGCCGGTGTTGCCCCGGTTGGCTCTGCAGTGGGCCCTGGGCATGCGAGACATTTCCAGTTTGGTTGTTCTCCTGATGTTTTCTTTGTCAGCTTAGCACAAGATAAATGAATAGATCTAAGACAGCCGGAACATTTTCGCGAATTCTTTCTTGCATTGGTTGTTCCGCACTTAAGACACTTAGTATCTGCTAGGCCATAGTCTTCCAAGATTATCCGTTCCTCTGCCTCTACCAAGCCGTCCTCCTGATCTTCCCGTGGTGCTTCCATCTCTACCATGTCTCCCTTGTTTCAGAAACCCCGGGAAATCTCTCCTGGCACATATCTAGATTATTGCTGTTGTTATTAATGTATAATTGGCTGGATGCATAACAATTCACTTATCATAGTCGACCTTTCTGATGGGATATGTAAAAAACAAAAACAAAACAAAAAAACATCACATATCATAGTCAACCTTTCTGATGGGCAATTGGCCTGCTTCTCCTAAAGCTAAGTGGTTAAATGTATAAATCCTCGGCATTGGGCACCGGTACAACTAAAAGATCTAACTGATTGAAAGGAAGCACGCCAATTATATCCTATGATTACTTACACTGGCGACGCCACCCTGATGTTGAGTATTAATGAATGCTTAGGATATTAATAATGCTGTCAACATCAAGATAGGGAGAGAGCCAGAGAGTGAGCGAGAGCCAGGATCTGAGTGGGTAACCGGATCTAGGGCAGCAGTTATGGAAAAATTATTAAATTGTACAAAATGTTAAGAGAGAGAGAGAGAGAGAGAGAGCAGGGGCGGGGGCGAGGGAGAAAGAAAGCGAGCTGGAGAGGGGGCTGGCCTGGTTGGGTATGAAAGATGTTAGAGGAAAACAAATAACTAAAATGGTAAAAAGCGATCTGAAGTTATAGATAACCTAATGACAATGAGGCGGTTAAGTGCGGTGATTGAAAGTGGATGGAAAGATGTTAAGGATAAAAAGGAGAGAGAGAGAGAGAGAGAGCTGGAGAGGGGGCTGGCCTGGTTGGGTATGAAAGATGTTAGAGGAAAACAAATAACTAAAATGATAAAAAGCGATCTGAAGTTATAGATAACCAAAAAAATAATGGCAATGAGGCGGTTAAGTGCGGTGATTGAAAGTGGATGGAAAGATGTTAAGGATAAAAAGGAGAGAGAGAGAGAGAGAGAGAGAGAGAGAGAGAGAGAGAGAGAGAGAGAGAGAGAGAGATAAATGAAAATGGACCTTGTAGCAAGTATTTCCTAAATGGTTAGAGAGAGGGAAATGAAAATGGACCTTATAGCAAATACTTCATAAAGGTTAGAATTGTTTGAGAAGTTGAAGGACCGAGGGTCAGATGGAAGATGAGGTCTATGGTGGGGAACCATAAGGGTGAAACTGCCTGCCCTATAAACGGTCACCTCACTCACCTTGTGGTCACTGCTGGAGGTTTATGGTGCCTGGGCAGGGCTGGGCTAGTGCCTGACGGCTCCTTGTCCCCTCACTGATACTGGTAATAACACTCTCAAGATTAAACTAAATATGCTTTGTGGGCGATGTTTAAACAAGAAACCAGTTCTGTTTACTATGTGCCGAAACACCGTATCATCGCCGATCTTCTGATACGTATATGGGTCACTCAGTCCCACGATACCCCTCCGAAAATCCCCTCTTTTGAGGAGCTCAACCGACCCGTGTGCTCTCACTGTGCTCTCACTCACTTTTATCATATCCAATATTCTCTTAATGGGCACTATTTGTGGTCATGTGCTGAAGCCTATCTTTAACTGACTTGATGGTGTAATGGTAAGAGCGTGTACATTTTGTATGAGATATCCTTTGTTCAAATCCTGGGAGAATCAAATGCTTTAATTTGTTTACACTTTGGGGGTCATTGGTGTTAGGAACTGTTATGCCGGGATAAAATATTTATATCTCGTTATCAAGTCTTCACTAAAATCCAGGTATGGACTCATAGACTGTAAATTTCCTCAACATGAACACATCTAACACGTCCTTAATCACAGAAATAGGTATTCAATCAGGTGCTACAAAACTCAATGAACACACGCAGGTAATTGTACACATAATTTATTCAATAGCAAAAGGGGTTGATGTATTTATTTCTTCCGATCATATACTCCTGATCTCTCAATACGTTGCATAATTATTTCAATGTTGAGATCACGGATGTATTGAGCAAGATAAGGACTGAGAGTTAACTTCACAATTATAAGGAACAGGAAGTAACACAGGCAATGCATAAATATTCAGTCTCGAATCCAGAACACAAATTATAACCTACTGTGGTAATATGGTAATAGGAAATATAAAATTAATTATAAAGAATCACGTAACATATAGAATCAACCCTTGACAATAATATATATGTGAGTCGAGTGTCTAACGTATTGTTATTCTTTAGAACACAAGTTTCCCCTGGTAGGAGAGAATTAGGTGAGTTGAGATTTTAAACAAGTACAGGTACGGTTGGTTAGAGTAACGCTCACGGGGGTGAGGGGCGCTCGTGGGCAGGTAAATCAACCCGGGTAGGGGTGGCTAATGACCAGGTAAATAGCTCAGGTCATTCAAGTTACTGCGGTCTTGGGAATTTGATTTACTATTAGTGCGACTATGAACTTAATACTTAGAAGAAGAAGTTGAAATTACGGGGAATGATATGCGTAATTAATTTTACAATTCAATTTGGTATTAACTTACTTTTGATAAAAATATGATCTGAACGTCTGTCTCTTCAATCAATATATGCAATAATATTAAATCGGGTCGAGGAATTCAGAGGTAGTATTTACTCTATGATTATGAATTAATCAAGGATCAATATCTCATAAGCGAAAATGGATACACAGTACAGTTAACAGAACTAGCGTAGTTAAACAATACTGAAGAACGCTTTATATACAATCAGCGCATACGAATAATGGATACACAGTACAGTTAACAGAACTAGCGTAGTTAAACAATACTGAAGAACGCTTTATATACAATCAGCGCATACGAATAATGGATACACAGTACAGTTAACAGAACTAGCGTAGTTAAACAATACTGAAGAACGCTTTATATACAATCAGCGCATACGAATAATGGATACACAGTACAGTTAACAGAACTAGCGTAGTTAAACAATACTGAAGAACGCTTTATATACAATCAGCGCATACGAATAATGGATACACAGTACAGTTAACAGAACTAGCGTAGTTAAACAATACTGAAGAACGCTTTATATACAATCAGCGCATACGAATAATGGATACACAGTACAGTTAACAGAACTAGCGTAGTTAAACAATACTGAAGAACGCTTTATACAATCAGCGCATACGAATAATGGATACACAGTACAGTTAACAGAACTAGCGTAGTTAAACAATACTGAAGAACGCTTTATATACAATCAGCGCATACGAATAATGGATACACAGTACAGTTAACAGAACTAGCGTAGTTAAAACAATACTGAAGAACGCTTTATATACAATCAGCGCATACGAATAATGGATACACAGTACAGTTAACAGAACTAGCGTAGTTAAACAATACTGAAGAACGCTTTATATACAATCAGCGCATACGAATAATGGATACACAGTACAGTTAACAGAACTAGCGTAGTTAAACAATACTGAAGAACGCTTTATATACAATCAGCGCATACGAATAATGGATACACAGTACAGTTAACAGAACTAGCGTAGTTAAACAATACTGAAGAACGCTTTATATACAATCAGCGCATACGAATAATGGATACACCGTACAGTTAACAGAACTAGCGTAGTTAAACAATACTGAAGAACGCTTTATATACAATCAGCGCATACGAATAATGGATACACCGTACAGTTAACAGAACTAGCGTAGTTAAACAATACTGAAGAACGCTTTATATACAATCAGCGCATACGAATAATGGATACACAGTACAGTTAACAGAACTAGCGTAGTTAAACAATACTGAAGAACGCTTTATATACAATCAGCGCATACGAATAATGGATACACAGTACAGTTAACAGAACTAGCGTAGTTAAACAATACTGAAGAACGCTTTATATACAATCAGCGCATACGAATAATGGATACACCGTACAGTTAACAGAACTAGCGTAGTTAAACAATACTGAAGAACGCTTTATATACAATCAGCGCATACGAATAATGGATACACCGTACAGTTAACAGAACTAGCGTAGTTAAACAATACTGAAGAACGCTTTATATACAATCAGCGCATACGAATAATTAAATACACTATAAATTATAGGTAAAATGGCGTACACGACAAAGTTGTACTAAATGAAATAACCGAAAAGGTATAATAAGATATCTGAACTAGTTAACAGAGTCTTGTAAAGAATTCACACAATAAGCGGTGTATTCGGATTGATGAATAATTAGATAATCGATCTATGCAAGACTAGAATTCCTAGACGATAAGAATCAAAATTATCTACATCAATAATCAAATGAACATAAATACGGTTCATACAATAATGGAAATATCGCTTAAACAAACAAGCATAGATTTAGAATCTCGGGAAGAAAGTATATATAATAATTAATAACAATTCTTCACAAGGGGGATCTGAGATAAACAAAATATGAAATTGATCGTAGGTTCTAGGTAACAGGTTCTTATTTAAAGAAGGGAATAATTACACGTTCTACACTTCGACTTCAACTTGTAACATACATAATAGAATTGGACATATACAAGGAAAATCTGTGAGTATTTAGCTAAGTTTTTTTAATGAACACAAGTATGTAACGTATGCGTAATACGTTCTAGGAAGTAAATATCAAAATTGAACACTTAGATGTTAGGCACAGATCTAGATAACAATTACTACAAACTCTGAGAGATTAACACATACTAAATGAATAAGGATCTTGGACACAGATCTCTAGATAATTAAGCACTGTAATATTCACATATTTTAACCTTACCTTCACATCAATAATCACAACGTAAGATACTCAGAAACACTTAACACACACTAAGCGGCTCGCTTGGTGTAGTGACTAGCATCTCGGACTTCCACCCAGAAGGCCCGGGTTCGTGCCCACGCTCAGCACATTAAAGATTTTTCACAAGCACTGAGTCGTTACCATCCCTCATGAGCAAAGGGATTGGGTAGTAGTACAGGACCCCAATGGAAATATGCCTAATCGGCCTTATTGAGCTATCCTTAGCTAGCTTAGCATGCGCTAGCTTTAAGAACTATTATTATTATTATTATTATAAGGAGGGTAGAGAGCTGGGAGAAAGTCTGGCCGACGTTGAACGTAGGTCCACAGGGCAGCACTTCAGGAAGAACGTAGGTCCACAGGGCAGCACTTCAGGATGAACTGCTTCTCACAATCAGGACTTCAGGATCCGGACTTCAGAAGGCACACAGCAGGTTCGATGAGCTCTCAGGGCAGTGGGGAAGGCAAGACAATTGTTCCACTGCTGTCCCGTTCTGTTCCACTGTTCCACTGATGTCCCGTTCTTATTCAGAGTTAGGACATTACCCCAGTGGTTGTTTGCTTACTTTTCCTATATTTCGGTGAGGCTATGTTTGACTTAATTCTTGCCTCTTGCTTATAGGAATTCAAGGCAAAAAGGATATTGTAATACGTTGTGATCAAGTTTGTGATGATTAATACTTAACTAATACATACATGGGAATTATTATTAGGTACATACATACAATAGCTATTTTATTTAACACTTAGGTGTTCGTTACGTAGCCTTAGTATACATATGATAATGATTATACTGATTACTTCATAATTGAAGCTCTTTGGCCAACTTGGTAATAGTTCGCCTATGTTGTCTCCTACTATTATGGCACATCATAATTTATAGGCCTCCTTAGTTCCATTTGTTCCGGTAGCATTCAGGCCTTTGGTGTTTTACTTGCATAAACATTTCTTCGTTCTACTGCAAATCCGGGGTCTGGACAAATGGTGGCTGGTGATTGGCGGGTGTGTTTTGAAACCACGGCCGTGATAGGACATTAGGATTTCCCTTTGCCTGGGGTGACTGTCCTAGATGTCCCGTGTCCCATAGAGTCTGGGAAGTTCCTGAGGTCATGGGGTGCTCGGGTAAACTTGTCTTTCTTCGTTCCTTCCTTACTTTGATGTTTGCAATCTTACATGAACTGGAGCCCGTTCTCGCCAACCCCGTCACTTCAGGAACAATTATCAGAACAATATTTAAAAATAATTATACATGTTCCTGCATTCATTATTTCTATCTCTCTCTCCGCCAAACCCTACTCTTAATTCTAAAAATTGGTGTAGTGCAAATCCCAGCACATGCTTTCTAAGCCTCCTAAAATAGGTTTTAACTAGTCAGTTAGGCCTAATTGTGAAAACAGAGAGAGAGAGTGTATGTGTGTATGAGAGAGAGAGACAGAGAGAACACACCACACACACTAGTAAGGATCTGGTGTGGACTATGTTGTATTATTAAAGCTACAAGTCACTACCTGGTTCTGTGTGTTGTTGCCGCCTTTGTACCGATGCACAATGCAACCCACTGGGGCTAAATTTGGAACTCTACATATGGTCATAATTATAAGCCATTCCAGAAACTGGAGGGGGATATTATAGTACTAGCTGTAATGGTAGATAGTTATGTTGTTCTATCCTTCATAATTTGTATATATATATATACATATATGAGAAACCACTTAGAAACATTTAACTTAATCAATTCTTCTCAGCATGGATTCACTCAGGGACGTTCTTGCCTTATTAATTTGCTTAGATTTTTCTCAGAGGTATATGAAGCAGTAGATAATGAGAAGTCATATGATATTATATATTTAGATTTCAGTAAAGCTTTCGACAGAGTCCCTCATGAGAGATTGATGAGAAAGGTTGAGGCACATGGAATAGGTGGGGCATTGTTAGGATGGATTAGGTCATGGCTAATTGGTAGGAAGCAGAGAGTCAGCATAAATGGTACTAAGTCAGAATGGGGATCAGTCAAGAGTGGTGTCCCCCAGGGATCTGTATTAGGTCCTCTGTTGTTTATTATATACATAAATGACCTTGATTTAGGTATAACTAGTAGGATAAGTAAATTTGCAGACGATACCAATATGGGGAGAAAAATTGATTCAGTTAGAGATATAGAGTGTCTGCAAAGGGATCTAGATACCTTACACGAATGGTCAGTAAAATGGCAGATGAAGTATAACATTGACAAATGCAAGGTATTAAAGATAGGGAAGATGCATACAAATTTTAAATATAAACTAGCTAATATGGAATTAGAAAACTCAGACTGTGAGAAAGATCTAGGTGTGTTTGTTAGCAATGATTTTAAGCCTAGAAAACAATGTATAAGCGTTCGTAACAAGGCAAACAGGATTCTCGGGTTCATATCTAGGAGTGTGAGTAACAGAACTGCTGATGTTATCTTAAAACTTTGCTTGTCATTAGTGAGACCCCATATGGATTATGCTGTTCAATTTTGGTGTCCTTATTACAGAATGGACATAGATTCATTGGAGAGAGTACAACGTAGAATGACAAAAATGATCCATAATATTAGAAATCTTCCGTATGAAGAAAGGTTGAAGAAATTAGGCTTACATTCGTTAGAGAGACGCAGAGTTAGAGGTGACATGATAGAGGTATTCAAGTGGGTTAGTGGAATTAATAAAGGAGACATGAAAAATGTACTAAAGCTCAGTGATAGCGAAATAACTCGTACAAATGGTTTCAAATTAGATAAATTTCGTTTCAGAAAAGATATAGGCAAATATTGGTTTGGTAACAGAGTTGTAGATGGGTGGAATAGGCTACCAAGTGATATAGTGGGATCAAGAACGATAGGGAGCTTTAAGATAAAATTAGATAGGCATATGGACGAGATGGGTTGGGTGTGAGGGGGATCTACCAGGTGTGGGCCAATCGGCGCTCAGCAGACCCCCGTAATCTTGTGTTAATCTCTGACCGTTTTGGTGGGGTCAGTACTCAAGGTATTAGTGAGATGGGTCTATAATTGGGCCTTGTAATTAGGGTTGGGTGTGACAGGAATCTGCCTTGTATGGGCCGATCGGCTTTTTGCAGACTCCCATTTTCTTATGTTCTTATATATATAATTATTATTATTTCAAGTTTTGATTATGTATGTATTATTATTTTTAAACTTAACTTGTTTTATGTGCATTTATGCATTTATTTATTAATTATAATTGTGTATACATTTATTTATTAGTGTTTTAAGTCTGATATAGTAAGTTTATGGGATTAATGTATAGTCTATATGTAAATATTACATATATTAGTTATGTATTTATATATTATGGTGAACTCCTAGACAATATATACAGTATATACAGTATATATATATATATATATATATATATATATATATATACAGTATATATATATATATATATATATATATATATATATATATATATATATATAATTTATTTATTGATATTTAAAATGTGTATCTTATTTATGTATTTATAGGTATAACTCTATGGATGAAGAAGTGCGGGAGAGGGTGCGACAGGGGAAGAGGTTTGTAGGAACGCTGAAAGCAGTAACAAGAAATTGGGTGGTCAGTATGGAAGTGAAGAAGTCCTTGCATGAGAGTGTGGTAATCCCGACACTGACTTACGGAAGCGAAACATGGACGTTGATGGAGCGACTCAGACCAATAGTGAGAGGGGTGAAAATTAGTTACTTGAGAAGTGCGTGATGAGTTACATGGAGGGATTGACAGACGAATGAGGAAGTAAGAAGGAGATGGGGTGTGGAGGTAGATGTGCTGGAAAGTATGAAAAGGAACACCTTGAGATGTTTCGGCCATATGGAATGTATGGGAAGCGAGACAATGACTAAGAGGGTGTACGAGAGAGCGAGGTGGAAGGACAGAGAGGGAGAGGTAAACCGAAAGAGAGGAGGATGGAGTGAAGAGGTATATGGATGAAGGCAGTGCTGGTTGGGAGGAGGGGCGTCGACTGACATGGGACAGAGGTGCATGGGGGCGTTTCGTTCGTGGCCACTCCTTCGGGGATCACGGCGTCAGGCATTAAATAGATAGACACCGGAATCAATGACGTAATTGACCCTCCCTCCTGCCCCTTGCCATCCCTATAGTCTTGAGATATCAGAAGATCAAAATAGTCCAGGGAATCTGGCAGTGAAGCTGAACATGCAAGGGATGGTATGCCTAAAACAGAAACTTAATAGTATTCTTATTTTATTCCTCTGTTATAACGAAACAATTTGACTAAATAATTGACCCACAGAATATAGACTAATTTTGTACCGTAGGTACGTCCATGACATGCTGGTCATTTTCAAAGATAAGAGTCATGCATACCTGTTCCTACAATACATAAACAAACAACACAACAGCATTGAGTTCACTGTGGAAACAGAAACAAATGGAAAGCTCCCCTTTTTAAACCTACTGATCGAAAAGAGGCGTCCTAAATTAACATTTTCAGTTATCCGCAAACCCACATTCTCCGGATTATGCTTAAGTTTTGTTAGCGACTGTCAACGGAAATTCAAAATATTCTCGATCAAAACACTACTACATAGGGCCTACTTACTATCTTCTACATACGACTATTTTCATAGAGAAGTAACCTATCTAATAAATCAATTTACATGTAATGGATACAACAACCACCTCTTCGACAAGATAGTACGCGAATATTTAGCGTCTGTTCAGTGAATAAAGAGGTGATATATCTAAGTCTACCATACCTTGGCGAAATATTCGTAAAACTTGAACACTCATTAAGACAAACCCTGTTAAATACTACCCACAGATCAATGTTCGCTTTATCTTCACAAACTCATTCAAAATTAAATAACTTTTTCCCTTTAATGATCGCCTACCCACACACTTGCGCTCGTCGGTCGTGTATAGCTACACTTGCCCCAGCTGCCAGGCGAGGTATTTTGGAAGCACATCAAGGGCTTTCAAGCTCCGACTTGGCGAGCACAAGGGTCAGTCAGGCAGAACAGGTCGCCCACTACAGTCACCTCCTTTTTCAGTTGTAAGAGACCACTCAACAACTTGCAACTTTATTATTAAACCAGAACATTTCAAAATAATAAACTCCACTTCACAGCTTAATTTGAGAACCCTAGAATCCCTTTATATACACAAATTTAAACCATCACTAAATAACATTCAATCATCTGCCCCATTATATATCCTGTAAATACCTTCAACTATTTATATGTTGCTTCAGAATTAATCATAAGACCTTTAATTCCATATGTTACCTTAACCCGTACTGTACCGTAGGATACAGTAATAAAAGTCCCCAACAGTCCCAAGCAATGTGGCAAATATGGCAGGAGAGACCACCTATCCACCTCCAAAGATGAGGCAACACTGGCTCTGTCACCATTCAGTGGGTCTCATATAAGCTGAGAAGTGTTGCCAACACGGGAGCAGTGCTCAAAAGGTCGTGATAACTGGTACGTACAGGGTTGCACAGGCAGTTACAAGGAAAGTACATTACTGACGGATATATACGTCGCTGGGACTGGGGAGTTACTTATCTACTGACGTATATATACGGCGCTGGGACTGGAGGGGTTAACTTACACCTTAATAATTAAATCCCAGAATCCCTAAAATATATAATTTATGCCATCACTGATTAATAATATGCTGTCAGCTGCCTCATTATAATACTTTTCTTTATGTTGTTAATACTCAATGTTAGGACTATGTATCCCATATATTCTTCAATATAAATCTAAACAAAATCAATATCCATGTAATCCAATTAATTTAAATTAAATATGTTTTTAACCCCAATAATATAATTATATTGACAATTGTATTTTTAAACACATTTGACACATGTAATTATTGTATTTGTCTACTCGATAGATGCCCTGATGATGACCTCAGCAGAAAGTCGAAACGTTGGTACCATATTAATAAAGATGTATTCGTTATTCTGTTCCTCCTTATATATATAAATGCACTGAACTATCCAAATCTAGCTCTTCCCAAGCTTTCTGGCATCTAGCCAATAACCTCTCCAACAATTTATCTTCCTCATCTTTCCCTCCCCTTTTCCACTCTGATGGCACAACCATCACTTCTTCCTCTGACAGCTAAACTCTTCGCTCAAACTTTTGCTAGAAACTCCACCTTGGATGATTCCGGTGCTATTCCTCCCTCTCCACCCTCCTCTCTCTTACTTATGCCTAATATCCTAATCTCTTCTAAAGATGTACTTTCTACCCTCTCTGGGCTTAATACTAATAAGGCACGGTGTTCCTTCTGTTGTTCTCAAAAACTGTGCTTCCGTGCTGAAGTTGCCTAGGCAAACTCTTTCGTCTCTGTCTATCCTCTAACGTCTTCCCTTCATGCAGGAAATTTGCTCACATTCAACCTGTCCCAAAGAAGGGTGACCGCTCTCAACCCTCCAACTATCGTCCAATTGCTCTCATCTCTTGTCTTTCTAAAGTTTTTGAAACTATTCTTGCTTCCAAATTTCTTAAGCATTTCTCTTCTCATAATCTGCTCTCAGATCGCCAGTATGGCTTCCTTAAGGGTCGCTCTACTGGTGATCTGTTTTCATATCTTACTAACTCCTGGTCATCCTCCTTTCAGGAATTCGGTGAGACTTTTTCTATTGCACTAGACATATCGAAAGCCTTCGATAGAGTCTGGCACAAATCTTTCATTTCTAAACTACCCTCCTTCGGTTTCTATCCCTCCATCTGTGCCTTTGTCTCTAATTTCCTTTCCGGCCGTTCCATAGCCGCGGTTGTGGACGGCCATTGTTCACTTCCTCACCCTATAAACTCCGGTGTTCCTCAGGGCTCTGTCTTATCTCCTATTCTCTTTCTGATTTTTATAAATGATCTCCTCAACTGTACCTCAATTCCCATCCATTCATATGCAGACGACTCAACATTACACTACTCCATTAGTTTTTCAGAACGCCCCAGCCAGCAATCCCTCAACGACTATCATAATGAAGCCATAGAACTCTTAAATTCTGATCTAAATACTATCTCCAATTGGGGCAGAGAAAACCTTGTTACCTTTAATGCTTCCAAAACCCAATTTCTCCATCTATCTACCCGTAAGGAACTCCCAGCGGACTATCCCTTATTCAACAATACAAAAATCAATCCTTCATCTTCTCTCAATATTCTTGGTGTCTCTTTTTCTTCTGCTCTCAGTTGGAAGGACCATATTACCAGTCTTGCTAAGGCAGCCTCCCAGAAGCTGGGTGTGCTCAACCGCCTTAGGGGGTTCGTTTCCCCTACACAGCTTCTTGCTCTGTACAGGGGCATAGTGCGTCCTTGTATTGAGTATTGTTCACATGTGTGGGGAGGTTCCTCTCACACTGCTCTCCTAGACAAAGTTGAAAGGAAGGCCTTTCGTATCATTAACTCCCATCCACTCACCAACTCTCTGCAATCTCTCTCTCTCCGCCGCAATGTTGCATCTCTCTCGCTATTCTATCGCTACTATAATGATCAGTGTTCCTCAGAGCTTTCCCAGTGTATACCACCTCCTTTACGTAGGGCACGTGGTACCCGTCTTGCAACTTAATCCCACCCATACTCTGTACAACTCGTCCAACCCAAGAGTGAAACGTTACTCTCAAACTTTCTTCTACTCTACAGCTGAGATCTGGAACTCTCTCCCAGAATCAGTCTTTCCCTCTTCCTATGACTTAAATTGCTTCAAATTACGTGTGGCCAGGCATTTTGGCTCGAACGTCCCTTAATTTTGGCCATGTCACACTTTCAACTATGGGGGAGGCACTCGCTATAGGCAGTTCTGCCTTTTGCCTCCCTCAATCACATAGAACAAATAAAAATAAAAATATATACCTGTATATATATACAATATATATATATATATATTTATATATTATTATTATTATTATTATTATTATTTTTTTTTTTTTTTTTTTTTTATACATACCGGTATATACTGTATAGTGGCATCCGATTTAATTGAAGTTCCATAGGTAATTTAGTCATACTTCCTATGATGTAAAGTATTTGGGGTCTCGGTGGACGGGTTCCCTATAAAGGGCTTGCCTAGAAGGCATATTGGAAGTAATGTCATTGAATCCGGGGTCACTTATATATTCAAGGTTTTCCTCATCCCTTAGGGGATCAAATCTAGATTTTTGGCCACCCTAAAATGACGGCGAGATAAAACACAATCTTAAATGGGAGGCTTTAAGTTTGCTCCATAGATCTGCTTCAAGCTTAACAAGAATACCACTAAGACCCTCTTTCGAGAAAAATGTATACATTATTTGGTTTAAAAATGTCTCGGCCAAAGGCCAAACCTTCTAAATTACAGGCTCACTATCGCTCGCCGTGAAAGAACACAAAACCTGAATGGCACGAAAGGTCTTAAACTTGACATAAATGGGGTGAAAGGTCTTAAAATCACCAAAGTGATCCTGAAAACATTTTAACATTGCAAAACTAATCAGGTTAAACATGAGGGAGAAGAGAGTCCTGAAAAAGAACCCTTAACGGTGGGGGCGCATGGGTTGAGATAAACATGGAATGATAATCGCCAAGCTGTACATAATTATCTTGCAAAATGCAATGGCACTCAAATAATTATTAACAATGGTATAAAGGATTTTGTGGATCGTCTATACCAGGCCTGTGACGTCACAAGAGTGTAAGTCCACCATCCAGTCTAGGATAAGGATACTGGTGTGACGTCACTATGACGTCACAGGCCCGATATGACGATCTGCAAAATCCTTTATACCATTGTTAATAATTATTTCAGTGACATTGCATTTTACAAGATAATTATGTGCAGGCTGGCGATTATTTTTACCTGATTACCTCAACCCATGCACCCCCACCTTTAAGTGAAAATTTCCCATCATAACTTATAATGGAAAGTGATTTGTAAGTGAAAGACCGATTTAGCTACTTTACTGCTACAACTACAAGTATTCACTTTAACCTAGCGGCAAATATTTACATCTAGCGACATATATTGAGTGATATTCTAGAGATTTTAGATTAGTTTTAAAGATGTCCTGCTTTCATTTAATATCTAGCGTCCTAACGACTTTTTTAGAACGGATCTAGTGGTATTCAGTGTATTGAGTTGGCAACCCTTGTGTAGTGTAGGACTGCTGTGGGGCCTTTGTTTATTCCTACAACGTCCAGGATATTCCAAGCTTATTTCATTATTAACCCCTTCAGTACCAATGACATCCGTTTCATATTATTCTGTCTAGTATTAGACTACTTTATTCAGTTTAGGAGCGGCCTCTTGCAAATACAAGGCTTTGAATTATTTCAATTAACCCTATTGACTTTCCACATCCCTCCTAAGCTGACAAACATGACGTCCATTCAATTTTGGTAGGACAAAAATCATGGACCATTAACCTCTATAACTATAGCTATTATCTTATAACTACCATTTAGGAAGGGTCAGCTTGGGAATAGGTGTGAACATTTACAGCCCATTTTATCAAGCTGTTTTTTAGTTACAAAGGTTAGAATTCTCGATGTGTGACCTACCTATATTGAATGGACTATAGTCATGTATGCCTGTGGGCACAATGCAAATGTATAAAACACAATTATTTTTGGGAGAGAGGTATCCTGACCAGGATTCGAACCCACTCACCCCAGGTATATTTGGGAGAGCTGGGCACCGTAACCACTCGGTCATGAGCGGATATAAGGAAAGCAACCTTAGTTCTTATATGAAGAACCAGATTATAGTCTCGTGGAGGACTATGCCTTCGAACACGTGGTGAGTATTTTAGATTTCAACCATGACTATTTTACACTTTCCCTTCCCAACCTCGGCTTAGTGATTCGATTTTAATCGTCCTGATACTATCAAGGAACCTCTCTGAATGACAAATACCTAATGATATGTCGATAGGTTCAGAGAGAGGTATCCTGGCCAGAATTCGAACCCACTCATCCCACGTTGTTACGACTGAGGTTTAAATATATCAGGGCTCTTATTCATTGGACTAGTAATGGCATAAATGCTACAACGGAAAGCGCTAGATCCAACCTCTGATGTATATTCCCAGTGAACAAAGAACACAAATACTCTCCGAGTTCTATATGCAATAATAGGCTATCAAACTCAATAAATGTGCGTCTACTCTAGGCTTAATGTTATGTGAAAACAGCCTATTACTACCTATAACCGAAGGTGCTTGGTTATGGTATGCAAAGTAAGGTGGTAAGAGAAGTTACAGCTTACGTTACTTTAATCAATAAATGTCAGGCACTCCTGCATGAAGGAAAGTGCACTAAAGTCCTTCAACACTAACAAGGAATCTTCTTTAAATGTTAGATGCTATAAAGATTCTCGTATCGGAAATGGAACCCAAAAAGGCAGGCAGCGGACCAATGCTCGTGCAGGCTATGCACACAAAAAGGCAGAATATATAATGCAGTCGGGGCCAAGAATATCCTAAACGCTACAACAATAATAATCGCCACGACAATGCAGTATTCCTATCAACAAAAAGAGCCTAAGTCGTTTGTGTCTCCATACATCAAACTAGGCTGCGAAATGCTTGTGTAATCATAAATGGGTATGCATAAAAAGAGTACTTGATTTAATATACTTAATGTCTACTATGATTGATAAAGTCTAGCTAGAGTCAATGATACGAGATACTGGTGCGCATGGCATGCCGCATAGCCTAGTGCAAATCTCAAGTCTGTGCGTCAAATATTACGTTATAGGGAAGGGTAGCTCTCTTGAGAAACCTTAATACCGAAGTATTAAGCGTTCTCCTGGCGTACCTCAAAGACAAACAACGAGCTTAGAACAGTGCAGAATGGTATAGGCAAAAAGCCCTCATTCGTGCATGCTCTACTCTCAATGGCACACAGACTAGAATTTACTCAATCAACTCCAGTTCTCAGGTATGTCGTACAGCTTTTTCCTAAAGCCAGCACTCATAGGAAACAATACCTTATAATATCAGACCCCTAGTCTAGCATTATCTAATCCAGCAGAACACTAATAATTATAGGAAGCGGTACTAAACAATATGAATGCCAACCAATGATTCGTGATCAACTTATCTTAACAACTAACATACATGGGTTATATCAGACCTTAACGCACAATACAACTGGCCAGCATGAAGCTGATTTTGCAGAGTTGACCAGAGGGGGTATAATATTAATAAAAGGTGGTGAAAGATATGGAAAATGAGAGAGATAGGCAGAGGAAAAGATTCTCAGGTGCAGAGCGGGGAACAGGTATCAAAGGATAAAGAGGGATGCGTTCTAGAAACCAGATCTGAGGGAGAGAGTGGCGAGGAACCTGTATATATACCGGGACTAGTTTGCACCGCGCAGAGTAAAGCGGTAACAAGTCCTCTAGCCACTAGCAAAGAAGCTAGCAACATGGTAAGGACCTCCCTCAACCAAACCCCACGAGGCAGCCAGCCGTGACGTCATCGAGCGGGACAAAAACACTGCGCGCCCCCTCTCACTCTGTTCTACTCTCTCTCTCTCTCCCAGATCCCATCATTACTAGTTAATGATAAAACATATACTTTACAATTAAATATATAAAGCCTTGACATGGGTGAAAACAAAGAGCCTTTCTGGACTGCCCATGACACGAGCTTTCATATGAAATAAAGCACACCCTAATACATAAACTGTAGCCACATCCACTGCCCTGGCGATCCTAGCGAGTCACTGTAGGACAAGCCATGCGGTTCTAACGGAGTGGTTAACGTCACACACCCCCCAAGATTTTTCTCAGATGCCCCAAGGCTCACAAAAATCTGATGGTTAGAACCCATGCTATATCTCTACTTCCCATCACCCAGCGGCAGTAAAATATCTGGCACAGTTCCTCAACAAAACATTTTACAAAATTATAACCCTCCCCAACACAATAGGTTAAATTATATGTAGTTATGCTCCTCAAGAGCGAGCTTCTCTAGCCCAGCATTCTGAGAGGAGTGCAACTCAGAATTACTGCTATAACATACTGAAAAAATTCAACTATCAAAGAAAGAGTTTTTATTTTATTTTTATGTTTTTAATTTGTTTATTTCGGCTGCACTATAGGGGCAAGCCTAGTTTTTTCTTCTATACCAAACGCTCAACTCCTGCTTTACGACCCAATACGCTGGGCTACAACCGCGAGCCAACAAGCACCAAGCGCAAAATACTATTCAAACTAAAGCAGGAGGCTACCCGTGTGTTAATCTACCCAGGATCATCTACCCTTGAAAGACAATCTGCAACCACGTTGTCACAACCGGCAATATGGCGTATGTCCAGGTTATATACCAATAACCTTAGTGACCACCTGGTCAGCCTCATATTCCGATTGTAAAACTGGTCCAAGAACTTGAGAGGGTGATGATCTGGGTAAACTACAACGACCGGACCATAGGCTGGAACATAGACCTCGAAATGCCCCAGCGCAAGCACAACCACCAGGAGCTCCTCCTCGACAACAGAGCAGCTCCCCTGGGCCGAATTGTACTTCTCCGAGCAGAAACTAACAGGATGCTCCAGCCCATCATCGTCCTTTTCCACAAGGACGGCACCAGCCCCCACACCACTAGCCTCCGTTGCTAGTTGGAAAGGTAGGCTAAAGTCAGGGGCCCTGAGGATCGGGTGAGTGCACAACAGGTGTTTGACTTCTCTAAACACCTTCTCACACTCAGGCGCCCATTTGAACTTCTTATTCTTCCAGTTATCCTCCACCTGAGCTTGACTGTCCCGTTCTCCTTCTCCACCTTGACTGCTAAACGTCATCACAGGCACAGTGAGAGGCTCAGGGGGGTGCCTCCCATACTCCTTCATGATTAACATGACATAACTGATTGCGCTTCCGTCTGTCTGGAGTGGCTACCAAGTAATCCAGGTCTGATAGCTCCTCAACCACCCTATAAGGACCAGCGTACTTCGCGGATAAGGGGTGACCTACAAGGGGCAGTAGAATCAACACCTCCTGACCAACGTGAAACTCCCTGAGTTCAACCTTGAGGTCGTACCTGTCCTTCCTGAGGGCCTGAGAGCTAGTCAAATTACGGCCAGCCAACTCCAGACTGCGCAACATCCGTTCTCGACTGTTGAGAACACACTTGAGCATAGAACAAGGTTTTTCTGCGCCCTCCCATACTTCTTCAACCATAGGGAGAGGCCCTCTGACACGGTGTCCAAAGACGAGCTCATCAGGGCTGAATCCCAAACCTTCACCAGGTACCTCCCGCACAGCAAACAAAACACATGGCATGCCAAGATCCCAATCCTTCCCACTCTCAAAGCAACAACAACGAAGCACAGATTTTAAGGCTGAGTGCCATCGCTCTAACACACCCTGGCTCTCCGGATGATACGCAGATGACACAACCCCAACAATCCCATGCTGCGGCATTGCTTGAACAAAGAGGCTAGAAGTGATGTTGGGTCCCTGGACTGACTGAATCCCCTGCGGGTAACCATACCGGGAAAAATACACTAGCAAGCTTCGGACCACCGTCTTCGCCGACCCATTTCTCATAGGGTACGCGTCAGGGTACCTTGTTGCTACATCTCCCGACTGTGCATCACTGTCCTCCTTCAACTCTTTCATCTTTTTAAGCCCATCCTCGGCCTTTTCAGGAACAGTTACTGGGTCTTCTCCAGACTCGAAATGTGGTCCTAATAATGAGTCCCCGAGAAGGTCCGTTGATACTAAACTCTCAACCGCATCAACTTTCAACCCCTTCTCGGTACCCTTCCTCCGCTGATCTAAAGATTGTTGCCCAGAATGTGACTCCCTGGATGCAAGATCTCCGGTGACAACACACGCCATAGGTTGCACCGGACACTTCTCAACCCACTCCTGCTCCTCCCTACTCACGTCGGCCGGCTTCTCGGCAACGACCAAGGGTGGAGCCTCAGAAGTAGGTCCCGCAAAGTCGTTGCCGAGAAGGAGGTCGACGCCCCCAACAGGTAACTTCTCCACAATTCCTACATCCAGGTCCCGAGTCACACCATCAACCTCCATCTTCATTCTTACAAGCGGGTATGACCTTGTCGCATTAACTCCCTGAACCACAACCACCCGCGCTGTATTGACAGGTTTACCAGTAAAATTTCTCAACAGTGTTTGCGATGCCCCAGTGTCACGCAAAATTCTCACCTCATGTCTTCTATCCCCCCACTCCACACAACCGAGTCCCCATTGTTCACTAAAGGCATCACAGACAGGGAATAAGCCTTCCGGATCCTTCTGCACTGGCAGTGTATTTACCTCGGAAGAAATGCCTCTAACAAACTCCGATGTCCTCTTGAACACTCCAATGCCGTGAGCAAAAGACACGGCTGCCGGAGGAGGTCGACTAGGGCACTCATTTGCCTTATGACCCTCCTGGTGGCAACTAAAACACATAAATTTCGGTTTCGGCTTATACTGTGATGTAAAAGGCCCCTGACTTTTCACATACGGTGTGGTGTAAGGTTTGGATTCAGTTTTAGTTTCATGGCTCTTCTGTTTAAATTTGTCATTGCTACAGGGAGTGGGAGGATAACGGTCCTTAGCACTTACATTGTACTTCTGTGAGGACCCGCAACCCCGAATCAACGACAGCCGTCGATCAGCCATTTCTGCTGCTTCGACTAGAGTTCTTGGGTTTTTCTCCTTCAAGTTCAAAGTTAGATCACCGCCCGTGCTCTTAAAGAACTGCTCCAACATCATCAACTGCTTAACTCCATCAAACGTTGTTACCTTCTCAGATCGGAGCCAGTACCCCATAGCATCGGACAAGTCCCGGGCGTGTTCATAAAAGGTGCTATCTCATCCCTTAGTTACACCCCGGAACTTCAAATGGTACATTTCTGGTTGCAGTTCGTAAGCCCTCACGACAGCCTCCTTGAGATCCTCATACACAATACATGACTCCAAAGGTAACGCATCGTAGGCTTTAAGACCCTTGCCTATTAATCTAGAGGATACAAGTGCTGCCCATTTATTCTCTAGCCACTGGTGTTCCTGGCACTTCTTCTCAAAGCGTGCGAAAAATTCTGTTACACCACTCTCATCAAACACCGGAACCAGTTTCAATAAGTGCGAGAGAGATGTATCATGAACACGGTTACCAGCCCCAAGTCGCTGTCCCGTTGCCTCTACTCGCGACTTCTCTACGTCCATGTCGGCACAGTACCTAGTCGACTCTAAGTCCGCTTGGATTTTTGCTAGCTCTATGTGCTGCTGACTGATAGTTTTTCTCTCTTCTATCTTGGCTCTCTCATCTATCTTGGCTAATTCTAATTGCTGCTGATGTTGAAGCTGAAGCTCACATACCCTGATAGCCTTTCTCTCTTCGATCTTAGCTAATTCGAGCTGAAGCAATAATTCTGGAGATAACCCTTGAGGAGGTGAAGGTGCTACAATGTTTGAAATTACCGGTGGTCCCCCCAGGGGCAACCCACCCTGCCCAATTGCGGAAGCGTACCCGGGCTCGGCAAACTACTGGGATGGCTGGGAGTCGAGTGTAGGGGAAGCATGGCCGAAGTGCTCTGAGCACTCAACCCATCTCGCTCACCAGTCACCCTGCCCAGTATACACGTTATCAAGTTATCCCTGGTCATGCTGCTAGTAACCGCATGATCGATAGCTGTGGCCAGGCATTGAAGACCGTACCGATCCATACCCTCCAACCGCTCGGCAGTAACAGGCCATTGCAAAAATATCCTAGCATCCTCCTCACAGTTCACCTGATTAACCATTTCATCATGCTGCTGTTCCTCAGTTTCGACATGACGTACTGTGTCTCCATTCTCCTCTGATCCGGTATAAGACATGATGCTCACAAAAAAATTTCACCACAATATTCAGAAAAGAAGCACCCCAAACTCTTATACCTCGATATACACACAAAAATTCTCGGAAATACTCAAGGGCTATACTATGTTGCCAAAACAAATTATTCTTGCTGATCCCCGCAAAATATTCCCCAAAACAACAAATGTTCCCTGCTAATAAATGTAGGTTCACCAAATCCTAGGTAAGGTCGCCATTTGTTACGACTGTGGTTTAAATATATCAGGGCTCTTATTCATTGGACTAGTAATGGCATAAATGCTACAACGGAAAGCGCTAGATCCAACCTCTGATGTATATTCCCAGTGAACAAAGAACACAAATACTCTCCGAGTTCTATATGCAATAATAGGCTATCAAACTCTCAATAAATGTATGTCTACTCTAGGCTTAATGTTATGTGAAAACAGCCTATTACTACCTATAACCGAAGGTGCTTGGTTATGGTATGCAAAGTAAGGTGGTAAGAGAAGTTACAGCTTACGTTACTTTAATCAATAAATGTCAGGCACTCCTGCATGAAAGAAAGTGCACTAAAGTCCTTCAACACTAACAAGGAATCTTCTTTAAATGTTAGATGCTATAAAGATGCTCGTATCGGAAATGGAACCCAAAAAGGCAGGCAGCAGACCAATGCTCGTGCAGGCTATGCACACAAAAAGGCAGGATATATAATGCAGTCGGGGCCAAGTATATCCTAAACGCTACAACAATAATAATCGCCACGACAATGCAGTATTCCTATCAACAAAAAGAGCCTAAGTCGTTTGTGTCTCCATACATCAAACTAGGCTGCGAAATGCTTGTGTATTCATAAATGCATAAAAAGAGTACTTGGTTTAATATACTTAATGTCTACTATGATTGATAAAGTCTAGCTAGAGTCAATGATATGAGATACTGGTGCGCATGGCATGCCGCATAGCCTAGTGCAAATCTCAAGTCTGTGCGTCAAATATTACGTTATAGGGAAGGGTAGCTCTCTTGAGAAACCTTAATACCGAAGTATTAAGCGTTCTCCTGGCGTACCTCAAAGACAAACAACGAGCTTAGAACAGTGCAGAATGGTATAGGCAAAAAGCCCTCATTCGTGCATGCTCTACTCTCAATGGCACACAGACTAGAATTTACTCAATCAACTCCAGTTCTCAGGTATGTCGTGCAGCTTTTTCCTAAAGCCAGCACTCATAGGAAACAATACCTTATAATATCAGACCCCTAGTCTAGCATTATCTAATCCAGCAGAACACTAATAATTATAGGAAGCGGTACTAAACAATATGAATGCCAACCAATGCTTCGTGATCAACTTATCTTAACAACTAACATACATGGGTTATATCAGACCTTAACGCACAATACAACTGGCCAGCATGAAGCTGATTTTGCAGAGTTAACCAGAGGGGGTATAATATTAATAAAAGGTGGTGAAAGATATGGAAAATGAGAGAGATAGGCAGAGGAAATTATTCTCAGGTGTAGAGCGGGGAACAGGTATCAAAGGATAAAGAGGGATGCATTCTAGAAACCAGATCTGAGGGAGAGAGTGGCGAGGAACCTGTATATATACCGGGACTAGTTTGCACCGCGCAGAGTAAAGCGGTAACAAGTCCTCTAGCCACTAGCAAAGAAGCTAGCAACATGGTAAGGACCTCCCTCAACCAACCCCCATGAGGCAGCCAGCCGTGACGTCATCGAGCGGGACAAAAACACTGCACGCCCCCTCTCACTCTGTTCTACTCTCTCTCTCTCTCCCAGATCCCATCATTACTAGTTAATGATAAAACATATACTTTACAATTAAATATATAAAGCCTTGACATGGGTGAAAACAAAGAGCCTTTCTGGACTGCCCATGACACGAGCTTTCATATGAAATAAAGCACACCCTAATACATAAACTGTAGCCACATCCACTGCCCTGGCGATCCTAGCGTGTCACTGTAGGACAAGCCATGCGGTTCTAACGGAGTGGTTAACGTCACAACGTATATTTGGGAGAGCTGGGCACCGTACCCATTGTTTGTGTGTGTTGTACTCTTCGCCGCAATGTTGCATCTACCTTGCTAGTGCACAGCTATTACAGTAATCAGTGTTCTTCAGAGCTCTCTCAGTGTATACCACCTCCTCTACACAGAGCACTTAGCACCCGACTTGCAACACAGTCCCACCAATACTCTGTGTAACTCGCCAACCCAAGAGTGAAACAATGTTCACAATCTTTCTTCTATTCAACCGCTGAGCTCTGGAACTTCCCTGAATCTATCTTTCCCTCATCCTATGACTTGTATTGCTTCAAACTCTGTGTGTCTAGGCATTTTGGCACATACATTCCTTGATTTTGGCCTTGTCACTCTTTCAACTCTGGGGGAGGCAATTGTCACAGAGAGGTTTACCTTTTGTCTTCCTCATTCATATAGAACACAAAATAATACTTTCAAGGTATATGTGTAACTTTTTCGGTAAAAGAATGTCGTGGCCGAAGAGCAGTTCCTCCTTCTTGCAGGCTCAACAGAAAAATAAAAAATAAAAATAAATGGCACCTTCTTCTCCAGTGTGTCCATTGAGACATTAGTGGACACTTCAAGGAGCCGAGCCTGAGGTTGTTTCTTCATTGATCTTGTGATTGCACACATAGGAAACACGACATCAATCACTATCTCTACCCAGCTACATACATACCCTCTGGCTCAGGCTCAGAAAAATAGACTATGAATTTATTCAGGTTCAGGAGTAATTCCTAGCAAGGCCTTCCCTTGCGGTTAAGGCCCCATCAATTACCCCTTCCATTTGTGTAATCATTAAACTATCATGGTGCAGTTGAGTATATGCTTAGATTAATACCCAGTATTCGAGAATGGATAATATAGTGTGACCTTGTTCATATATCTTTAACTGTCTTGATAGCATAACGGTTAGTGCACGGAATTTCGTTGTGAGTATTCTAGGCTCAAATCCTTAGAGTACCACATGTATTCATAAGTTTCATTGATTTCATTATTTAGATATACAATAAATTGTCAGTTAATTGGTGGGTTGGTGATATTCTGAATTTATTCAAAAGCATCAAAGAACTTTATAGTTTCACGTTATTTATTGCATACTAAAGTTTTATATAAAATAGCTTTATAGCATATACGTCTTCTGTATTTCAAAATTGAAACATTTATCTTAATCTCAATTTCTACACACGCCCTGCATTCAACTTGCAGTTGTTCGATTTTCAGTAGTCAAAGAAGATTAAGTCATGCAGTGAGGATCAAAGTTGGTTGACACTGTGGGTTAATGATGATAGTTTATATATGTGCTGAAATTCGGTAATCGCCGTAACCAATCTTATGACTCAATCACAAATATTTGTTGTTAACTAAAATACATCCGTGGTCGCGTCATGATATTTACGTTAACCCTTTCAAGATCTAATTATGTGTTTCTGTTGTGTTTTCTGGCTATTATTAGACGATTTTACTCATATTAAAAAGGGTGTATAAAAGTCAGGGGCTCAATTGAGATATGTATCTATCTATCTATCTATATGCTCAGGCCCAATCCCCATTTTGGGGGTAGCCGACTCAAGACAGAGCAAGAACAGGGAAAACACAAAAACAACATAAAACAACAAATAAACACAGATAAAAAGCACAAACTCACACACATCCAGGTCACCCAGGAGAAGACCCAGAGACCAGGGTCACCAAGGTCACTCCAGCACTCCCCCGGCCCGCGACCACCCGGAGAGGTTCCGATCTCGGCAGGCAGACATGCAGCGGAGCCAAAGCCACAAGCCCTCCCACCACACTTCCAGGCGCACCCTTTATATTAATCGTCTCCCCGGGCCAGGCGCCTGATGGACTATTATCTAGTCCAACTTGCGCCCGACCCCTTACTCCAAATGACCACGTGTTCACTCAACTATTCACAAGCATTCTCCATTCACTCCTGTCCATCACGACTTCCCCTGCCTGATCTATAGTCATTCCTCTATCATCCAAAGCCTTTCTTACACAGTCTCTCCATCTCAATGGGGGTCTTCCTGCCCTTCTATCTCCCCTTGTACCTGACTCACATATTCTCTTTGTAAGCCTTTCATCTCCCATTCGTTCAACATGACCATACCAGCTCAGCACCCTTCTGTCCACTCTGGCTGACAAATGTTCCTGCTGCCCCACTCTCCTACGTATCTCTTCATTCCTCAATCTGTCTCTACGAGTAACTCCACACATACTCCTCAAGCAGCTCATCTCCATCATATCCAGCTCTCTTTTCTCCTTTTTCTTCAGAGCCCATGTTTCAGCCCCATACATCACTGTTGGCACAACAATTCCTTGATACAGTGCACTTTTTACTTTCACTCCGAGATTTCTCATCTTCCACATACTTCCCATTGCTCCGAAAACCTTCCTTCCTTCACACACTCTCTGTTTTACCTCCACTTCCATACCTCCACTCCTGCTTATCGTTCCTCCTAGATATTTAAAACACTCTACTTGTTCCAATATTTCCCCATCCAGCCTCACATCTAGATTCACCCTATGCTCTCCCCTATTACACACCATTACTTTACTTTTATTGATATATTTTCCATAAAAATTCCCACAGATCCTTCCTCAGCTATATAAAATCATCTAATGATAGCAAGAATAAACTGTCAAAGTGCGTCATAATATGCAGAGGGTTGATATACGATTTCAATATCACATATATTTTGAGACGCAAGAACGTTCTTAGGGAATCTCAGTTTGAGCAGGAAGAGAACAAATAAGGCCATAATTATTCAAAACCATTTTATTGAAATGTTGAGAGAAGTTTCGACGATGTTGTCTATGCCATTATTGCCTTTATTCTACGGAACCCATAACACATACAAACATTGGAAAGCAATTACAGATAATGAAAGCATCCATGAAACTCATTCAATTACCGCTTCTTTTCCGTTTTCTGGCTATTATTGGACGAGTTCATTCAGATTAGGAAGGGTATATTGAACTCAAAGGGTTAATGAAGAAAATCTTTACCCTAATACTGTAATTCCCACAGATCCTTTTTCAATTGCATAAAATCGTGGCGTAGGGATGTGGTGGCCCCATCGCCGGTCATCTGTGTGGAGCAGATAGCCCCTGGAGGTTGAGCCTGGGAGTTCCACCTCCAGAATTAACTCCCACTGATGGATCAGCAAGCCTCGGAGCTGGGCCGTTTGCCTGCAAAGGACGCAGTTCTGGCTGATCCTCCCTACCCCTTTAAGGGAAAAAGGGTTTGGCTACTGACTGACTAAAATCGTCTAATGATAGCCAAAATAAATTGTCAACTTGAGTCATGATCTTCACAGAGATTTATATATATATATAATCTAGCCCGAAAAGACTACACAGATAATTGCAATAGTTTTAATATCATTGCATAGTCTTTTTTGTTTAACTCGATTAATTATTGTAAAGGTTTCATGGTAACTTTCATTCAATCTGGCTGATAAAGATTTGTTGTCTACTTTAAAACATCAGAAATGCATCCAGCTCTCTTTCTCTCTCACTCCCTCTCTCTCTATTCCTATCTCTCTCTCTCTCTCTCTCTCTCTCTCTCTCTCTCTCTCTCTCTCTACTAAAACATAAATTATGGGTGAGACAAATTCCCGAGACGATGTAGTCCAAGTGTGTGAGAGAAACTGTCTCCTTTAAGTCATTAAGGGAGAGTTATGGTCACTTAGGTGACTGTTAGTCATGGTTTTAAACTGGCAATTTATTTAGAACATGATATATATATTTTTAAGCCTCAATTTCCCAAATTATACTCAAGTATCCCTAGGAATTTAACAAAATGTGTCAATTAACCTTCTGAATGCCGCATATCCTTCTTAACCTCTAAAATGCAACAGACATCTTTTGAAAGTGCCACCGGTGCGAAAGGTTTGGCTTTAGTTCTACCAACCTTCGTTATATATACCATACAAAGCAATATTACTGCCTCATATGCACATATTTTACTTGTATAATGAACATGTGAATATGGAAGAATCAGATAATAGGTATAAAGAGGAAATATCAAGTGAAAAAAACATATTGTGGCAAGAGAGGCGAGGCTGGCGTACGAAGGAGCGAGACAAAGGTGTGCTCTCTGGGCCTGCTTGAGGCATACTGAGTATTCCAGCTCTCCCTTACACATGTGAGAGGGAGGAGGGAGGTAGGGAGAGAGTTGGGGTGGGTGACACAACGTATTTTAGGCAGGAAGAAGGAAGTATGGAGGAAATTGGAGAGAAAATATCCAATAAATGAGAAGGGGGAAAGTAAAGGAGAGAGGGTGGGAAGAAGAGGGAGGAGGGGAGTGGGGGACACATGTGTAGGGAAGGCAGGAGGTAGTGGAGGGGAAACATGCCACCAAATCACATATTGCTTCCATTTCACCGGCTCTGAGGTGTTTTTTTTATTTTTATTTTTATATGAGCTATCATCCGGAAGGAGCGTCGCATTCGCCCAGTAGAACATTCCAAAATGGAGTGTCGCAGATGTTAGGTTAAAGGGAGTTTTATATATTTGCTCCCTAGACTTCAATACAGCTTGATAAAGTACCCCCAAGACTCCCCTTTGAGATAAATATGTAAATATTTTGGTAAAAAAATGTCCCGGCCAAAATCAGGCTCCTCCTAAATTACAGGCTCGCTTTCAATCGCCAGGAGAATATCGACACAACAGTTATTAAAATTGAATGATATGGGGCGAAAGGTCTTAAAATCGCCAAACTAATGGGGGTGAATGTCTTGAAATATCAAAACGAATGGGATTATACATGAGGGAGTGAAAATATCCCATTAAAACGTCCAGTTCCCGAATTATATTCAAGAGTTTCTGGGAATGAAACAAAAAAGTCAATTAACCTTGTGAATGCCATTTGTGCTTCTTAACCCTTTTACGATCCGACTACGCATTTGTTGTCTGTTTTCTGGTTATTATTACACAGCTTTATTCAGATTAGGAAGGGTATGTGGAAGTCAGAAGTTTAATTGAAATCATGTTTACCTTTATAATTCCCACATATATTGTTGTATAATTTATATCTAATGATTGTCAGAATAAACTGCCAAAACGCATCATAATCTTCAAAGGGTTAATATCAGTACAGCTGCTTAGTGTTTTACAGACTGAAAGAAGAATGACGTACTGAAGGAGGTTAAAGGGCTGGTAGTTACACATATCATAATACTCTTAGCAAGAGATGCATTTGACGTCATAATAACCTACATGCATTTAATCTCAACTCTCTGGCTAAACCTTTCTTGTCACTCTCAAGCTAAATATTTCTGCGCGGTTTATCTCTCCCCTAATTCTACTGACTATCCAAAAAAAATCGACTATCTAACTTCTACAGTGGAACACATTCTATCCATCTCTCCTTTCGCAGAAATCTCTATCTTAACCCGTACAGCCCCGGCCGGTTTTATTATTGATCTTCTTTCATATCTTACTAACTCTTGGTCATCCTTCTTTTGGGACTTCGGTGAGACCTTTTCCATTGCACTAGACATAGCGAAGGCCTTCGATAGAGTCTGGCACAAATCTTTAATTTCTAAGCTACCCTCCTTCGGTTTCTATCCCTCCATCTATGCCTTTGTCTCTACTTTCCTTTCCGTCCGATCCATAGGTGTAGTTGTGAACGGCCATCACTCACTTCCTCATCCTATCAACTCCGGTGTTCCTCAGGGCTCTGTCCTATCACCCATTCTCTTTCTAATTTTCATATATGATCTTCTCTGTCTGATCAATATGTAGTAGTAGCTAAAATTAGGATGCAAAAGAAGTGGGTGAGGAGAGCTGGAGGGAGGCGAAAGGAAGGTGGAATGGTGAGAAGGGTGGCGATGCTACAGGAGGAGGAAATCAGGGAAGAGTACAGGAGAGCAGTTGAAAGACGACTATGTGGGTTCGACCTGGAATATATGGAGGAAATGGAGGAGATGAGCAAGGTGTTTAAGGAAGAGAGCTGTGCAGCATGTGAGGAGGTGTGTGGAGTGGGGAGAAGAGGGAGGGGAGTGAAAGGTCCAGCATGGTGGACAGAAGAGGTAAATATAGCTGTGAAAGACAAGAAGAAAGCGTATAGAGAGTGGTTGGGTAGTAGAGGGAATGAAGATTTGGAGAGACAGAAATGAGCGAGGTATGTGGAGAGAAAGAGAGTGGTGAAGAGAGTAGTGAAGGAAAGTAAGAGAAGAGTAGATGAGGAATTTGGAAGGAATCTGAGTGTAAAATGGTGGGAGTGTAAGAAACTGTTCTGGAATGAAGTCAAGAAAGTTAGGGAAGGTAGCAAGGGTAACAGTAAGGGTGTGAAAGATAAGAATGGGAGAATGCTAGCCGAGAAGCAAGAGAGAGTAAAAAGATGGAGGGAGTGCTTCAACGAGTTGCTAAGTGTAAGGAATGTTCGAAGAGCCAGCAAACATAGTTGGATAATGGCATGGGAGGGAGAAGAGAAGTAGTGGAGGAGGAGGTGGGGATCAGGAGGTCAGAAGTGTGGGAAGCCATGAAAAAAGTGAAGTTGGGGAAAGCACCATGAACAGATGGAGTGTGTGGGAAAATGTTGAGGTATGGTGGTGAGATAGTGATCGAATGGGTATGAAAAATGTGCAAACTAGCATGGGAGAAAGGGAGTGCACCTGATGACTAGAAGACTGGCATAATAGTCCCCCTATGTAAGGGCAAAGGGGAAAGAGGAGTGTGTGGTAACCACCGAGGAATATGTCTGTCAAGCGTAGTAGGGAAGGTGTACAGTAGGGTAGTGATTGAGAGAGTGAGACTGAGAACGGAGAAATGGATAGGCGACGAGCAGGGAGGTTTAGGAAGGGAAGAGGATGTGTAGATCAGATTTTTACCCTGAATTGTGTTGTGGAGAATTGTGTCTGGAGAAGCAACAAAAGGTGTAGGTTGCCTTTATGGACTTGGAGAAGGCTTATGACAGAGTGGATAGAGAAGGTATGTGGAAAGTACTTAGAATATACGGAGTAGATGGCAAGTTGCTGAAAGCAGTGAAGAGCATGTATGAGGGTGCAAAGGCGGCAGTACGTGTGGAGAATGAGCAGAGCGAGTTCTTTGACCTGAATGTTGGGTTGAAACAGGGGTGTGTGATGTCCCTGTGGCTGTTTACTCTATATATGGATGGAGTCATGAAAGAAGGAAGACACCAAGGAAGGGCATTGAATGTTGGTGTATCGCTGAAAAGGGAGGGAAATGAGTGGAAGCTGCCTATACTGCTGTTTGTGGATGATACAGTTCTGATGAGTGATAATGAATTAGAGTTGCAGGGTCTGATAAATGAGTTTGGAACAGTGTGCGAAAAACGGAATTTGAAGGTAAATGCGGGGACGAGCAAGGTTATGGTCTTCGAGAGGGATGAAGTCACAGAGTGTGAAGGTGAAGTTGAACGGTCAGGCTATGGAGATCGTCAGCTCTTTTAAGTATCTGGGCAGTGTGTTGAGTAAAGATGAGACTATGGATGAAGAAGTGCGGGAGAGGGTACAACAGGGGAAGAGGGTTGTAGGAACGTTGAAAACAGTAACAAGAAATAGGATGGTCAGTATGGAATTGAAGAAGTCCTTGCATGACAGTGTGGTAATCCCGACACTAACTTACGGAAGCGAAGCATGGACGTTCGGGAAGAGACTCAGACCAAGAGTGAGAGCGGTGGAAATGAGTTACTTGAGAAGTGCGTACGGAGTTACATGGAGGGATAGACAGACGAATGAGGAAGTAAGAAGGAGGTTTGGTGTGGAGGTAGATCTGGAAAGTGTGAAAAGGAACAACTTGAGATGGTTCGGCCATATGGAACATATGGAAAGCGAGAGAATGACTAAGGGTGTACGAGAGCGAGGTGGAAGGACAGAGAGCGAGAGGTGCACCGAAGGAGAGGTGGAAGGATGGAGTGAGGAAGTAAATGGGTGAAGGCGGTGCTGGTTGGGAGGAGGGGCGTCGACTGACTGGGGACAGAGGTGCATGGGGGCGGTTCGTTCACGGCCACACCTTCGTGGATCACGGGGTCAGGCAATATATAGATAGATAGATAGATCTCCTCAACTGTACCTCCAGTCCCTTCGATTCATATGCAGACGACTCTACCTTACACTACTCAATTAGTTTTCCAGAACGCCCCAGCCATCAATCCCTCAAAGACAAACATAATGAAGCTATAGAGCACTTATCTTCTTATCTAACTAGTATTTCGAATTGGGGCAGAGAAAACCTTGTTGCCTTTAATGCTTCCAAAACATAATTTCTCCATCTATCTACCCGTCCGGAACTCCCAGCGTACTATCCCTTATTTTTCAATAATACAAAAATCAATCCTTCACCTTCTCTCAACATTCTTGGTGTCTCTTTTTCTTCTGCTCTCACTTGGAAGGACCATATTACCAGTCTTGCTAAGGCAGCCTCCAAGAAGCTGGGTGTGCTCAACTGCCTCAAGGGGTTCTTTACCCCTGCTCAGCTTCTTTCTCTATACAGAGGCACAGTGCATCCTTGTATTGAGTATTGTTCACATGTGAGGGGAGGATCCTCTCACACCGCACTCCTAGACAAAGTAGAAAGGAAGGCCTTTCGCATCATTAACTCCCGTCCACTCACCAACTCTCTGCAATCTCTCTCTCTCCGCCGCAATGTTGCATCTCTCTCGCTATTCTATCGCTACTACAATAATCAGTGTTCCTCAGAGCTCTCGCAGTGTATACCACCACCTCTACGTAATGTTCGAGGTACCCGTCTTGCAACACAATCCCCTCCCATCTCTGTGCAACTCTCTAACCCAAGAGTGAAATGTTACTCTCAGACTTACTTCTATTCAAGAGCTGAGCTCTGGAACTTTCTCACAGAATCAGTCTTTCCCTCTTCCTATGACTTAAATTGCTTCAAACTCCGTGTGTCTAGGCATTTTGGATCGAACATCCCTTGATTTTGGCCCTGTCACTCTTCAACTCCGGGGGAGGCACTCGCTACAGGCAGTTCTGCCTTTTGCCTCCCTCACTCACATAGAAAAAAAAAGCTACCTGATTGTCCACTTTATATCATGAGAGGTAGCAGGGCAAAACAGTAATTCTCCTAAACTAGAGGGGCGCGTGGGAGGTGCTGTCGGAGTATGCACTCTACCGGTCACCTCCTAAATGGAATTTGTTCTTCCTTCACACATATCGTATCTGCCCACCTAATATCGCAAACATCGGTTAATAGTTTTTGGAGACATTTTTTTTACAGACAAAGAAACAAACAGACACACGGTGGGAACAAACATAACCTCCGTCCAACTTTGTTGACGGAAGTAACAAATACAATGCAAACGTCCACAATCCTAAGCAGCCTAAGTAACATCAGGTTGGGGTAGATTAGGTAGATTCACTTATAATAGGGTAGGTTAACTTACGTTATTTATGGTGTGAGTATCCTAGGTTCGAGTCCTTGGAGTGCCACATGTATTTGTTGATTTCATTAAATTGAGTTTAGAAGTAAAGTTGGTTCGTGAAAAATTATGAATGGTTAGTTTAGGTTTAGTTGGGTTAGTAAAGGCTGTGTCACAGGAACACATTTTCGAGCAATTTCTTCGGGAAAATTTGATCTGGCAACTTCGAATTTCAAGTTTTACCAGCATTCAACCTCCTAACGTAATATACCCTGTCTAGTTTCAGACAAAGTGAAAAAGATCCCCGAAATATTGCAATAACAAACATTCTCATCGAAAATTGCAAGAAAAAGCGCTCGTGTGACATCACCTTAACCCCTTGAAAAACATGACGCATCTTAACAGTTTATTCTGGCTATTGTTAGACGATTTGATGCAGCCTAAGAAGGATCAGTGGAAGTTATAAGGGTAATGACTATCTCAATTAACCCACTGACTTCCATATACCCTTCCTAATATGAATACAGTGGTGTAATGCCAACCAGAAAAGAACAAAATGCGTAATCGGATCTTGAAAGATAAAGTTAGGAGATTATGGACGATTAGTTGGGTGTTTTGACTTGAAACTCTTGAAACTGTAAATAATCGTCTACCATTGTGTACATGTAACAATAATGGTACTCATGGCAGAGTGGTTACGGTGCACGACTCTCCCAAATATACCTGGCGTGAGTGGGTTTGAATCATGGACAGGATATCTGTCTCCCAACCTGTCGTACATTATCATTAGATAACAATTATGTGTTGGTATAGCTTGTCTGTAATGTTGACGAACAGTACACCATTATATACTGCATGTAATATTAGTACACCATTATGTACTGCATGTAATATTAGTACACCATTATATACTGCATGTAATATTAGTACACCATTATGTACTGCATGTAATATTAGTACACCATTATGTACTGCATGTAATATTAGTACACCATTATATACTGCATGTAATATTAGTACACCATTACGTACTGCATGTAATATTTGTACACCATTACGTACTGCATGTAATAATATTAGTACACCATTATATACTGCATGTAATATTAGTACACCATTATGTACTGCATGTAATATTAGTACACCATTATGTACTGCATGTAATATTAGTACACCATTATGTACTGCATGTAATATTAGTACACCATTATGTACTGCATGTAATATTAGTACACCATTATATACTGCATGTAATATTAGTACACCATTACGTACTGCATGTAATATTTGTACACCATTACGTACTGCATGTAATAATATTAGTACACCATTATATACTGCATGTAATATTAGTACACCATTATGTACTGCATGTAATATTAGTACACCATTATGTACTGCATGTAATATTAGTACACCATTATGTACTGCATGTAATATTAGTACCTCATTATATACTGCATGTAATATTAGTACACCATTATGTACTGCTTGTAATATTAGTACACCATTATGTACTGCTTGTAATATTAGTACACCATTATATACTGCATGTAATATTTGTACACCATTACGTACTGCATGTAATAATATTAGTACACCATTATATACTGCATGTAATATTAGTACACCATTATGTACTGCATGTAATATTAGTAACACCATTATGTACTGCATGTAATATTAGTACACCATTATGTACTGCATGTAATATTAGTACACCATTATGTACTGCATGTAATATTAGTACACCATTATGTACTGCATGTAATATTAGTACACCATTATGTACTGCATGTAATATTAGTACACCATTATATACTGCATGTAATATTAGTACACCATTACGTACTGCATGTAATATTTGTACACCATTACGTACTGCATGTAATAATATTAGTACACCATTATATACTGCATGTAATATTAGTACACCATTATGTACTGCATGTAATATTAGTACACCATTATGTACTGCATGTAATATTAGTACACCATTATGTACTGCATGTAATATTAGTACCTCATTATATACTGCATGTAATATTAGTACACCATTATGTACTGCTTGTAATATTAGTACACCATTATGTACTGCTTGTAATATTAGTACACCATTATATACTGCATGTAATATATTGTACACCATTACGTACTGCATGTAATAATATTAGTACACCATTATATACTGCATGTAATATTAGTACACCATTATGTACTGCATGTAATATTAGTACACCATTATGTACTGCATGTAATATTAGTACACCATTATGTACTGCATGTAATATTAGTACACCATTATATACTGCATGTAATATTAGTACACCATTACGTACTGCATGTAATATTTGTACACCATTATGTACTGCATGTAATAATATTAGTACACCATTATATACTGCATGTAATATTAGTACACCATTATGTACTGCATGTAATATTAGTACACCATTATGTACTGCATGTAATATTAGTACACCATTATATACTGCATGTAATATTAGTACACCATTACGTACTGCATGTAATATTTGTACACCATTACGTACTGCATGTAATAATATTAGTACACCATTATATACTGCATGTAATATTAGTACACCATTATGTACTGCATGTAATATTAGTACACCATTATGTACTGCATGTAATATTAGTACACCATTATATACTGCATGTAATATTAGTACACCATTACGTACTGCATGTAATATTTGTACACCATTACGTACTGCATGTAATAATATTAGTACACCATTATATACTGCATGTAATATTAGTACACCATTATGTACTGCATGTAATATTAGTACACCATTACGTACTGCATGTAATATTAGTATACCATTTTATACTGCATGTAATAATATTAGTACACCATTACGTACTGCATGTATTATTTGTACACCATTATATACTGCATGTAATAATATGTGTACACCATTATATACTGCATGGATATTAGTACACCATTACGTACTGCATGTAATAATATTAGTACACCATTACGTACTGCATGTATTATTTGTACACCATTATATACTGCATGTAATAATATGTGTACACCATTATATACTGCATGGATATTAGTACACCATTACGTACTGCATGTAATAATATTAGTACACCATTACGTACTGCATGTAATAATATTAGTACACCATTACGTACTGCATGTAATATTTGTACACCATTACGTACTGCATGTAATAATATTAGTACACCATTACGTACTGCATGTAATATTTGTACACCATTATATACTGCATGTAATAAAATGTGTACACCATTATATACTGCATGGAATATTAGTACACCATTATATACTGCATGGAATATTAGTACACCATTATATACTGCATGTAATATTAGTACACCATTATATACTGCATGGAATATTAGTACACCATTACGTACTGCATGGAATATTAGTACACCATTACGTACTGCATGTAATATTAGTACACCATTACGTACTGCATGGAATATTAGTACACCATTACGTACTGCATGGAATATTAGTACACCATTATATACTGCATGTAATATTAGTACACCATTATATACTGCATGGAATATTAGTACACCATTACGTACTGCATGGAATATTAGTACACCATTACGTACTGCATGGAATATTAGTACACCATTACGTACTGCATGTAATATTAGTACACCATTACGTACTGCATGGAATATTAGTACACCATTACGTACTGCATGGAATATTAGTACACCATTATATACTGCATGGAATATTAGTACACCATTATATACTGCATGGAATATTAGTACACCATTACGTACTGCATGGAATATTAGTACACCATTACGTACTGCATGGAATATTAGTACACCATTACGTACTGCATGGAATACTAATACACCGAGATAAATTGTAATAATTCCCTTTCTCTCTTAAAAGGAGGTTTTCAGTTTGTTCCCGTGACCCTCATAAAAATTATCCGGCCAAAGGCCGGTTTCTCCTCAAACACAGACTCGCTATTGCTTGCCAGGAAAAAAAATCGACAAGTAAATGTCACAAATGATCTTAATATTGACACAGAAATGGGTCGAAAGGTCTTAAAATCGCCAAACAAATGGGGGGAACGTCATAAAATATCAATACTAATGGGGATAAACATGAGGGAGAAGGGTTTCTAGAAAATCTAAAGGCTCCCCTTAATAGAGGAGCAGATTAGTTTGATACACAATTAATTAATTAGTGATTATCGCGAAACTTGGCATAATGGGGTGTAGTTATACCCTGTTCCGAATTGGTAGGCCAGAAATCATAACTGCTATCCCTTATAACTCATAAGGGCTACAGAAAATGTGCTATATATTTCCACACCTATTCCTTAGCAGAGCCTTCGCAAATGGTAGAAATATTTGCTCCATTACTCTAGCCGTTTCAGAGTTATAGAGGTTAATGCTCAAGGGTTTTGGCCTACTTATTATAGTAATGTTGATGATTAGGTATGCTTATGTCTGTTAAAATTAGGTAATATATTGATGCGAGTATGCTCAACACGACAGTGCTGTCGACATGAATGAATGAGCATATATTATACAGTATATACTGTATATATATATATATATATATATATATATATATATATATATATATGTGTGTGTGTGAAATTTAATATATGTCTTGTACGTGTTTCATTGTAAATACTTGATATTTGTATATTATTATGTTTTCTCCACCAACCAACTTTACTCCTAAACTCGATTAATGAAATTAACAAACACATGTGGCAGTCCGGGGATTCAAACCTAAGATGTTCACACCGAAAATCAACACACTTATGCATTGCACCACGAAGACAGTTAAAGAAAGGTGGACAAGCCTACGATTTATTATGCAGTTTCGAATCCTGCATATCAATCTAAGCATGTACATACTTTCCAACTGCGCTATGATAGGATATGCATAGGTGAAAGGAAATAGTAATTAATTTAATGGGGCACTTAACCCTAGGGAAGGCATCTCGATAAACTACTACTGAACCTGAATGAATTATTATGTTTTCTCAACCAACCATCTTACAAAGATATGTTTACATTGGTTAACTTGTGTGTACCATGTCATTGTAACCATGGATTATTTTTTTTTTAGCAAATATATCATAATACAACCAAATTATTTCAACACCTTTCCATATACTGTTTCGTAAAGCATGAAAACAAAAATGGTGAAACACTAGTTGTCCATTACCATAGTCAACTAGTGGAAACTATAAAGTTGCCGTTATATAGCACATTTTATTATTATTAAAAAAAACATAGCTCTAAACCAGTCCGTCCTATCATTTAATCTTGCCAGTCAACACTGCCAGGTGGCGAATTGTAATATTCACGAAGGTAGTCTCATTGAGCCTTGGCATCTTTGTGTGCGGTGTTTCCTTGCAGTGCCTCAATTTGATCAAGCAGGTCCTGTGTTTAGGCACCCCTCCGGATGAGTCCACTTTCGATATTCTCCTCCTCCACGATCCCCAGGCGGTCAGTGGGGTTTCTGATTATGTGTATGTTGTGGAGGCAACACCATGCGAGGACCACCGACTCCACCCTCTTCGGATGCAGTGGTATTGTGGTCAGGAGACAGCGATACTTGCGAGGAAGAGAAACAGTTAATGAACAGATCACATAGGCTTGTCCACCATTCTTTAACTGTCTTCGTAGCGCAATGGATAAATGCACTGAATTTCGGTGTCAGCATCCTAGGTTCAAATCCCTGGACTGCCACATATATTTGTTGATTTCATTAGTTGAGCTTAGGAGTAAAGTCGGTTGATGGAGGGAACATTAATAACATACACGTTAAACATTGCACACAAATGTTTGGTGTTACTTTCGCCTTCATGGTCGATCACCTAAATGTTTTGGGAGTCTTGAAGCATTAAGACATTGTTATTAGAGCTTTACACACACAACATTCAATTGTTCAGACACGAAATGTCGAATGTTTGAGAAAAATTGGGCGATACAATATGAAAAGTTTGTCAGTGTATCCTACTCTAAATGACAGATAAGAGTATAAGACAGTGAAAGGGGTGAAGTGGGTTCACCTTTCGTTAACGTACACAGAGAGAGAGAGAGAGATAAATTGTGGGTGTGGAGATTATTGTAATTAGCGTTGACAAACAGGGAGACAGGCAATCAAGAAGAGAGAGTGAGGGAAAGATAAAGAGAGAGAGAGAGAATTGGGACGGAAGAGGGAAGAGAGAGAGAGAGAGAGACATCGACAGAAAGGGAGAGATGGAGAGTGAGAAAAGTAATCGAGAGACAAAGATTGTGATGTTATGAGTGTGAATAATTTCATAATAATTCACAGTTGACTCACCTACTAGACATAATACCAGAAGCATTCTTCACAGCTCGCCGTGGTCGGTAGTTGAAGATGCATTTACCGTCTGTCAAGGCTCTGCTTGGGTATGGTTTCATCAACCAGGTGCGTAGTGGGAATGCATCGTCGCTTATTATGAAGAATGGTATTGGTTGGTCATCGTTTGGAAGCAGTTCTGGTGCTGGTAACCCAAGGTTATTCATTCACCAATAGGCGCCCCAGGGGAGTGTGCAGGAACAAACCTCTATCTGACTATGATCCTTCGGCACCCAAGTCACAGTAGAGGACCTTATAATCGGCATCAACCAGGGCGAGCAACACAATGGAATGAAAACATTTGTAGTTGTAGTACACGAAGCACCTTTGAGAGGCCGCCTGATTGCCACATGTTTTCCATCCAAAGTGCCAATGGCATGTTTAAATTGCCATTTCTTGGCGAACAAGTCTGCCACTGCCTTCCACTCTTCTGGTATGCTTGGACAATTAACCACCTCATCCATGTCTAGGCAAACTCTTTCGTCTTTGTCTCTCCTCTAACGTCTTCCCTTCTTGCTGGAAGTTTGCTCTCATTCAACCTGTCCCAGACAAGGGTGACTGCTCTCAACCCTCCAGCTATCGTCCAATTGCTCTCATCTCTTGTATCTCTAAAGTTTTTGAAATTTGTCTTACTTCAAAATTCCTTAAGTACTTCTCTTCTCGTAATCTACTCTCAGATCGCCAGTATGGCTTCCTTAACCCGTTCAGTACCAGCGACGTGTTTTTCATCATATTCTGGGAACTATTAGACAATTTTATTCAGCTTAGGAAGAACCGCTAGCAATAATTATGCTTCAAAGGATCTCAACCAGCCCTTTTAACTACCACAGATCCTTCCTAAGTTGCATAATATCATCTTAATAGAACTAAAATAAAAGTATATCACACGTCGCTAGTACTCAAGGGGTTAAGAGTCGCTCTACAGACGATCTTCTTTCATACCTTACCAACTCTTGGTCATTCTCCTTTCGGGACGTCGGTGAGACCTTTTCTATGGCGCTAGACATATCGAAGGCCTTCGATAGAGTCTGGCACAAATCTCTAATTTCTAAACTACCCTCGTTCGATTTTTAACCCTCCATCTGTGCCTTTCTCTTTAATTTCCTTTCCGGTCGTTCCATAGCTGCCGTTGTGGACGGACATCGTTCACTTCCTCATCCTATCAACTTCGGTGTTCCTCAGGGTTCTGTCCTATCTCCAATTATATTTCTAATTTTCGTAAATGATCTTCTCAACTGAACCTCCAGTCGCATCCATTCATACGCAGACGACTCTACCTTACACTACTCAACTAGATTTCCAGAACGCCCCAGCCAGCAATCCCTCAAAAACAAACGGAACGAAGCCATAGAACACTTATCCGCTGATCTAATTACTATTTCCAATTGGAGCAGAGAAAACCTTTGTTACCTTTTATGCTTCCAAAACCCAATTTCTCCTTTTTATTTGTACTACCAGTCTGGAACTCCCAGAGGACTTTCCCTTTCAATTCAACAATACAAAAATCAATCCTTCATCTTCTCTCAATATTCTTGGTGTCTCTTTTTCTTCTGCTCTCACTTGGAAGCACCATATTACCAGTCTCGCTAAGGCAGCCTCCCAGAAGCTGGGTGTGCTCAACTGCCTCAAGGGGTTCTTTACCCCTGCACAGCTCCTTGCTCTGTACAGGGGGAAAGTGCGTCCTTGTATTGAGTAGTGTTCACATGTGTGGGGAGGTTCCTCTCACACCGCTTTCCTAGACAAAGTAGAAAGGAAGGCCTTTCGTATCATTAACTCCCGTCCACTCACCAACTCTCTGCAATCTCTCTCTCTCCGCCGCAATGTTGCATCTCTCTCACTATTTTATCACTACTATGATAAAAGGTGTTCCTCAGAGCTTTCCTAGTGTATACCACCTCCTCTACGTAGGGCACATGGTACCCATCTTGCAACACAATCCCACCCCTACTCTGTGCAACTCTCCAACCCAAGAATGAAACTTTACTCCCAAACTTTCTTCTATTCATCAGCTGAGCTCTGGAACTCTCTCCCAGAATCAGTCTTTCCCTCTTCCCATGATTTAAGTTGCTTCAAACTCTGTGTGTCCAGGCATTTGGGCTCGAACGTCCCTTGATTTTGGCCCTGTCACTCTTTCAACTCTGGGTGAGGCACTCGCTACAGGCAGTTCTGCCTTTTGCCTCCCTCACTCACATAGAAGAAAAAAAATGTACACGTGTTTAATTGTCTCACACACTTCTTGCACTATTTTGGATAATGTTGTGAGCAATCCTGAAAATGTAGGCTAGACTCGTATATGCTGTCTCCAGTGGCAAGGTATCGCATCGTGACAGCCAAACATGTACTGTACTGTACGTGTTAATGCGAAGGTTGAGGTGAGAATGGTTTGTGAGCTGCCAGAAGGCTCTTTATATAATTATCAGCAAACAAGGGTGGGACCTATTTACTTGGTTACAATTATAAATCCTCACATTATTATCGTTCACTGTCCGCAACATCGCCGACATGTCCACAACAGTGTCTGCAGCAATTTTCAGATAAATCGTCCAATGGTCGCATGAAGTCGTTCTATAACAACTTCCTGAAATTCAAATCTCATTGTTATCCGATGTTGTTGTAGATGATATCTTCAAACTATCGCTTATATATATATATATATATTTATTTTTATTTTTTTGTAATTAGTTGCCCATGTGTGGTATAATTTTGTTGATGGTTTTTGTCTGCCATTAATTTTGGTGAGCAGCCGATTGTAAATCCTTACTTTTTATTGGGGTTTATGTATTTATTTTGGAATCAATTGTGCACTAGGTTGTGACAACGAGTGTGTGATATATATTCTATATTTTAAGATTGGCCATAGGGTTTGGCCATTGAAATACCGGTACCATCTAGCTAACGGCTGAAAATAATATATTTCCGAATTGTGTTCAAATGTTTGTGTGAATTTATTTGTGCAATGATTAGGAATGAATAGGAAGGTATTATTTTACACACCACGGGATGTAGCTTGCTGTGTTTAATTAATAAGGGGAGGCTGAAGTTTACACCCCCAAGTTAGCCTGTATAAGAGATAGAGTTTCTGGCATTATACCTTGTTATTACATATGGTAATATTAAGACTCGATGAAAAAATCAGATCTCAAAGTGCGCGCGCGCGTGAGCGCAAAATTTCATAAAATTTCATTGCAATTTTGTAAACCATCTAGTCACTCAAAATTGTTCAAATTTCCCGCAATTTATGCATAGCATAGAGTACAAGCATCCCCAACACCGTGCCATTTCAATATACCCCTATTGTATAATAGAAAGTGCTGAAATAAATATATTACATTATCATCTTTGGGTTACAGCTGATTTGACTCCAAAATGGTCAAAAATTGGACATTTTCGGCAAATCGGGATTTTTTTAAACGGACAGGCCTTCCTATGTATTCCTATGTACTCTATGTAGAAGGGGAATGCATTTAAACAATAGATAAAAATATAGATAGACTCGTAAGTGCAAAAAAATGATACCAAACCACACAAATTCTTAGATTTTCATGACTGTAAAATAATTTTGGGGCAGAGAAAACAGTTTGTCCTCCTTTGCTTCCATTTTCTCTCATAGTGCGCACATAGAAGATCGAGAGTAATGGCTAACTAAACAAAATTTTCATCAGGGGGATTGCTTTTCAGAATTTATGAAACAAATATCTACAAAAAAACATGATTTTGGGGCCCCCCCCAAGGGGGCCCTAGGGATATCATATGGGTGTTTATGCCCTCATATGATCATTCCTATTGCTTACAGCAGCTCTTTAGACTACAGACACAAACAAAAAATGTGTGTGGCTGAAAGAAAAAAAAAAAAATTTCGGGGGTCGAGGTCGAACCCCCAGCCCGGGGGGTTATGGGTGCGATATGTTTTTTTGTTCCTTCCTATGCTATTCTCCTATGTTGAAAGAAGCATTATAGAACAAAAACACAATAATTAGAAATTTTGATCTCTGGGCTCAGAACAGGGTTCAGCTCCTTACATTTTAAGTAAGACTTAATTTTGTTTTCTCCTGCAGTATTATATATTATTTACCAAGGATTTGATTTTGTTTTTGTGTGCAGCTGTATACACAAGTCCACTTAGGTTAGAATAACAAAGTAAAGAAATACAGACTTATAAAACAAGGTAAAAACTAAAATATACAGCTGCACACAAAAACAAAATCAAATTCTAGGTAAATAATATATAATACTGCAGGAGAAAACAAAATGAAGTCCTACTTAAATTAATTAATTTAAATTAATTTTAATTAATTTAATTTTAATAAGTTATATAAACCCTTATTATAATTAATCGATCTTCAGCAAACATATCATTATTATAATGTGTCTTTGTTTTTGTTTTTTCTTATTGGGATTTTGTTTGAAGATAATACCTATAGTATTTTTCTTTTGCAATTTTTGTTTTGTTCATTGTCTTAGCAATTGTGTTTGCTTTGTTCAATTTTTAATCCGTTCTTTATAATTTTACTATACATTTATTTTTGATTAACAAAATACTTAGAACATTTCCATTCCACTTTCGATTTGTTTTTCAACTGATTTTTTTTGTTTATCTTTAACTTAATTGATTTTACTCTCGCATAATCTTAAGTATCTGCCTTGCGGTGGTGTACGCAAGTAATATTGTATTGTAGTATTACATCTAACTATTCAATCATTTATTAAGGATTCACTATATCCAACTCTCATATAATTTTAAGGTAGTATACTTGCTATGAATGATCTTTATGCAGGTAACTATACATTCTGAGGGGGAATTCATTGTAACTTCCCCCTTCTAAAACCATTGACTCAGGTTCCTTTCCCACACAAATCAAGCTTACTCTGGCACCTTGCTGTCGCCCATGCACTGATCGTATGACCAATGACGATCACGTGTTGTAGAGGTGTTTCGAGGTGACCAGGGGAGGTGAGAGGATGGAGAGGTATTGAGAGAGGAGATAGACTTTAGCAACGGGTACGAGAACATAGCCCAGAGATTCCTCTCAATATAGGAAATTCTCTATTACTTATATATTAGTACATCTGTACTGTTATCTATTTCAGTTGGTACTTGAATAAATATAAAAGTTGGTTTTGGATACCAAACATTCTTTAATTTACCTTTTACCTATAAGTATAAATATTATATTAGATAGGTTTAAAAGACGTAACGGTGGAAGCTTTACTTTAACTAAAATAAATATATCTATCATACCTATCATCATCGAGCAGAGGAACGAGAGCTGAGATCTACCTACACTTCAATCTACAATCAACCTATAACTACCTATTAGGAACATATCTCAAAACGTCTCCCCTAATATGGTTAACTACATTACATATAGCTCTTAAGGACATCGACACCTTTAGTTATCCTTACTAAGAGTCATAGTTAACCCTTATAATAAATATAGGATCGTACAGTTAGTAAGTCTTCCTAATCTTAACCCATACTTACAGTGACTGTCAAAAGACATTTGTAACACTTATGTTGCAGACAATGTTGCTGACATTGTGTGGAATACCGCAAGACATGCTGTGGACTGCACAGCGACATTCTTGAAATAATGGTCTCCACTAGAAAATCAGGCCTATTTGTAACAAAAGTCAGCCAACAAGTAATCCGCGAACGAAAATCGAGTCGAGTCGGGCATGTGTCCCTGTACAGATCAAGAAGCTGTGTAGGGGAAAAGAACCCATTTATAGGGTTTGAGCACACCCAGCTTCCAGGAAGCTGTTTTAGCATGGTGGTAATATGTTTTTTTCAAGTGAGATCAGGGAGAAAAAAAGAGACGCCTAGAATACTGTGAGAAAATTAAGGGTTGATTTGTGTATTGTTGAAGTATAAGGGATAGTCCTGTGGGACTACTTGATGGGTAGATAAATGAAGAAATTGGGTTTTGGAAGCATTGCAAGCAACAAGATTTTCTCTGCTCCAAATGGAAATGGTTGATAGGTCGGAAGATAAGTGTTTTATTGCATCATCACATGATTTATTAAGTGATTGCTTGCTGGGGGGTTCTGAAAAACTAGTTGAATAGTGTAAGGTAAAGTTATCAGCATATGAATGGATAGGACTGGAGGTACAGTTGAGAAGATCATTAACCTGAGAAGCGCATTAAGCCTCACGGAAGTGTCTCTATAGAGAATGCGATAGGACTCATGGAAGCAAGACCATGTAAATAAAAACTTCCAAAATGCCCCAGTGGCTCTTAAAACAAAGGAATATGGGATTAGGTGAGATAATTCCCCTCTAGTACCTCCTAACACTCATTGACATGTGTCCCAACCCCCCTTCCCCTCCTTTTTCCCCCCTCTTCCCCACTCCTAATTTATCGTCTAATTTTCTTCTTATATCCCTCATTTATCGGTTAATTTCCGCATGAATTATTCTCAAGCTGGCTCGGAGACACGGGTGAGTCATTTAGAGACCCTATAGAAGTTTGAGATCTCTCCCGGGGAGCTCAGTTGCATGCGAGACGTTGGAGAGGGAGAGTGTATGTCTCTCAGCCCCAGAATACGACCGGGCGATGAAAATATATGTTTTTCACCCCCCAATTACTGTTCCCACTTCTTTTATCACTCTTCAAGGTTCATATGTGCATCATTAAAGTCAAATAAACCCACATAAAGAAGAAATAATGCTTTATATGGTAAATATAATTAATTATGTCAGACTCTACCTCATTTTCGTGTTCTGCAGGTTATTGAATTTTAGAATGATAATTGGAGATAGGACAGAACCTTGAGAAACACCGGAGTTGATATGTTGAGGAAGTGAACGGTGGCCGTCCACAACCGCAGCTATGGAACGACCAGAAAGGAAATCAGAGTTAAAGGCACAGATAGAGGGATAGAAACCGAAGGAGGGTAGTTTAGCCATGAGAGATTTGTGCCAGACTCTACCAAAGGCCTTCGATATGTCTAGTGCAACAGAAAAGGTCTCACCTAAGTCACAAGAGGAGGATGACCAAGAGTTAGTAAGATATGAAAGAAGATCACAAGTAGAGCGACCCCTAAGGAATCCATACTGGCGATCTGAGAGTAGATTATGAAAAGAGAGATGCTTAAGAAATTTTGAAGTAAGAATAGTTTCAAAAACTTTGAAGATGCAAGAAATGAGAGCAATTGGACAATAGTTGGAGGGCTCACCCTTCTTTGGGACTTGTTGAATGAGAGCAAACTTCCAGCACGAAGGGAAGACGTTAGAGGAGAGACAACTAAGCATTCGGCAATACTGGTACAGGATATATAGTTTGGTCTGATTTTATTAGCTTTTCTTTGCACTTAAATTAAGTCAAGTTAACAATATTTATTTATCATCATAACAGATACATCCAGAGCCAAGCAAGCATTCTGCAATGCATGTACAGAATATAAAGTTTGGTCTCATGTTATTAGCTTCTCATTACATTCAAATATATCCATGAGCATAATAAGCATTCGGCAATGCTGATACAGAATATATACTGGTATTTTGGTCTGATGCCATTTGCCTGTCTTGACACTCAAGTATATCCATAACTAATTAAACATTCGGCAATACTGGTACAGAGTATATAGTTAGATCTGAGGTAATTTGCCTTTCTTTGCACTCAAATGTATTTATAATATAGAATAACATACGGCAATACTGGTACAGAATTTAATATATGGTCTGAGAATCAAAAAATGTCACTGTAACAAAAATTATATCACCCTATTGTTCATAATTATGGCACCAAAATGGCTTCCAACAAAAAACATGACCACAATCTCACACAACATGTTCTCGGACTCCAACCATACACATGGAATAAGGTAGCTGTCTATTGCCAAAAACCCTAATCCATAACGGGGTGGCCATAAACAAACCTCCTGCAGTTCGCCCTGTCCCCTGCCAACACTTCTCCCTCCTCCCAGGCCATCGCCCTCTCCCCAATGTATATCTCCACTCCATCCCTCCACCTCATTCTCGGTTTACACCTCCCTCTAACCTCGTGTACCTCACTTGTATACATAATACTAGTACGGTAATATTAATCTTGGTAATAAATGGTTCATTTAAAATAACAGCCACAGGCTGACTGTACATGGGCAAAATTCATAGCTTAATAACAACCTACTTTTATATACAGTTGGTCACATAAATGAGTATACGCTCCCTAATATTGTGTATGTAAGAACAGATGGTGTGATTGACTTACAAGAATAATTTGTTATAGCACCATTAATTGGTCATATTATTTAAATACTACACAAGAAAATAAATTTCTAATTCAATCATACTAATTTTCCATCCATACATAAATTCAGTGAGTGCATACAAATTAATGTGACCAACTGTACATCGATATGCAATTAACTTATAGTTGCTATAACGTATATTGATTAAATTCACTTGTCCTAAAACTTCATATTAGCTGAACTCTAATGACGTGTGTAATTGTGTGTGTATAACCCTTTGAGGACTATGACGCGTTTTGACAGTTTATTCTGGCTTTTACTATACAATTTTACTCTGACTAGGAAGGGTATATGGATGTCAGAAGGTTAACCGCCCTAGTGCCAGGTCTGTATATTTACTCTGAATAGGAAGGGTATATGGATGTCAGAAGGTTAACCGCCCTAGTGCCAGGTCTGTATATTAACCGCCCTAGTGCCAGGTCTGTATATTTACGGACCTGGGTGTTGTCACCCCAGTGCAAAGTCTGTTTATATACGGACTTGCTGAAAACAAATTGGTAGTGCCAAAACTAGGTCATCCACGCCTCCCATATTTATACCACAAGTACCCTACCCTTCAACAGTTTTGCCTACACTCCCCCACCCCCTTCCCACCTTCCAAACATCATGTAAATGACATGTAAGTATAATTATGTGCAAAAGAATATATGAATATATATAAATATAAGAATATTTTTAGCAGTGATTTTGCTATAAGATATTATGACAATCTTTAGTGTGCATGTAAAGGATAAAAGACAAGCCCAATGCATTTCAATGATAAATAATGTAAGATAATTTGACAAAAACATGCGGACCTGTAGATTGTCTCATGAGCGTGCTTACATCCCCATAACAATTGTGCATAAAAAAAGCATTCATACTCAATGCTGATAATACTCCAAATACTCTTAAAGCGTGTTTACAAGGAAAACAATTAACTCAAATAAATTTCACAAAATTAATATTTGTAGTACTTTGCGTAAGTATTGTGCCTCTCGTGCGCATACATACATCACAAAAATATGTGTGCGTACTAAAAGTAGTCCATACTTGACATAAAACTACGTGAAACTGTCTGCATTCATCGAAACCAGGCGGTGAGAGCAGTTGCAAGTTGGCCATACACCCCAAAAAAGGCGATATAGTCTACGATATATACATTTAAACTTACAACTCTTCAAATGCGATATCAGCTACCTAATATCGGGCGGAAATGGACTAGGTGAGTGTTTTTTCAGTAGTCTTCCATTTTCATCCAAGATGATAGATTTAGCCAATAGAAACAATATAAAATGGTAAATTGGCCGGCACAGGGGGTGACACAAGGTCGATATTTCTCCGGCATTCTGCGGGTTAATTGGAACAGTCTTTACTCTTTCTATGCCCACAGATCCAGAATAAATTGTCAGAATTCCTCATGATCCTTAAGGGGTTAACCGTGTTTCCAAGCATGCCAAGGTCATGCAATAGTATAACAATTTACATAATATAGTAAATATATATATCATTATTTGATTAATGTATTACAAGTTTCATAAGTAATATGTTCGATAGGTTTAAAATAGAAATGTCAAAATGAGAAACTGGCCAAATTCTTTGCTTCCTTCCGGGAAAAATAAATTCAGAGGACTAAGTTGCGTTGCAACCTAAAATAATATATTCTTCATGTGAATTATTTCCCTCTTATCATCTTATCATCCCCCCCCCCCCCTTCGCTCTCTCTCTCTCTCTCTCTCTCTCTCTCTCTCTCTCTCGTTACTATATAAAGACAAAATGTATACACTGACTACGTTTCCCATGTACGACCGACCTTTTTTAGGCTAAGTTAAGAGAGAAAAACAAATTACATACATTTACATGGCCACACAGATCCCAACGAGGTGGCCAAGACTTAATTCTTGTAGCTATAGCAAACGTCAGCGTAAGGGAAAATATTATTGAAGGAAAGAATACCAAATAAAACGAAGACGAAGAAGATAAGGAGGGAGAGAAAGTATTAGCAACTGATGATAGTAATTTGAGAAGAAAATGTACGAGGAGGGGGAAATAAAGTAGAGGCTCCATATGCAGGTCCTACTAGCGGTCCTACTAGCAAGCGGAAGGATTTAGCTTGAGATTATATACATTGCCATCATTAACCACTTAAGTACGGGTAAAACCATTAGTCCATATATTCTGGCTATTGAGAGACGATGTTATGCAGCATAGTAATCAGAAAGTTCTATTATACCTTCATTAATTAATTGACTCTAAAAATCCATCCTAAGCAGAGTAAAATCGTCTAATGATAGCCAGCTTTAAAAAAAATTGACTTCGCCTTTACTGAAAGGGTTAAAAGTTAAAATCGAGGGTGAAATATTACTACAATTGAAGAAAGGTATTGGACAATCATTTCCAAGGAATATTTTGATAGCTAGATCATGTTTATTAGTATAAATAACTAAGACAACTCGCATCAATATTTGAACTCTCCCTGTTGAACTTGCATAATGAATACAGGAAATCCACGAATATGTATGAGTTACACAGAAACAAAGACACGTTGGTCCAATGAGGAGATCCGGCCTTAATCCTTTCAAGATCTGATTGCGCATTTCCTTTATGTTTTCTGGCTATTTTTAGAAGATTGTATTCAGATTAGGAAGGCCATATGGAAGTCAGATGGGTAATTGATATAGTGTTTACCCTTATAATTCCCACAAATTCTGCCTAAACTGTATAGAATCGTCTTATGATAGCCATATTAAACTGTCATAGATGTCAAGGGATAAATAATTATATTATATACTAGTAAACAATTCATGCAAGAATAGGACAACAAAACAAAAGGTTAAACATACAATTCAGTCAGAAGAATGGTTAACAACCATTGTAACTGCCGATTTAAGTCAATTTGAGAAATGGACGCTATTCACTAATATTTAGAATATTTTGTTATATAAAAGTAGGTATCTAACATGACTAACTGAACTACCATGTCAAGATTCGTAACAATCAATAATCAATGCATGTTTACATTGTATCAACTGCTCTGTTATAAAGAGGCCAAGGCACAAAGAATAACAACAAATTACGACACACCTATTGATCCTCAAGAGATTTCTTGTAACTAATCAATGTTGGGAAATTTAGGATAGCACATGTGTATGCCGGCAGCTATTAATTTGTGAACGCAGTTAATCAAGAGTTAAGATCGAGGTTTTTATCAAGTAATTTTTTTAAAGTTTGGATGGTGTAACACTCAATGACACTTATACCCAGTGTTAACATAGCAGCAGTGGCAGCAACACCTATAACAACGAAAACAGCAGCATTCGCCACCAATAATAACAACGAAGGGGAGAGTGCAAAAGGGCGTATCAGCCACCCACGAGCCGTACTAAAGGCCGTGTCACACAGAAGTCGAACGTTGGTCGACTGCCACCCGAAGTCGATGACTTGCATATTTGAACCGAATTAACCGAAAGTTACTCGGAGTCGAATATAACCAGAAACTGACCCGAATGAATTTCGAATATAACCCGATGGACCTGAATGAAAGTCGATGATGAGTCGATGAATCCCCGTACGTAACTCGAAGGAAACCCGATGTGGAACGAAGAAGCCTCGATCATGTGTCGAATATAACTCGAATATGCCCTGAAGATGGGGAAATAACCAGAATTATTACCGAAGCTCAGCTGAAGCTCAGTCGATCAACAACCGAAATAGAAGAAGTTACAGTGGGTCGAACGTCAGTCGAATAGGTCGAAGATCATAGTAAGTTAAATAATCGCTTATATTATCTTACGTTAACCCTTTCTGTATCGGTGACGTCATATTCATTTGATTTCAGCAACATTTAGACGATTTTATGAAGCTTAGGATGGATTTATGGTAGCTAAAGGGATTAATTGATATTGTCTGAAGCATTTCAATGGGTAGACGCCCTTCCTGCCTGAATAACATCGTCTAATAGTTACAATATTTCCCTATCATTTTGTGTATACCGTGGGAAAAAAAAAAAATATACATCAAACGTAAATCTTCTGTCTCCGAAGCTAGTCGCCTCGCACAGCAAGACGGAGGGGAGGGTTGAAATATGTTGTTGACTATCTTATTTATTGTTTATCTATGTGCTGGAAGGATATTATATTTTTCAATTCCATCTATTATTAATGATTCAAAGATTACAAAAAGTCCAAATAAGACATAGTTATGTTAATGTATAAGGGAGTTAGGTAGATGCATTAGAGAGATAGATAGATAGAAAGAGAGTTGCAGAGGGGGAAGTGAGCGATAAACACGAACTATTATAAGACAACTTAATTGGTTCTGAAAAGACAAAGGAGACATTTTTATTGACTCTTTTTCATGTTATTATTTGTGTGCTAGAAGGATAATATTATTTTCAATTCCATCGCATTAGAAATGATTTATAGATTACAAAAAGTCCAAATAAGACATAGTTATGTTAATGGGACACAGTCTCGACTTCCCAGACGAATCACTTCCACAAGCGATATATGAAGATGAATTGAAGAAGGCAATCGAAAATGGCAATATAAACAATGGGATTTGCAATTAAAATGTAAAACTTGCGAAATAAACACACCAAAACAGGAACCACACAATATATAGACAAAATAACTTATCAAAATCGATATGTGGAAAAAAACGCATTGAAGATTTAGCAAAACCATGTTATGAAATAAAAAAAAAGATGCACGAAACTCCAAACAAGGAAACATGTAACTGGCCAACAGACAGGGTGAGATACTGGCAGTGAGATACCAGCCTAAAGCTGGTATCACACGAGAGCTTTTATAGTCAACATTCAGTGATCAACATTTTTCTGGCATCATTTCTGGATTATTTTGCACTGGTATCGGAAACTAGACTGGTTATAGATAAATTTAAGTCACCGAAATATGTTAAATGTTAGCCTCATAAGCTGCCAGACCAGTGTTGAGGATAAATGTTGAAGGAAAAAGTGTTTGTGTGATCCCAGCTTAAGGAAGTCAATAATTCTGATACGCATTGGGTTATATTCGTCCCAGGTTCGAGTATTTCGAGTCATCATCGGCAATTCAAAATACAATCGAACACGCCCGAATAGGTCGAATGTAACCAGAATATGACTCAAATATAACTAGATCATGACTCGATATTTTTTTAACGGTTTTTTGACCCGATTCATCCCCAAAAGTTAACGCATGCATTAACTTTGGGCCGATTCACCGATTCACCGGATGATTCCACTCAAGCCCAGAACATCCCGAAGATAACCGAAGATCACCCGAAGTGTTACCAGAATCGACCAGAACTGGCTGAAATTTGAATTTTTACATCGATTCGGCCGGTTTCGGGTGGGTTCGATTTCTGTGTGACACGGCCTTAAGGGAACATTCCGAACAGGTAGACACAGGTAGACTATGGTCAGTCCCCCTATTTACATCTTGGTGCTTGCTCATCAATACCGTAAGAGAGAAAGGGAAAACAATCAATGTCTTTACTACCCTAGGAGGAGAAGATCCCAACCTACCAGGAAATCGTGATTATCGTAGAAACAGTGAGAGAAACCCCTTCTCCCACGCTAGGCATGATGCTAATTCTCCAGGTTACTCGACTGGATCCCAACCTATGCTTGATACTAGGTCTCCTCCTAAGTTTGATACTAGGGATAGTTGTATGCTCGAGGCTAGAATTGTGACTTGTGCACTGACCAGGGCAGCTTTTCATTCCTGAGATTAACTTATACACTGTCTGCTGTTAGGAGTGCTTCGATACCTCTTTGGGATTGCGGTTCGTTACCATTCCCCTTCGAGTCCCAGAACAAGGAAGAGAGACAAGCCCTGGCCCTCGCACGCAGAAAGAAACCTGTACCTAGATACCGAAGTTTTGCTTCCCCGCCTGTAGTGTCGTAGTAATAAGGGGAACAAATACTCTGTATGTAGGTTATGGCAGCATGATGGTAGCTGACTGTTTATTCACTCACTTCTAAGAATACAGTTGTTTTATACATTTTGCTTCATTCTAATTGTCTCGGTTCCAATATATATGGAATAATATATTTGTAACATTGAAACCTACAATGACATGCTTCATCAAATATCGAACAACACAATGAATCATAATACAAAGACAACACCACACGGTTCAAAGTAACTGAATAATAAGAAGGTGTTTCATCCAAATATAATACATAACATAAGTTTCGTTCGAAGCAACTGATTTAAATAAACACTACACCGCCCTCGCCACTAGGAAAATCTATCGTGTTTGAATAAATATAAAATTGTCTCTACAAAACAGAGTCCCTATTTTGCAAAACGAATATCGAACCTTCAGGTAACACAACACATCCTCTATCATTGCCTAAATATAATATATTATATATGTACCGAGATCGGACCCTTCTATGCCGACGTTGTTGAGCATATAATATAATTATTTAATGTCATCATTACAACACCCGAGAAACTTACAAGTTGAGCTCATACATGATCATTAATTCCTGAGAGAGAAACTTCTGTCTAAGAGGCCAGACTAGCGTGCTACATAAAATAATGTCAAGTCGAGATAAAAGAGAAAACTGTAAAGAACGAGAGACTAACTACAATATAGGGATAGCTAAGGAGTGTGATTATTAATAATGGTAGTAAATCTAACTAATACGCAAATTACCATTTCCTGCTGTAGTAATCAAATTGTTAAGGTTATTATTTAGTAAATAATCATAAGTATGGTTAATTTAGATAAAGTGGACTGTATATATTTAATTTTAAATAAGCATTAACACATATAGAATAATTACCCTTTATGATGAACTCAGCTGGTGATTGAAGGATGGCGGAAAATAGGCTAGTTAACTTTAAGTGGTTAGTAGGATAAAGAAGCGTATGGAAAGAGGCTATAATAGGCTATATATTTACGTTATATTTCATGATAACTAACAAAAGATGATTATGTAGTGACTATATGAATATGAGATGAAAGTGAAGCAAAAACACCTAATATAATTATGAACTATGAAGAAGTAAGCTTAGCGTGTGGCAGGGACGGAGGTAGTTTGGAGAGAGAGTGCGAGAGAAACGTCTTCGTGTCTCTCGTGACTATCCGCGCCTGCGCATAGCATATGGAAAATGTATCTAATCTTTATATTGAGATACATATGAACAATCTTAATACATAATACACAAATATATGGGAATTATAATCCTACAAACTTTCCCATATACAACTACAGAATAATATATTCTTCCCAAAATCATGGAACGTTCGACCTAAGGTTACGGAAGCGTTCAACTTAAGACTACGGAATGATATGTAACGCTACATTAACCCAGATTAGATAACATCGAGACTGTTCATACTAGATAGAGTATACATAATCTTGGGATTGTTGCTCACTTCTTTGAGATATGTAGATAAAGGTCTTTGCATTGTCACTCAGCATGATACGTGGATAACCCTGTCTACTGCAGAATCTTCTGAAGGCATGTAGGAAGCTATCACAAGTGAGGTTGGTGACCAGTTCCAGGTGAATTAACCTGGTAACGGCACAGGTGAAAAGTATCATATACACCTTAAGATTGGGTGAATCTTTCACAGGGATTGCTCCACTGTAGTCAACCCCGGTAACTTTGTAAGGGTTACCTTGGGTGGTTCGCAGGTTTGGTAAGGGAGGAATTCCGACGGGATCATAATGTGTTCCCTGTACCCGCCTACATTTTAAGCATTTGCGTAGGACTTTCTTGACCACCTGCCTGATTCTAGGCACCCACCATCTTTGTCGGACATAGGTGACTGTATGACCAACCCCATAATGACAACAGAGTCGGTGACACCTATCGATGATAAGATGGGTGAAGGGATGATTGGGGGGCAGTAGTATTGGATACTTACTTGCCTCAGAGAGTGCTGCCAATCATAATCTGCCTCCGCAATGTATCAAATTCCCCTTCAAGTGTAAGCCCAACTGGTTGATCAGGTTATACCTAGACTTTGTTCCCTTAACCAGTAATTTATATTCCTGCGTATATTTTTCTTGTTGACAGAGCTTATGTAATAATTTATCTGCAATTCTGATCTCCTTCACATTGAGGTAAGCACTACCTGTGGGCGGTGTGCCTTTGATTTTTGCTTTTATATTTTCTACAAATCGTATCACCCATGCTGTAACACGTTGTAACTTCTCATAGCTGCTGAATCTATCCCAGTCCCATAACCGTGTGTCTTCGTCAGGCACCGAGTCAATTACCGGCGCTACAATAGCAGTGTGTTGCTCGCTCAAATCTATATTTTCTGACCATTCGTTGGGATTATTAAGCCAGCATGGGCCATTCCACCACAACGCAGAAGATTTGAGAAACTTAGCAGATACACCACGAGTAATGCAGTCACTTGGATTCTCTTTGGTAGACACATACCGGAACTGTGCGTCTGGGAGCTGGGTATGAATTTCGTTGACACAGTTGGTGACGTACACTGGTAGCTTCTTTCGGCTATGTAACCAGTCAAGCGTAATTTGGCTGTCACTCCATATAACTGTCTCTGAGATATTTAGCAAATTTGTAAACGTTTCCTCTATAAAGTGAACAAGTCTAGCAGCCAACAGAACTGCAGTTAGCTCTAACTTTGGGATGGAAAGGGATTTGATCGGGGCGACTTTCCCCTTCGCCATGACTAGACGGCTGCCACTTGTGTCGACAAAGTATATGGCGGTACCGTACGCGACCTTTCTAGCGTCTGAGAAGGCATGAATGGAAACAGGATGGTCCATGACAACTCTCCGAGGAAAACTAAAACCCTTACAGAGACGAAAATCCAAAATAATGTCTTCCCACTCCTGAACCAAATCGCCAGTCAAAACCTCATCCCAACATAATTTTATCCTCCATAATTGCTGAAGGAATAATCTTGATTTGATCGACACCAGTAGAACTATCCCCAAGGGGTCAAAAAGTTTAGCCGTCATACTCAAGCAAATCCGCTTTGTAATCTGCGAATATTGTGTGTACTGAACGCCGAATGAGAGGGTATCTGTGACCGTCTCCCAAAACAACCCTAGCACCCTAACATGTTCCTGCTGTACCGCCGCCACACCATCCCGTTGCAGTACAGTCCGCAAAACAGAACTATTTGTTGCCCATTCACACAGATGTAGATGGGCATCATTCATAATTTCTCGGACTTCATCATAGGTATTAATCAGGAAGTCTTCATCATTACCTGTACCCAGTAAATTGTCGATGTATAGCCCTGACCGAATCTGCTGAATAACCTGCGGATATGAACTGACATTTGACAAGTGATTTAAGATGGTGGCGTTTAAAAGAAATTGGGAACATGTAGCGCCAAATAATACCGCCCGGAATCTGTAATGTGACGCTTCTGCATAGTAACCACGTGCGGGCATGCACGCGCGTCGGCTGCCCAGCCGTTTAGAAACCGGCTGGTGGAAGCCGGCCGGCAGGCTTTCCCTTAGTATATATCCTACGACAATGTAACTAATGTCTGGGATATTCTTATGTTGTTTCACAGCTTGAAGCTGCCCTTATTCTTAACCAACGCATCTTAGTATATTTTATTCTCGATAGTTGATTGTTTCAATATAATATATAAGATGTAAGTCTAGTGAGAGCGGGAAGAGACGAGCGGGAGAGAGAGACCGGCTTGGGACGTTGCTTCGCGCGGAGAGACCAGCTTGGGACGAGCCTGAAGCGCTGCCACATGCATTTGATTGCAACGTTAGGCTTAGTTTCGACTCACGCACGGGGTAAAGGATTTTGACCAGGCAACAGTGTTGAGTGTTGCCAAGCCTGGGATGTATTCTGCATGCCTAGGGTGGGGTCCAGACAGATTCAAGACTCAGAGCTCACCTCATTGTCGTACCCTTCGGACCCCCTTGACATCCATCCCTCTCAACCCCACTTAGAAATGTTCTCTCTTACTTTGTATACCTTCTTTCCACTACTTCACCAATCTATTTAATTATCCCATCCCCTTGATAGACCTTATATCTATTATTGTATTAACGACGAGCTCTCAGATAACTAGATAGGATTTTGGGCTTTATGCAGGGATGTAATTGTTAATGAGACCTAGGAAGCTTTTTTGTTGTCTCATATTTGGTGGTTTCATGCTTGCTAGTGTGTTCTTGTGTCAGGTTAGCAGGGGCTAGACCGGAGGGGAGGCTTTTTGCGATCCTTTAAGTAAAGTCTGCTGGTGCGAGTCCCGTGGACCCGCACGACTTTACTAGGATACCCGTGGGAGTCTGGGGGCATTTTCTTGTCTCCCTGTGTGTCTAGCGTTGTGTTGTGTGAGGGCCATTGCCTAGTCCACTCAGCACTGCGCTAGCATGTCTTGCTTTTGTTTTAGGGTCGCCAGGAGAGAGTCAGATACTTGCAATCTGAGTCTCTCAAGAGAGCACCCTTTCAATTAGAGTAATTTGGCGCACAGACCTGGGAACGTCCCTAGGCTAGAGCAGGTGGCTCAGCCCGGGTATCCGAAGCCTATATCCTTCCGGCTAGACCTCTGCCACCTGGCAGATTAACAGCTAGGGGTTTATTATCTCTGTATGCTTGTTATTGTGCCACAGTTTACCGTTTTTGTGAGCATTGTGAGTCAGGGTGTGGCTTAGAGACTCTGTCCGAGCAGGCTTGCCTGACTAAGAGTGAGAAGCACACCTGTATCTTGTTATGTTGCGAGTTGCTGCCTTTATTTAATTATACCTATGCCATTATACACTGTATGGCCTATCACTAGTATTTATTCCTGCTTATGAGTTAAGAGTTCTCTAAATCCGTAACGTACTTTCTTTGCTAAGCATCAGATCCTACAGTAGCCGCATGCAGTTTAGAAACCCGCATCTTGTCTACCTGTACGATGTTTTGAGGACTGTTTGCTTTCACCTTCTTTCACGCAGGGGTGATTAGTTGTATTAATTAACGTAACGTTAAATGTACTTTCTTCTAGTTTGTTATTAAATTGTTTCTGCAATTTAATTCCGTTATCTATCTTTTCCTTGAAGCTTTAAGTCAACTTAATTGTGTGATCTTTTATATAGCCTGCTTGACTATCAGCAGTCTATAGTGCGTGCACCCTGTAACCGAGTCATAGGATACCTCGTTGTCCAGGCAGGACTCTTGACGGTTTAGGGTGGTTTGTTGCCTGGGTTTATAGATAAGGGTTGGATCTAGCGTTTTCCGTTGTTGCTTGTTGCCGCATACCTAGTCCAATAGAAAGAGCCCAGTGTTTATATATCCCAGGACGTAACAAATGGCAACCTTGCATAGGATTTACTGAACAGAGGAATATAGTGGTAATTTGTTTTGAGATTCCTTATGATTAGAGGAATACAGTGGACATATTTTTTTTTTTTGGAGCAACCAATATAACACATTAAAGACTTTATATAACATTAGTATTGTTACGACTGAGGTTTAAATATATCAGGGCTCTTATTCATTGGACTAGTAATGGCATAAATGCTACAACGGAAAGCGCTAGATCCAACCTCTGATGTATATTCCCAGTGAACAAAGAACACAAATACTCTCCGAGTTCTATATGCAATAATAGGCTATCAAACTCTCAATAAATGTGCATCTACTCTAGGCTTAATGTTATGTGAAAACAGCCTATTACTACCTATAACCGAAGGTGCTTGGTTATGGTATGCAAAGTAAGGTGGTAAGAGAAGTTACAGCTTACGTTACTTTAATCAATAAATGTCGGGCACTCCTGCATGAAAGAAAGTGCACTAAAGTCCTTCAACACCAACAAGGAATCTTCTTTAAATGTTAGATGCTATAAAGATGCTCGTATCGGAAATGGAGCCCAAAAAGGCAGGCAGCGGAACAATGCTCGTGCAGGCTATGCACACAAAAAGGCAGAATATATAATGCAGTCGGGGCCAAGAATATCCTAAACGCTACAACAATAATAATCGCCACGACAATGCAGTATTCCTATCAACAAAAAGAGCCTAAGTCGTTTATGTCTCCATACATCAAAATAGGCTGTGAAATGCTTGTGTAATCATAAATGGGTATGCATAAAAAGACTAATTGGGTTAATATACTTAATGTCTACTATGATTGATAAAGTCTAGCTAGAGTCAATGATACGAGATACTGGTGCGCATGGCATGCCGCATAGCCTAGCGCAAATCTCAAGTCTGTGCGTCAAATATTACGTTATAGGGAAGGGTAGCTCTCTTGAGAAACCTTAATACCGAAGTATTAAGCGTTCTCCTGGCGTACCTCAAAGACAAACAACGAGCTTAGAACAGTGCAGAATGGTATAGGCAAAAAGCCCTCATTCGTGCATGCTCTACTCTCAATGGCACACAGACTAGAATTTACTCAATCAACTCCAGTTCTCAGGTATGTCGTGCAGCTTTTTCCTAAAGCCAGCACTCATAGGAAACAATACCTTATAATATCAGACCCCTAGTCTAGCATTATCTAATCCAGCAGAACACTAATAATTATAGGAAGCGGTACTAAACAATATAAATGCCAACCAATGCTTCGTGATCAACTTATCTTAACAACTAACATACATGGGTTATATCAGACCTTAACGCACAATACAACTGGCCAGCATGAAGCTGATTTTGTAGAGTTAACCAGAGGGGATATGGTATTAATAAAAGGTGGTGAAAGATATGTAAAAAGAGAGAGGTAGGCAGAGGAAAAGATTCTCAGGTGCCGAGCGGGAAACAGGTATCAAAGGATAAAGAGAGATGCGTTCTAGAAACCAGATCTGAGGGAGAGAGTGGCGAGGAACCTGTATATATACCGGGACTAGTTTGCACCGCGCAGAGTAAAGCGGTAACAAGTCCTCTAGCCACTAGCAAAGAAGCTAGCAACATGGTAAGGACCTCCCTCAACCAACCCCCACGAGGCAGCCAGCCGTGACATCATCGAGCGGGACAAAAACACTGCGCGCCCCCTCTCACTCTGTTCTACTCTCTCTCTCTCCCAGATCCCATCATTACTAGTTAATGATGAAACATATACTTTACAATTAAATATATAAAGCATTGACATGGGTGAAAACAAAGAGCCTTTCTGGACTGCCCATGACACGAGCTTTTATATGAAATAAAGCACACCCTAATAAACTGTAGCCACATCCACTGCCCTGGCGATCCTAGAGAGTCACTGTAGGACAAGCCATGCGGTTCTAACAGAGTGGTTAACGTCACAGTATATACATACTTGCATAGGAGATAAGGCACATTCTATAACCGTGATAATTACTGCAGTACACAAACATGTCTAATACATCAGAACACAGTGATGGGTCAGGTCACGATACGGGCTCGGAGGGAGAAAGACCTGTGGAGTGGCTAGTCGATAGCGAGGAGGGTGCTAGAAGATTTTTAGAGGTGCCCCTTACCGCTGCCAGGGTGTTCAAGCTGAATAAGTATGGCTTAAAGTGTGTGGCAGGTCTTCAGGGTCACCAGGGTTTAAGTGGCATGAGGAAAGATCAGCTGAGGACTTTGATATTGGGTTTAGAAGGGAGAGACCTGGGTGGAGAGGCGACTGGGGGCCCCGGTCCCCAGCTCCTCCTCCACTCTACCCCCATATCAAACGTCAGGGTGCCTGAATTTAGTACATACCCCCAAGTTGATGGTCAATGGCAGCGTGGAATTCAATCACAGGGACCCTCTCCATTAAATGCACCTTCCCCTCCTCAAGGGTTGACTCCAGATTTGTTGTTTCGGCTTGAGATGGCCCAGGTTGAGGTTGCTAGAGCTCAGGTTGAGACTGCCGAGAGACAGGCTAGTGTGCAGGCTGAGGCTGCAGAGAGAACAGCTATACGAGAGGCTGAACTGCAGGCAGAGTCTACTAGGTATCGGGCTGACAGGGAGCTGGAGAGATCTCGAGTGGAGGTAACAGGGCGAAATATTGGGGGAGGTAACAGACATCGGGACCAATCATTATCGCACCTGCTTAAACTAGTTCCTGTGTTCGATGAATTATGTGTGGCTGAGTTTTTTATGCGATTTGAGAAGAAGTGTCAGGAACACCAGTGGCCTCAGGAAAAGTGGGCAGCATTAGTTTCATCAAGACTCCTAGGAAAGGGGCTAAAAGCGTATGATGCACTACCTTTAGAGTCCTGTGTAGTTTATGATGAGCTAAAGAAGGCTGTGCTACGGGCCTATGAGTTACAACCGGAAACTTACCGCTTGAAGTTTCGGGGTGTTACTAAGGGCAAGGATAGTACCTTCCTAGAACACGCCCGGGACTTGTCTGATGCACTACGACATTGGCTGCGTTCTGAGAGGGCAGCTACTTTTGAGGAGTTGAGTGAGCTGGTTCTCTTGGAGCAGTTCTTTAAGTGCACAGGCAGGGACTTAACATTAAATATAAAGGAAAAAATCCTAGAACTCTCCAGGAGGCAGCAGAAATGGCTGACCTCCGACTGTCATTAATTCGAGGGTGCGGAGCAGCAGCTAGGAGTGAGACGGGTGCAAAGGATCGTACCCCTCCCCCTCCCAAGAATTTTGATACACATAAATACACAAAACCATCTAGCACTGACAATAAAACTGAACATAAACCAAATACCGTCCCGTATAAGAAGTCTAATGGTACCTCCCACTCCCAAGGGAAACCAAAGAGTAAAGAGTGCTTTGCATGTCACAAGGAGGGTCACTTTGCAAATGCTTGTCCGAACAAGACACCAAACAAGGTTGTGTCATTGGCCCGCAGCATAGGGGTGTCGCCTATATCTTCTGAGTTTGCCAAGGGTAGTTCATCAGAGGGTGGGACACAGCCTGTGTTGAAGAGTCCGGAAGGCTCGAACCCTGTCCGCGACGTCTTTGGGGGTTATAGAGGGCATGGTTTTGTGAGGTGGGCTGGCGAAAGGCGAGGAGTTAAGCTATTGCGTGATACGGGGGCTTCTCAGACCTTGTTAAAGAACTTTACTGGTAGACCGATTAACGCTGCTCGGGTGGTGGTAGTTCAGGGGATCAATGCTACGAAGTCCTACCCGCTGGTGCGGATGGAGCTGGAGGTGGGTGGTGTGGCGAAGGAGCTGGATGTAGGAATTGTAGAGAACTTGCCTGTTGGGGGCGTCGACCTCCTCCTCGGCAACGACTTTGCGGTGCCTGCTTCTAAGGTTTCACCCTTGGTCGTTGCCGAGAAGGGGGCCGACGTTAGTAGGGAGGAACAGGAGTGGGTTGAGAAGTGTAGCGTACAAACCATGGCGTGTGTTGTGACGCGTTCTCAGACATCCGGAGCCTTGCAGCCACCACCTCAGTCTATCAAACCGCGGAGGAAAAGTCACAAGAAAACGGGAAATGTTGGTCAATTGGAGAGTTTTGAGCCGGCAGTGTTTCTTGGTGACTCATTATTGGCACCTATGTTAGAGTCTGGAGAGGCCCCGGGGCCTGTCACCGCTAGTGCAGGTGCAGGGCAGGAAGAGACTCTGCGACAGCATCGTTATGCGCAGCGTGAGGAAAGGATGGCTCAGCGGGACATTGGAGGTGGAAATAAATTATTTAAGATGAACTTGGATAATCTCGCACCTGCTAATATGTTCCTTGCAGCTGGAAGATCCTGAAGTCCGGGCGTGTGGTAATGGTGCTGTCGAACTGGAGAGCGATGGGGATGCGCAGCTTGGTGATTTTTTCTTGTCCGAGGGGATCTTGTATCGGAGACATCAGGATCCCAAGAAAAAGTGGGATGGCGGGTCAGGATTCGTGGACCAGTTAGTAGTACCGAGGGTGTGCCGTGAGAGCTTATTGAGATTAGCTCATGATGTGCCTTTGGCAGGGCACCTGGGGGCACGTAAGACGGAGGCAGCTCTGAGCAAGCTTTTCTGGTGGCCTGGGTTAAACGCGAGTGTCGTGTCATGGGTGTCACAGTGTCACACATGTCAAGTTGTTGGGAAACCCAATCAGGTCATCCCGAGAGCCCCGTTACAACCCATCCCGGTCATTGGGCTGCCCTTCAGCAAAGTAGTTATCGATATGGTTGGCCCATTGCCCCCCACTAGTGCCGGCAATAAATTTTTACTAACTGTAATGGATGTAGCAACACGGTATCCAGATGCTTACTCCATGCGCAACGGGATGGCTAAGACTGTTGTCAAAAACCTACTTGTCTATTTCTCTCGTTATGGCTACCCTCAGGAGATCCAGTCTGATCAGGGATCCAATTTTACTTCTGCTCTGTTTAAGCAGACCATGCAGCAACATGGGATAGTGTCTGTGGTGTCATCTGCCTACCATCCCGAGAGTCAGGGAGTTTTGGAAAGGTGGCACTCGACTCTCAAGAGTATGTTGCGGTGTTATTGCATGGAAAATGGGAAGGACTGGGATCTAGGTCTCCCATACGTTTTATTTGCTGCGAGAGAAGTACCTGGGGAGAGCTTGGGATTTAGCCCGAACGAGTTGGTTTTTGGACACAGGGTCAGGGGGTCCCTCCACCTAGTCAAGGAGATCTGGGAGGGAGTCACAAAGCCATGCTCGCTTCTAAAGTATGTTGTTGAAAGCCGTGAGAGAATGCTAAAGAGCCTGGAGGTAGCAGGTCGGAACCTTAAGAGTTCACAAGCTCAGATGAAGGACAGATACGACCAGAAGGTGAAGCTGAGGGAGTTTGAAGTAGATCAGGAGGTACTGATACTACTGCCCCTTGTCTGCCAAGTATTCTGGTCCGTATCGGGTTGTAAGGAAGGTTTCTGATCTAGACTATTTAGTAGCTACTCCTGATCGTAAGAAAAAGAACCAACTTTGCCATGTAAATCTGATGAAAGAGTATGTGAGGCACCCCTCCGAGCCTCTCACTGTCCCGGTGTTGATCTGCAGCGATCGTGGTGGAGAAGGAGGAAGGGACAGTCAAGCTGCGGGGGAGGATAATTGGGATTGTCATGTTTCTGCGGATCAGTGGGCGGGGAATTCTAGACAAGTGGCTCACGAGTTGATATTGCACCTGCCTGAGCAACAGCGTGTAGCTGTGCAGCACATGTTTGATTCAAACCCAGCTGTTTTCGCGGAGCATCCTGGCCTCACTACTCAAGCGGTGCACGATGTTGATGTTGGGGACCACCCGCCCTTTAAATCAGTGCCATACCGTGTTCCCCCTATTAAATTACCAGCACTTAGGGAAGAGCTGGATTATATGCTGAAACGTGGGCTGATTTCTGAGGGTGCAGTAAGGTGGACTTCCCCAGTCACACTGCAGCCCAAACCAGATGGCAAGGTGCGGTTTTTTATAGATTTCCGCAGGTTGAATGGTTTAACCCCCACAAATGCCTACCCTCTCCCTCGTGTGGACGACAGTGTGGATAAGATAGGAAAAGCCAAGTTCCTCACTAAGATAGGCCTTGTTAACCCGGTGAGACCCAGCGTCGCACGTGTTACGTCAGCAGTGTTTGATCACCAACTCCCAGCGACGCATCACGTGCGTCCGACATATAAAAAACACTTACGTGGCTCGTAAGGTAGGAAATGGCGGGAGAATAGGAGGGGGAGGTACCGTAGTGTGTGTGGGAGCCGGGCCAGTAGGTGTGAGCGGGCCGAGACAGCCGCGCGGCTGGTGGTGGTGGGCTTAGTGGGGATAGTTTACACCCTTAGTTCACCGCCACTTTGAACCTTCATTACTCCGGTCGTATGGGAGCTAGAGGCTTGAGATTTATGTGAGACACTCCTTAGGATGTATGCCGTACAATGCCATACTCAGTTTTTACCCTAGTGCTCCCGGGCGGGTGGTCATGCGGGGGAGACGAACTATTGAACCCCCCCGCCCCCCAAATGACCGAAATGATTTTTTTTTATTTTTGTCATCATTTCTCACCATTCTCTTCCATTTTGGCTCAACAAATTTTTTTGAGGCTCCCCCCCCCCCCAAAATAAAATGTCCGAGGTGATTTTTTTTTTTTTTTTTTTTCATTTCTCATCCTTGTCTTCCATTTTAGCAAACAAAACAAATAAGTGAAAATGGCTTGGGACTGGGGTGAACAAAATATTATAACTAACCGGGGCTCAACGGGTTAAGGGATATTGGCAAGTGCCCTTGTCTGAGCGAGCGCGAGAGGTGTGTGGGTTTGTGGTGGACGGTGCCACATATCGTTACCATGTTATGCCATACGGGCTGAAAAATGCCCCTGCAACGTTTCAGAAATTAATGAACGACATTGTCGCCGACATTCCCAACTGTACGGTGTACCTAGATGATGTCATAATATACGACGATGATTTTAACAGTCACTGTGCTCACATCGGACAGTTTTTTAATAAACTGAATGAAGCAGGTTTGGTGGTAAACCTGGGTAAGTGCGATTTTGTCAAAGCCACAGTTTTGTACCTGGGGTTCGAGGTGGGGAAGGGTCAGGTGTGCCCTCCACAGACAAAGATCAAAGCCATCGATCAGTTTCCCCAGCCTACGACTAAGAAACAAATCATGCGGTTTCTAGGTATGATAGGCTATTATCGTCGCTTCATCAAAGGCTATTCGACTGTACTTGCACCTTTAACTGACTTATTATCTAAGGACAAGAAGTTCCGGTGGGTTCCTGAGTGTGCAGAGGCGTTTTCCTTGGTGAAACACCTGTTATGTACCCACCCTATACTCAGGGCCCCGGACTTCAGCAGACCTTTTCAGCTGGCAACTGATGCCAGTGGCGTAGGGGCTGGGGCTGTCTTGTTACAGACAGATGATGAAGGTATCGAACATCCAGTGAGTTTTTACAGTAAAAAATTCAATAGTGCACAAAGGAATTACTCTGTAATTGAAAAAGAACTCCTGGCGATAGTGCTGGCGCTCAGGCACTTCGATGTATATGTTCCTGCTTTCGGACCAGTCGTAGTGGTTTATACCGTTCATCACCCTCTGAAATTCTTGAATCAGTTTCATAACCGGAATATGAGGCTGACCAGGTGGTCACTCATGCTTCAGGAGTATAATCTGGACATACGCCATATTGCCGGTTCTGATAACGTGATAGCGGATTGTCTATCAAGGGTGTATGATGTTGGTTAGACTGCCACAGGATTGAGGGTTGAGTGTGGAGGAAAATAGGCTGTCACTGTAGTTCAGCCAAAAAAAAAAAAATTAAAAAAGCAAAAACCTAATAAAAACACTTTATTTTTTATAACGTGTAGAATTGTGTATAAGATGTTGTAGCAGTATCTAAGTTGAATGTTTTCGCTTATTGTCGCTGAGTTAGTTGAACTTGCTCGGTGGAGCGCAACAGTCTTTATTTTTTTTTATAATTATATAGTGCCTTGTGTCGCAAGAGTGTGTGGTACTATGAGAAGCTTTCTGTTAGATATGAAGAACTTAGTCAAGGGTCTTATATCTTGGGGGAGGTGTGACGCTTCTGCATAGTAACCACGTGCGGGCATGCGCGCGCGTCGGCTGCCCAGCCGTTTAGAAACCGGCTGGTGGTAGCCGGCCGGCAGGCTTTCCCTTAGTATATATCCTACGACAATGTAACTAATGTCTGGGATATTCTTATGTTGTTTCACAGCTTGAAGCTGCCCTTATTCTTAACCAACGCATCTTAGTATATTTTATTCTCGATAGTTGATTGTTTCATTATAATATATAAGATGTAAGTCTAGTGAGAGCGGGAAGAGACGAGCGGGAGAGAGAGACCGGCTTGGGACGTTGCTTCGCGCGGAGAGACCAGCTTGGGACGAGCCTGAAGCGCTGCCACATGCATTTGATTGCAACGTTAGGCTTAGTTTCGACTCACGCACGGGGTAGAGGATTTTGACCAGGCAACAGTGTTGATTGTTGCCAAGCCTGGGATGTATTCTGCATGCCTAGGGTGGGGTCCAGTCAGATTCAAGACTCAGAGCTCACCTCATTGTCGTACCCTTCGGACCCCCTTGATATCTATCCCTCTCAACCCCACTTAGAAACGTTCTCTCTTACTTTGTATACCTTCTTTCCACTACTTCACCAATCTATTTAATTATCCCATCCCCTTGATAGACCTTATATCTATTATTGTATTAACGACGAGCTCTCAGATAACTAGATAGGATTTTGGGCTTTATGCAGGGATGTAATTGTTAATGAGACCTAGAAAGCTTTTTTGTTGTCTCATATTTGGTGGTTTCATGCTTGCTAGTGTGTTCTTGTGTCAGGTTAGCAGGGGCTAGACCGGAGGGGAGGCTTTTTGCGATCCTTTAAATAAAGTCTGCTGGTGCGAGTCCCGTGGACCCGCACGACTTTACTAGGATACCCGTGGGAATCTGGGGGCATTTTCTTGTCTGTGTCCCTGTGTGTCTAGCGTTGTGTTGTGTGAGGGCCATTGCCTAGTCCACTCAGCACTGCGCTAGCACGTCTTGCTTTTGTTTTAGGGTCGCCAGGAGAGAGTCAGATACTTGCGATCTGAGTCTCTCAAGAGAGCACCCTTTCAATTAGAGTAATTTGGCGCACAGACCTGGGAACGTCCCTAGGCTAGAGCAGGTGGCTCAACCCGGGTATCCGAAGCCTATATCCTTCCGGCTAGACCTCTGCCACCTGGCAGATTAACAGCTAGGGGTTTATTATCTCTGTATGCTTGTTATTGTGCCACAGTTTACCGTTTTTGTGAGCATTGTGAGTCAGGGTGTGGCTTAGAGACTCTGTCCGAGCAGGCTTGCCTGACTAAGAGTGAGAAGCACACCTGTATGTGGTTATGTTGCGAGTTGCTGCCTTTATTTAATTATACCTATGCCATTATACACTGTATGGCCTATCACTAGTATTTATTCCTGCTTATGAGTTAAGAGTTCTCTAAATCCATAACGTACTTTCTTTGCTAAGCATCAGATCCTACAGTAGCCGCATGCAGTTTAGAAACCTGCATCTTGTCTACCTGTACGATGTTTTGAGGACTGTTTGCTTTCACCTTCTTTCACGCAGGGGTGATTAGTTGTATTAATTAACGTAACGTTAAATGTACTTTCTTCTAGTTTGTTATTAAATTGTTTCTGCAATTTAATTCCGTTATCTATCTTTTCCTTGAAGCTTTAAGTCAACTTAATTGTGTGATCTTTTATATAGCCTGCTTGACTATCAGCAGTCTATAGTGCGTGCACCCTGTAACCGAGTCATAGGATACCTCGTTGTCCAGGCAGGACTCTTGACGGTTTAGGGTGGTTTGTTGCCTGGGTTTATAGATAAGGATTGGATCTAGTGTTTTCCGTTGTTGCTTGTTGCCGCATACCTAGTCCAATAGAAAGAGCACAGTGTTTATATATCCCAGGACGTAACAGTAACAAATGAGGGAGGAATCTAGCTGCCGTGGAAATTTTGGCCACATAAACCGAATATAGTCTTGGTCGTCCTCATGGAGTTTTAACATCAGAAACGCCTTTTCGATATCAGACACCCAGGCATACTTATCGAGTCTAAACCGGAGTAAAACCTGCGCTAAGTCTGGTACCAGTGAAGGTCCAGTATGCAAGCAGTCATTAAGACTAGGCTGATGATCACTCACCTTGGCTGAACAGTCGAAGACGATGCGCACTGCCGTAGTTTTGCTCTCCTTGACCACTCCATGATGAGCCAAGTAATGTCCGATATCTGAATTGTCAAAAGGCACCTCTTCTATAAAACCACGGGACACCTGCTCCTTTTATGACTTTTGAGTATTCCTTGCAAAAGTCAGGCTCTTTGATGAATCTTCTCTGAAGACCCCGAAGACGGCCTATAGCCAAACCCTTGTTAGTTGGCAGCTGATCCTTGTACTTGTTCCAGGGTAGTCTCACTTTAAATTGTTGGCTGTCAGGATCGTAGGTAACGGTATCCTCATACGACGAGAGTGCTTGACGCTCAACTTGTGAGTATTCCTTAGGGGTTATCCCGATATGATCTATTTCCCACAAAACATTTAAGTCATTTTTGCATGGTGGAATATTACCAGTGGACATGTATTCGTGCATTGGGGTTACTGCTACTTTCAATACAGTAATTACTTCAGTGCTGGAGCTGGTATGTTGTGGCACATATGAACCACTTATGGCGTACCCGTACTTTGTAGGAAGCAGAATTAGGCTACCTGACCTTTTATACCCAGGTCGCACTATATCGTAGTAGTGATCCGCACCGATGAGCAACTCCAACTGATCTGTGTCCGTTGCATGAGGATCGGCTAATTGTATGCCTTTACTTTGTAAACTAACCAGTTTAGACTTTAGGCTAAGTTCACCTTTATGTTCTGGCAATTCATCAACCACTATTGCGTCTAGATGATGAAATTTACCTCTGTGTTTGTATTGCAGTGCCACGACATTATATTCCCTAGAGGCTTGTTTTCCGGTAAATCCGTGAAGACATAACTCCTCAGTTCCTTTAGAAATGTAGGAAAGGGAGGATAGAACAGAAGACTTCACAAAGGTCCTCTGAGAACATTGGTCAAGTAGCGATCTGATTTTAACACAATTATTATCCTTACCCTTTACCGGCAGCTGTACGGTGGGCAAGATTACAGTATATTTACCTGTGACAACGGACATTGTAGTCGAAGTAGTAGCAGTATGCTCTCTCTTGGTGTTATCCTCCGCTGGTCTACTTTCCTTCCCTTGTTTCTGTGTACATTGGGAATGAAAGTGTTTGCCCTTACAAAACTTGCAGCTTCTTATGTTAGGATTAGTACAACCCGAATGGCCATGCTCTTTTGACAAGCACCCAGTGCAGAGACGTAGTTGACGGGCTCTTTTAACTTTAAGAGTTATACTTCATACACTTGTACCACAAATGATTGGTGCCACTACACAGGACACAGTTAAATTTCATGTATTCACTTTGGGTGGTAAATAATGCCGTAGCCATGGGTGTACCCCCTACTTTGTCTTGACCTGCCAAATTATACACTTCAGCCTGGAAGCAATGGGTGAATTTCTTATAATCCAGGCTCGCGTCTCCCATTTCCCGTTTTATGGTTTCTTTTAGTGGTGATGGTAATTTATTCACAAGAGTCACCACACAAAATTCCTCCAAACAAATACCATGGCTAATGATTGACCTCATCACACTCTCTTTATTGGCATAGAAGGTCTTTAGGTCAGCTGTTTGGTATTTGGGTGACGCTAGTTGATTGAATTGGGTAACATAAGCTGCCTTGATTCGATCTGGATGCCCATATGTCTCTTGCAGGAGCTCTATTGCTGGGGCATAACTTGCACTTTCGACAATGAATCCTTCGACTAGCTTATGCGCATCACCCAGAAGCTGACCCTTCAGATAGGTGAAGCGTTGTATATCTGTGAGGTCGGGATTGTCATGGATGGTACTCTTGAACATCTCCCAAAATCCCGACCACATTGTGGCATCACCCTCGAATTTTGGAAGAGTAAGATGTGGTAATTTAACGGTGGACTTCTTTGGCTCAGGTCGAGTCGACTCCCTCTTGACCTCTGGAACCAAGATCCCCTTTAATGTGGCAACGATTACTTGTAGGCCCTCCAAATACAGGGTATCCTCTCTTAACTCCTTGATTTACTCGGCGTCTGTCTCGAAAATGTCGGCCAGGTCCTCCTGTGTGCCCTCATACTTGTCAAGTTGCTTTTGAATACTGAGCAACCTGGCCTCCACCTCCACCCCAGACGCCGATTCAAGGAAGTCGTCGATGTCAGAGGTCAATACCGTCAAAGAGCCCTTAAGCCCAGCCCGACGCTGTTTTAAACTTGTAGCCATGATTATAGAGGAAGGAAATTTAGTGATGTTAAATCAAACTATCAATGCTAGTCTGAATACGTCGCAGACAACAATACAGTACTCCGAGAAATCAAATTAAATCGCAGAGCTGAAAATAAAACACCCTCACGAAATGCGGAATAAGAATTATGCCCAAATGTAGACTAGCAGTCTGGAGGCTTTCAATTTAACTCCTTACATGATTTAGAAATTATAGAATCGTTACAACATAATTTAAGAAAAGCCGGGAGGGAAATTTAGTACAATACAGTAGAGGCCAAAAGTCTCTAGATGTCAAAAAAGAGGTACCGTTTAAAGTTATAATAAAGTCAAGAATTTTAAGAGAGAGAGCCAATAGGGTAATTTAATCAGGCTAAACTCAATGGGTACCGAACATTTAATATTATTTAATTTAATAATTTTGGAAATTGTACAGAAGAAAAGTTCATATTATCAAGAAGTCACAAGGAAAAAAGATTTGAGTTGGATTAACACACACTCAGCCTATCAACTATAATATTACCCCGCCTTCAGGGCACACGACGAGAGTAGAATTTAGAAAGATATGTGAATAAATAAAGAAGTTATTTGACAGTATAATTTTGATTTAGATTGAATAACCTTAACTTTTGACATTATTATACAGTACAGTATGGATGATTTTAATCTTGGTGCCAATCAATTGATATAATTTGGGCCTAAAGGATTAGTAATCAAAATTTAATTAGTAAATACTGTACCGACTTTGAAGGATTATTATTATTCTAGACTATACTGATTTTGTTGATCTACTCTACATCTCGTCGTATGCCCTGTCTATTCGCGCATTCTCGTCCTGTGCAAAGAACCGGCGACTTATTGCCAGAGTTTCTGAAAACAGACGGGCACCTGGGGCGGCCAGAGGAGTAACCCCAAAGAAAGGCCGGTACACGGGGCTGTCCACGGAAATAGTTCTCAAGTAGGAGTGGCCCAAAATCGCCACTCCCCTAAGAGGCCCCGGGTACACAGGCCTATCAGAAACCGCAGGAAAATCCTCCCCTACCCCACCACCCATGGCACCATGAGGCCAAAAGCCCTGGGCCATGAGGTACGGACGAAGTACGGCACAATAAAACCCACTAAGGCTAGGCTACCACTAACCGCCGAAACACACACCAAAAAAAGGGGGGGCAAACTAACGATCCGGTTCGAAGGACCACTTATATGGTTAATTTAGATGAAGTGGACTGTATATATTTAATTTGAAATAAGCATTAACACATATAGAATAATTACCCTTTATGATGAACTCAGCTGGTGATTGAAGGATGGCGGAAAATAGGCTAGTTGACTTTAAGTGGTTAGTAGGATAAAGAAGCGTATGGAAAGAGGCTATAATAGGCTAGATATTTACGTTATATTTCATGATAACTAACAATAGATGATTATGTAGTGACTATATGAATATGAGATGAAAGTGAAGCAAAAACACCTAATATACGAACTATGAAGAAGTAAGCTTAGCGTGTGGCAGGGACGGAGGTTGTTTGGAGAGAGAGTGCGAGAGAAACGTCTTCGTGTCTCTCGTGACTATCCGCGCCTGCGCATAGCATATGGAAAATGTATCCCATCTTTATATTGAGATACATAATTATGAACAATCTTAATACATAATACACAAATATATGGGAATTATAATCCTGCAATACTTCCCATATACAACTACAGAATAATATATTCTTCCCAAAATCATGGAACGTTCGACCTAAGGTTACGGAAGCGTTCAACTTAAGACTACGGAAAGATACGTAACGCTACATTAACCCAGATTACGTAACATCGAGACTGTTCATACTAGATAGAGTATACTAAGTATGGACAATAAGCATATAAATAACATATTCGTCCATGTTGTGTTCTTTCCATAAGTTAGGCTCGCCGCGTTGCTCAGACCAAGTGTAGACTCCAGGTATGTTTCACTACTCATGTATTGCTACTTATCACTACTTATTTGTTGCTTATATATTCTGATGTATTTGATGTTGTATGTGAATGTCTTGTGTTATTCCCTCTTGCGAATAAATTACTGTTTTGTACTATTAGTATAACTTGAATTCCTTGCGTTTGCTCGTGATTGTATATCACTTACTTGTACTTCTTTCCGTTGAGTGAAACCCACAAAGACCACAAATATCATAGCATAGTAGACACTATTAGGTAGTCCATTCGATATTCTTGCCATTCGGCTGAAAATAATATACATAGGAATAAGACATTTCAAGTTGTACTGAATTGCATTATAATAATTATTATGTTCCTTTCAGTAACAAACTATACTCCTAAAATCGATTAATGAAATTTACAAACACATGTGGCAGTCCGTGGATTCGAACCCAGGATGCTCACACCGAAAATCAACACCTTATGCATCGCACCACGAAGACAGTTAAAGGATGGTGGACACTGCCTACGATTTATTATGCAACTTCGAATCCTGCATATTAATCTAAGCATGTACACACATCCCAACTGCAACTCACGTAGGCAATGCATATGTGAATGGAAAGAGCAATTAATGGGGCCTTAACCATTCATTAATTCAGGATAACAGGGCTTTAAAAAATATTGCCTGTATAAAGTCTTGTTCTGAGGGTCTGTAATACATTAACCGTGTAAGACCTGCACTAACAGTGACCGTAAAGTACCATAACTCTCTTGTAATGACCCAAACGAGATAGTTTCTTATACACGCTTCCGATATATTGTCTTGGGAATTTGTCTTACCCCTGACTTATGTTTAGAGAGAGAGAGAGAGAGAGAGAGAGAGAGAGAGAGAGAGAGAGAAGGTAAAATAACCAAGTTGTAAATATTGGATTGAACATTTCGAAATCTTCACACGCAGTCTTGCTCTCCCTCTATTTCCGTATCCCCCCCCCCCTCTCTCTCTCTCTCTCTCCAAAATGTGATAAACAAATTAAATAAGCAATGTGGTAATATTTTCTACTGTCATACGGTTTGGGGTACAGCTGCCAAATCAAGAGTTAAGCCTCTTCTAGTTGCTCAAAAGAGAGTTTTACGAATCATCTCTTTTAAATCCAAATATCACCACACAAACGAGCTATTCATGGAACTGAAATTACTAAAACTTAATGATATAACTTCATACTGCAGTGCTCTTTATGTTTATAAGTGTTTGAACGGATATATTGATAATAACCTATTCCGATACAGAGTCAACAACAGATATAACTTCAGAAATAATACTTCCTTAGACATACCAGTAATTACATCTACCCAGTCTCAAACATTTATACAATATCAAGGCGTGAAGGTGTGAAACCAACTCCCTCAAGCAATACGAGAAAAAAGAAGCATATTAAGCTTTAAGCAATCCTTAAAAAGTCATCTGCTAATGAAATATCGACAGTTTTTGTAACAATGCAGGTTAAATATGTACATTATAACTTTATGCTATGTGTAATCGATGTATGTTCATTATATGAATCCGAGTATGGTAAATGGAAAGGGTGTTTTGAATATGGGTGTATAAAGTATATGAATGTGAAAGTATGTATAACTATGCGCATGTGCGGTAAATATATATGTAAGGTGGAGGAAATAGGGTTACATTTGGTATCAAATCCCCTTTGTAGGTATTGCCACCATCCTGGGATTACCCCGGGATTAATTATATAACTCAAAATAATATTAGGATCAAGTAGGTGAAACTTGAGAATAATTCATAATAGTTTAATGAAAGATATCGAAGACTTAATCAGAAGTACACTAGTATATTGATTGTATAAGTATTCGTAATAGTAAGATTAATTAAAGTATGATATATAGTCTGGTTATCACACACACGGGCTGTCACTCTGAGCCCTCTTATCAGCTGTGGGGCTCTCCGTCGTCTCTCCTTCAACCCCCTTCACTACCGCATAAATTATAAGCATACGGGTCACGCCCATTATATGACGTAAACCCACTCATTACCTTCTACGTGTACAATGTCCACCAATCCTGGTACCTGTCAATAATGACGTATTCCGGTGTGGTTTCACCCAGTGACACGCCCTAGGTAAACTTCCATAGAAAGATCTTCCATAGTAACCAGGCCATGATGTGAGTTGAGTGGTATGCTGACCCAGGTATATGACGTCTGCTTAACCCTCCTGGCCCGGTTGTCATTTTAAAATGACACCACGAATTAAGGGCCGGTGCCCTGGTGTCATTTTAAAATCTGTAAGCTTGAAAGCCTATTCAGCTTGGTCTGAACGCTGTGCGTCCGACGCATGTAAACAAAGCCGATCGTTACGTCACCGCACCTCCGAAAACAAGAAAGAGAAGACTCGTTTGTTATTGTATGTCTGTATGTCGTTGTTTCAGTAGTGAAAAGATCGTCATATTGCTAACATCGCCTGCAAGTGCTCTCCACTGAAATCGTCATCACAACTGAACCAGTTGACATAGAGAGCTCTACTCAACGCCAGTCTACAGATTGGAAACTGCACTACATTAATAGATGCGTGGGACATTTCTAGCAGTTAAACTAAACAAAAATACGGTAGCCTAGGCCTAGACGTTTTTCGGCCAGATCGCCCGGGTAGCCCACACTGTCATTTTGAGAGCCTGCCCGGGCCAGGAGGGTTAAACTCCAGACTTTAGGCGCCATACCACTCGGCTCCATCATGTACAGTTGATGTCAAAAATACTATGTTTAATAATCTGAGTAGTTATATTAAGGTTATTATAGTGAGATATACTTTAAATATGTACTCTAGTGTTTAAGTAATTCACCGAGTAATAGTTGGATATATTGGAGTACCTAACACGCCCCCCTTAAAGATAAGAGATATAATATCTAACACTGAAATTACTCCCAAACAAATATAATAGAAAGTTGTTATAGTATTAAGAATACATTTTCTTGTTTAGTGATTTTTTGTAAAAAAATTGAAGTTTGTAAACCCATTATATAAAAAGGAATTTAAAAATAAGAAGAATCTGGAAGAAAAATGTACATAAGAACAATATCTATCTATCTATCTATTGCCTGACGCCGTGATCCCTGAAGGGGTGGCCACGAACGAACCGCCCCCATGCACCTCTGTCCCCAGTCAGTTGACGCCCCTCCCCCCAACCAGCACCGCCCTCGTTCATGTACTTCCTCACTCCATCCTTCCACCTCATATTCGGTCTACCTCTCCCTCTCTGTCCCTCAACCTCGCTCTCGTACACCCTCTTAGTCATTCTCTCACTTTCCATACGTTCCATATGGCCGAACCATCTCAAGTTGTTCCTTTTCACACTTTCCAGCACATCTACCTCCACACCACACCTCCTTCTTACTTCCTCATTAGTCTGTCTATCCCTCCATGTAACTCCGCACGCACTCCTTAAGTAATTCATTTCCACTGCTCTCACTCTTGGTCTGAGTCTCTCAACCAACGTCCATGCTTCGCTTCCGTAAGTCAGTGTCGGGATTACCACACTGTCATGCAAGGACTTCTTCACTTCCATACTGACCACCCTATTTCTTGTTACTGCTTTTAGCGTTCCTAAAACCCTCTTCCCCTGTTGTACCCTCTCCCGCACTTCTTCATCCATAGTCCCATCTTTACTCAACACACTGCCCAGATACTTAAAAGAGATTATATATATATAAGTGTACACATTTCCCAAACAACAAAGACATAAGCGCAAATCGAACATAATTGAAGCAATGTAGAGAAAGTTTATCATCCTTTCGATAGGATCCACCAATTACTACACCACTTAATCAATGTCTTTGATCGAAATGTTATCCAGTCATTAGTTGTTCTGAAATATGAATACAATAAATAGTAGGTTATAGTCCAAGTTAACACTTAAATTAAAATTGATAACTCGTGTTTCAAGAGTTATAATACTAGATTTCAACATTGATAACACTGTGACAACTGTGAATTTGTAGATGTTGAGTGCAACTAATTTTCAATATAGATAAACACTACGTTGGAGCTTATACTAAGGAAAAGAAAGATATAGGAAATACCTTTGAAATCTGGTTTTCAACATGGAATAACAAGGAAAGAACATTAAACCAATCAGATAATATGCAATATGCAATAACAAATTAAATGTGCAAAATAGTTATATACGCAATACAAATTACATAGAATATAATTATACACAAAATTGCTGAAAATAGAAAACCTGAAAAAGAACAATCCCAATATACAAATAAAATGTATGCAAAGTAAGCTAAACAGGGAATCGTACCAACAAAAATGCCACAGGTCTGTTTACAGGCCTCTACTGCCTTACACATAATGAAAACAATTTATGGTCAAACATTTTGAATAATCTCAATCCTTGTCAACCTACCCTCAATGTTCTTGGAAATTACAAGGAAAATGATAATAAAAATAAGCACAAGACCAGTGAACAGTGGCAGATGGTAGATATACTCAGGGCGAACGAAATGCATGAATGACAACGTATCCATGGATGTGTTAATCAGCTCCAAAGTTTCAATCTCACGCGAAATTATCTTAGGAAATGAAAAGTTGTTTGTAATGTTTACTTCAGACGGAATGCTAGCAAACAGAATATCCTGTTCTGTGAACGAAAGCATGTGAGTGAATGATGGATAAATAGTAAGATGAGACGAAACCAACAGACACAAGTTCCTTACATAAACTTGGCCAATACATGATTTATGAAAGGGTGCACGGTCCTGGCAAGTAACAAGTAGTTCTGAAGCATTCACAAAATAAAGAAAGTGAGTATTAATTACGTGAACATGAAAACATTGGTGAAATTGAACCGGAGTGAAATTTCAGTTATCCAGGATATTGGCATTGCCAATAATAGCTTGAACGCAATTGTTAGACTTCATTGGCAGTTAAGGAACGGCAGACGCTGGGCAAATAGTAAACAAGCCGAGAGCCGTGTGACACAACGCATGAACAGTGGAGGAACTCAGTAACGAAGACTAATCATCTGTATACTTCCCTTTCGAAACTAGCAAATTTTCGGCAGGGAAATTAATAGTGAGCAAGGAATTATGAAATGTTACCGGAAAAGGTATAATTTCAGTCCAAGACAAATTCATGTCAGAAGCAAAAGGGATCAAAATAAGAAATTTACCGTGACTCACATACACCTCGAGAAAAGGGTAATAAGACTCTAACTCTGAGTGACCCACCAAAGGTACCAAATCAAATTCCCTATATGCCAATTTCAGCAACTTGTATAAGTCAGCCAAGGAAAGTAAATCAGATGTCACTAGCCCGTTCTCCACGTGAACTAAAGCATGCATATAGCGTTCAAAATCCTTCCCCAAAATAGTAGATAAAATATGGAAAGTGTCAATACGAGTGGACACCATGACGAGCTCCTCAAAGAACGTTACGTTACTCTCCAATGCATTTAGTGTGCCTTGTACTCATTAAGAAATGTACTCATCTCAGTAATGGTTGTCACCATGCTTTGCAAATTCATGTTGTTCGTAGACATAATCCTGTTCTGTTTCTCCAAATATATAGAAAGATCCTCAATTTTACTCTCAACAGATTGAAGGTCCTCCTCAGTAAAGAGGCCAAACAAACCCCCAAGTAGCTTACCACCTACATTAATCAAACCCCATTTACGGCGAGAGTGAGAGTCAGGTTCTGCATTACGATAAACATGGTCAACCTCAGACTGCACAACAGACAATTTCCAGCGCATCAAATGAAATCAATCCACAGTCTGAGTATTAGAGTGCCTAGTCAAAACTTGAAGCTCGTCCAACTTATCCCTCGTTCTAGTTACATCCTCCGAAACACTACCACATCCCTGTTGAATCTTAGTTAACCCGTCCAGCCCCGGCTAGTTTTGTAATGTTTGTTCACCAGAACCCGGCCGGTTTTCAAAAAATGGTTTTATTCCAAAAACAATAGCGAATGGGTTAGGAATGAAGGAAAAACCACGAAAAACCGCTCAAAAAGCTTAAAGAATGGTCCTACAGAGCCCCCGAAAACGTATTTTACAAGAGTAAAAAATTGAAGGCAATTACCCCAAAAAAACAGGTTATTGCGCGCTCACGCGCTCGCACGTGGACTTTGAGAGTTTTCAACCATCGGCACGGTTGCGTGGGATATGTACACAGTTCCCATACAAATCTGAGCCCTCTTGAGTGGCTACACCTGAGGTTACGATCGGCGCAATTAGGGTGACGCGCCAGGCGTGTCTCTGGGGCTGTGCGTTACATACATCGCCGACGCGTCAGGCGCGTCGCTGGGGCTGTACGTGTTAAGTATGTCATATCCACGTAAGATCCTACCACATCGGACACTATTACAACTTTACCCTTAGGTCTCATAATCATTCCCGACCTAGTGAGATTGGTAGGATTGTCTGCGCTAGCGGCGACAGTGCGTAGCTGTCCAGCCAACCATCCCAGTATCCATAATACCAAGAAGCGCCCCACAATCCTTCCTACGACACCCATCTGAGGAACCAAACAAACAAATTATGGTGACTAAAAATGTACATGTAAAATGAATCCAAATTCATTCTCAAATTGTCAACCCACTATTGAGCAACAAAATTATTTTCCTCTTTAACAAAAGCAACATTACTTGATCTTAAATTATATTTATGAGCACCATTTGTCTTTTTAGGCCGTTTACATCCCTTAACATTCCTCGGACTCATCGGTTTGTGGTCAACAGAAATATCTTCATAACCAGGTAAATTGCGTATAATACGTTTCAAATGATTCACATGAGCCCTTTTTTCAACGCCCTTTTCTAAGTGTTTTATATCAGTACTATTCTTGCCGACTGAAATTACGCGGTAAGGACCCTCGAAAACAGGTTGTAATTTATATTTGGCATAAAATTCCCTCAAATAAACAAGATCCCCTACAACAATATTAGCATCCCTCTTACATTTATTCGCTACGTTCATCATGTCTTCCTTTGATTTCGAAAGAGAACTGCGTAAAGTCTTATAAATAGACCGAAAATTATTCAAGTGATACAACACGTAATCATCGCAGTTATAAACAGAAGAATTAGACTGAACTAACGAATTATGAAGAAGTCTCATATCTCTATCAAAAACAATATAATAAGGCGAATCCGCAATTGAAGAATTTATCGAACAATTGAGTGTTGATTCTGCAAAATGTAAAACTGAATCCCAAGTACATGTATCACGATCTAATAATAAGCCGCGAAGAGCACGGATATGAGATTGATTAGCGCGTTCCGCCAAGCCATTAGACTGGGGTGAATGAGGACAAACAGTAACATGATCTATATTATATTCATCGCATAGTTTCGTCATATTAGAATTACAAAATTCTGTACCATTATCAGTTATAATTGTATTAGGACAACCAAATTTACACACGACGTCCGCTAAAAATTAATTAGCGACCGATTTTGCCTCTTTATCCTGCAACACTGATAACACGACATACCGTGAAAAGTGACAAATGGTGAGCATAATGTATTGATTACCGGCGTCAGTCAGTGGAAGTTTCAATAAATCTATAGCAACCACATCGAAAGGATACGCCAGAATCGGATATTCCCCGATTTTCTCTTCCGGGCTCAGCTTAGGCTTAATAGAAGGTCGGTCGAGATGTCAAGCTCGCCTTTAATTCAGCAAAAGAACCCTCTTGTTCAACTCCCCATAAAAACTCAGCGTCCTTCTTGAGTAAAATATATAGGGGCTTTGCGATACTAGCGTAGTTTTTTTATAAATGCCCTATAGTAGCCTGATAGGCCCAAAAATTGCCTTAACTGTTTTACGTTAGTGGGCGTAGGAAATCTAGTGATAGAATTTGTTAATTGAGCAGTGGTATTTACCCCGTCCGGAGTTAATTCATGCCCCAAAAATGACAGTTTCTTTTTAAAGAATTCACATTTACTGATTTTAATGTTTAAGCCTGCCTCATTTAACTTAGAAAGTATATTTCTCAGCGCGATAAGATGTTCCTCTACTGTTCTAGACAAAATTATAATATCGTCTATATATACATAAACATTGTGACCGATCAATCCTGCCAATACATTATTCATTAATCTCTGAAAAATCGCTGGTGAATTTTTAAGCCCCATGGGTAGACGTTTGTACTCGAAAGTACCGGAGGGAGAATTAAATGCTGTATATTGTCTTGATTCCGGTGATAACCCAATTTGATGAAAACCACTCGAAAGATCGAGGGTGGAGAATACTTTATTATTTGTTCCCGAACTAGCAAGAATTTCCGGTATCGCCGGCATATGAAAATGATCGGTCTCCGTAATGGTATTAAGTTTTCTAAAGTCTACCACGACTCTAAACTCCCCCTTCGCCTTCTTCGGGACTAAGAAAAGAGGTGATCGCCAAAGTGACGTTGATGGTTGAATTATGTCCTGAGAAAGTAAGTCTGAAACATGTTTATCAGTCAATTCCCGTTGACTGTGCGATAAGCGATACATAGGCAGGTAAACGGGCTTCTGATCCTTGTCACTCAACACAATTTTATGGTCTATAATGTCAGTAAACCCCATAGCGTCCCCTTTCAAATGTACGGACTCATTAAATTCCCTCAAGAACGCCTTAAGCGGACCCTGAGCCTCAGGAAAGTCGGTACCTTGTAAATCCTCGTAAATCTTACGCATTCTATCATCCATACCAGGAGAGTTCCCTGTGCGCACTGATGCCACGGGAAGAGAATTAATTTCTTCAAATTTACAAGGTACACAGGAAGCATTACATAACTTCGTATCTGCATATCATTTCATTAAGCCACTTGTGGCATTTAAAATGAGAGTTTGGAAAACATTGGTGTCATTCACCTCATGTAATGCTTGAGCGAACGTAATACCCTTGATCGCTGAGGAATCGGGTAATAATACAATAGAATTTACTGTACTCTTAAGATTGTTCGCATAAACATTAACAACCTTCGCAGAATGCGGTTCAATAATAGTATTACAGTGAATGAGAATATCAGAATCCCCCATAGAATGTTCTAAATACTCATGCAGTTTAATCTCGACGGCGGGAAGAGCGGAGGTGATCCCGTGGCAGTGCCTGCGTTGACCCCCTCCGATCTTCCGACCAGATGTACGATGTTTCCCTTGAAGAGATTTACTGCTCTGCACAACGCCCTTACGTACACCCCTTGATACAAATTGTAAACTCTCTGGGAAGCTAGATGACGCCTCAATGAAAGTACCATCAATAGATACACCATTCATCTCTAGACTCAAAATAAATGTACGTACCCTCTTAGTTTTCAAACCCAATAGAAGGTCCGAAGAGATGTTTAAACCCTGAACAACGTACACTTTCTCCGTCATTAAATCCAAGTCCTCATTCAATGCTAACGGTAAGTATGTAACCCCCAATATTGAAATATTATCCCCTGAAACACTCTGAAGATTAACATCGGGGAATTCAAGTTTAAACGAATCATTATGATTCAATTTGTTAAATACAGAGCTAGACATCAGGTTCACAGGAGAACCTGTATCAATTAAAACACTTATATCTGTATTATTTACACATGACTTCAAAATTAACGAGTCAGGTGAATGCATAAGGGCAGTTATCATTAACCTAGGACATTCCGGAGTTTGTGTACATTGATGTTTTACGTTACGTTTGCTTGGGAGCGATCGTAAGCTTCCCCCGATCTAGGGTGACTGGCTTTCCTATCGTCCAAATCTACCTTCACTTCCGGGCAAGTTCCGGTCCTGTGATCATTACACTTGCATCTACGACAGAAAGGTTGCTTACCTGCCGTATATTCATATAGCTCCTTGGCCTTGATGTTACAACGAGGAACAATGTGCCCCCGTACACCACAATAAAAACACATAACATCTCTGTGTTGGCCATTCGCGGCACCAGTCATGATAGCGGGTCTGTGCGTAGTCTGCGGACCACGCCCTTGGGCCTGATAGCGAGGCTACTGATAATTCCATGTCTTGGAGCTATAACTCTGGTTATTCTGACCTACCTGTGCGGGTTTATGGAATTTGGGAAAAGAACTGTTTGAGGAGAACTGCTGGGGATTTCTATGTGGTTGAGAGTTCTTATTTGGTTGGCTCTGTTTAGGGAGATTCTGTTTAGGCCCAGGTTGAGCTGGGGAAACAGGTAGGGAATTCCTAACGGCAGCACACAAGAACTTAATTTGCTTGGTGGTTATACCGCTAGTATCACAAGACTTCCTAAGTTCCTTTGAGAATTTATTGAGAGACATCGTTGGAGGGAACTCGATACGTCGTGCGATCGGTTTCACGGTGTCTGGTAAGGCACTAACCAACATAACATACCCCAGTAACTTGCTCAGCTGTTCTATTGTTATCTTACTGTCCTCAAACCAGGAGTGACGAACTAGATCATGCGACATACAATTTGCGAACTGTGAACACTGCGCCAATAATGTATCTACTGACAGTTTTTTCTTTTGCTTCAATAGCTGATCGGCGAAATCATGGAATTTCGCAAATTCCCCCTTAGCTGACGACCCAAGCTTCTCTAGGAATTCTAGCCTGAACTCATCGTAAGTCTTAGCATTTATAAGGTCATCGCAAGCCAAAAGGTACCCAGCTGGAGTATTCCCCTTGTCAATTTTCGAGCGAAAAATGTCAATTTGGGCCTTCTCCTGAGTAATACCCTTTGCTGCAATTTCCGTCTCTACATCATCCAAAACTGAAAAAAATATTTCTGTGTTCTTTCAACCCAGTGAAATTTTTGACGGCCTGACCATGGGTCACACTTAAATGAAAAGCCTGGGGTTCGTTACCCGACATAATGACGTTATCTTCGGGAGGTGTGGGAATTACTATACTAGGCAAAGGGGTGATGTAGGAAGGAGTTGTATCACGGAAAGTCCCGCTTCTTAACACACTCTGATTAATATTTTGGTACAAATGTACATTTTGGTACAAAGGTGGAAGTCCCGAAGAAGCCGGATTTGCTTGAGACTCAATCTCCGAATAATGATTATCAAATTCACTCCAATAATCGTCTGAAAAATCGCTATCCTCTGTAATATTAGGTCATTCGGGTCCAACTTTGTCAGCCGGAACCTTAGGATTTTTCTGAAGCAGACGTCTAAATGACATGTGGAAATTTCACTTGATAAACATATAATATATAAAATCCTCCCATATATATAGTAAATAATTCCTGTAAAAAACACCGCACAACAAATCCTGAATCTAAATGCACCCTATTTTTCACAAATTAATTCACTAATTAAAAGACAGTGATAAAAAAATGAATTACACAATTGAATGAATGTATTGAATTAAGATTGGTATAATTTTATAGATAGAGAGATACACTTAAGGCCTCCAGTAACTCGTTACCTCTTCAATGTCACGCCTGGCTGTTTTGTATATCCTCACTCAAACAAAGGCAAGATACAAGTGACATACAACTGCCTTGCAGTGCCTCTGTGGTTGGCTAGGCTGAAGAGAATTGTTGTGACTTAGCGGCGGTGGAGCTGGGCTGTTTTCACTGCCGGCGACGTCCAGAATTCGCCCTCAAACCACTGTCACTCAAACTTGGTCCTCCTATGTATGGCCAATTACACCACTTGTCGGTACCATGTCCATGAAGACTCCTCCTCCGTCAGACAAAGTTGAGGATTCCCTGCGTCCGCCGCCAGAATATTATGACGAATTTGCGACCAGCTCCGAAGTTGTGTGGGCGCGTTGCGGGCACTTACGTAAACTTGCCAGATGTACAAGTGTTTCAGCCCGCCGTGTATGTGAATTCTATATTTTGACAGACTCCAGTGACTTGAATTAAATACTTTTTATAGCTTTAGCGGTCAATTAATCGACACGTGAGTGTAGCCTCTGTTGTAAAAAGGACAACTCGCTTGCACACCATGTAAGGTGGAGGAAATAGGGTTACATTTGGTATCAATTCCCCTTTGTAGATACTGCCACCATCCTTGGATTACCCCGGGATTAATTATATAACTCAAAATAATATTAGGATCAAGTAAGTGAAACTTGAGAATAATTCATAATAGTTTAATGAAAGATATCTAAGACTTAATCAGAAGTACACTAGTATATTGATTGTATAAGTATTCGTAATAGTAAGATTAATTAAAGTATGATATATAGTCTGGTTATCACACACACGGGCTCTCACTCTGAGCCCTCTTATCAGCTGTGGGGCTCTCCGTCGTCTCTCCTTCAACCCCCTTCGCTACCGCATATAAGCATACGGGTCACGCCCATGAATTGACGTATACCCACTCATTACCTTCTAGTGTACAATGTCCACCAATCCTGGTACCTGTCAATAATGACGTATTCGGGTGTGGTTTCACCCAGTGACACGCCCTAGGTAAATTTCCCTAGAAAGATCTTCCATAGTAACCAGGCCATGATGTGAGTTGAGTGGTATGCTGACCAGGTATATTATGTCTGCACAAACTCCAGACTTTAAGCGCCATACCACTCGGCTCCATCATGTACAGTTGATGTCAAAAATACTATGTTTAGAATCTGAGTAGTTATATTAAGGTTATTATAGTGAGATATACTTTAAATATGTACTCTAGTGTTTAATTAATTCACGGAGTAATAGTTGGATATATTGGAGTACCTAACATATATGATGGTGTGTATATTCGTAAGTGAATATGTAAACATGTATACGGTATCTGTATAGGTGGGTATGTACTTATTGAAATATGTATGTATGTGTATCCATTGGGTGTGGGCGTTTATACGTGCAAGTGCTATGTTTTGGTATGTGTACACAAGTGTACACCAGTTACATCAATTATTGTTTCTATGACCGTGGTTAGGGGTGTGGTCCGCGGTCCGTCGGATGATCGTCGGTGTTGGCCTGTTGGTCATGGTATGTACGGTACCGTTACCGGGTGGTTGGCGTCCACTGACATCGGTACGGTGGGCACACTGCCGGGTCCCGGGAGGGTTGGAGGAATTTATTGGTATATGTGTGTATGTAGTATAATCTATCATGTTAATGTGTAATATCTAATGCAAGATGATTAGTGTTTATGGCAAGATAAATATTAATGTGTGAAGACGGGCTATCGGTGTGCAGGGATGCATGCATTTACTGTATGTATGTAGGTGTGAGTGAGTGCATTTGTGTATAATTGTTTTAATCTCTCAGTGGGGTTCGAACCGCCGACCGTCAGGACGATAGCCGACGCTTTAAGCAAATCCACCACGGCAGTTGGTTAAAGCGTCGGCTATCGTCCTGACGGTCGGCAGTTCGAACCCCACTGAGAGATTAAAAATTTAGTAGCTCACGAGTATTTGTGATATATACTTACATAGATAATAGGAGAACTGGATTTGACACGGGCCAGCGAAGCCGACTTGCAGCTGCAGTAACGGACCCAAACCTGTTTAGTTGAATTGATGCTCTCTGATATGATTTTGTGAAATATTATAATTTTGTAATTGTGGAAAATGCAAAATGCTTTGACAGTGTCCATTTTGTAGGCGTCTTTAGTGCTAGCTTAGACGAATATCCATACCAAGCTGTTGTGGTGAGCTATGTAGGGCAAGTTTTTCGATTCCCAAAACCACCACAGATATAATATAGCTGTTTAAGTACATACAGTAAGGTAAACAATGTCTAAAATATTAGAGTATTAATAGACAATAAGGATAAGTCACTGCAATAACGAAAAACGTAAACAAATATGAAATAACTGAGCCACTACAAAACATCTCGTTTCCCGCACCCTGCACACCTCCATGTTTATACGTGTACACTCCCTGAGTGTCGCCGGCTCTGCTGAACTGCGTATTATTTCGAGAGATTTATCGTGTTTATGTGCTTTATTGTTCCTCTGATTTAACAAAACAATAGCAGAATGAACAAGTGATAAGAATGTGACTGACTGGGAGCCTGTAGCTACCCCATCTGGCCTTCAATCAGCGGAAAAAGGAAGCGTTTCGTCTTTTTATCAGGGCTAAACAAGTTTACATTCCTCGTTGGATTTCAAGTGTTTCTAGTAACTCCAGTGATGGCAGCGATGCTGACGATCCCACATACTACTCTAAAAGTGGTGAAAGGCATAATGATGACAGTGATAAGGGCACCAATTATGTTAAAGGCGATAAATGGATGTGATGTGGAAGCAGTTAACCGAAACAGTAGTGACACTGGAGACAGTTTAATTTGATAACAAAAATAACGCTGGATCTTGTAAAATGACTTAGCCTACCTTCGAATATATGTTTTATCTGTATAATAAGGTTTCCATGAAAATCTATGGTATCTGTTTTAAATATCTAGGCTAGGCTAGGCCTAGCCTATGTGAAAATTTAACACAGAAGACAATTCCTTGATAGGCTAGGCTACCCCTAACGATAATAGAAGCAGTAACACTCCACACCTATTAAACGAAGCACTTGCAAAATACCGTACAGAAAGAGTAGCCCATCCTACTTAAAGTATGGTTTATTTGTAGGCTAGGTGCATTTCAAGGTTTTAATAGTTTTAAGGTAATTATAAAGAAAAAGCTTGCACCCTTATTTTTCATGTTTTTTATCCTCCAGATATTGAGAAATTAGTGTTTTCAAGGTTTCAGTTAGGCCTAGGCTATATTTCCAATGTGGGATACAGGATGGGTTGAGGGGGGGAGGGGCTTTGCCCCCCTCCTCACACCCCCATGACTTATTGAAATCATCATCTGTGTTACCAGCAGGGGGTAAATATCGATTATACTCCATACTGAAGAAGTTTTTAAACAGTGAGGATGTCCGAAGGAGCTCTGAGAGTGATTGGACTTTTTCATTAGCCTAATATCGGGTTATGTAGCCTAAATATGATAACAATTATTCTTCCACAATGGATTATACATGAGTACAGTATAAGGATTCCGAATCCATAGACCTGCATTGTCCTTAATAAATTATTTATATTAAGGCCTTTTGCTAAATAATTATCGTTTTTAACAATATTTACTAGGCTATATTTAAGCAATATTTTTTTTAATATATCCCAGACGTCTGACGACGCTACCCAGCGACAGGGCCGCGAGCTTTGTTTAAGTTAACGGTTTCGTTCATTTCCTTTGAGAATCCTTTTTGGTCAATATTAACCCATTGCCTGCGGGAGACGTTCCCGAACGCTATGGCAATTTACAGCAATTTACAGACTTTTAACCCTTAATTAGCGGCGAGCAACATAAGTCGAGTTAAAAAAAGCTGGACTATGTGGCGGCGCTCGACATAGGTCGAGTGGCAATTTCAGCACGTAATGTGGCTGAGAGAGAGAGACAAGTGGTGGCAGGAGACTAGCGAGCGTATGACTGCTCCAGACCACCGCGGCGAACCTACTGACACAAATCTCAGCTCCTTTTCGCTACACTCAATTATGTACCGAAAGTACCGAATTACCTGCTTTTTGCACTCGCGTTGCACGGTTATTGCAAGAAAACTATCCATCATACAAGGATCGTTATGGTGTCATTCGAAAGCTGTTTATGCCCTTTCAGGGATAGGTACTTGTTTTACGTTCTGGGTCTTATTTAGGCATGAAAATGATCACGTAAACAGCCCTATTTTGGCTAAAAACACCCCGCTGTGCGGTACATATAAATAAACCGCATAGGCCGCTCGTAAGGTGTTAAAGCCTCTTATAGCCTGTAGCATCGAGTGTGAGGGAGCAGGAGCACGACAGGCCACACGTCCTTCCTCCAGCCAGCCGACTGCGGCACGGAGGAATCTGAGTCATGCTCTTGCGAGTTATACAGCGCTGCCAAAGGCAAATGTAGCGCGACATTAGCGATAATTGCTCATTTTAGCGAATGTCTATGGTAGTGCTGTGGGTGAAGCCGCAAGCTACGAAGCTCGTAATGGTGTCATTTTGAAGCTAATATCTTCTAGTTTTTGGCTGAATACATGATGTAGAAGATGTCAAATAACCAAATATTACTGCGGGAGAGTGAAAAACAAACAAAAAATCGCACATCGCAAGAAAATGGGCTAACAGAAAACGGTAAGGTGCGAGGGTAAACTACTCGTCGGCGATAGCATCAATGAACGTCTTCAAATATTGTTTAAAAATAGTAGATATTGCTAAAAACTCCTAAAACTTTGAAATGCAGCCATAACTATATCATACTTTAAGTAGGATCACTTTATCTTTCTGCATAATGTAAGAAATTGTTTTAGTAGCCTATGCAGGGAGTGTTACTACTAATATTACTACGGCCAGAACTGTGTGCTCCCAAAAAACCCCTATAGAAATGTTCCCGGGAACGCCCAGGTGGCAGAAGCCGCTCTCAGGCTCTCGTACTACGCGTGGGGCAGGGGAGAGTTTTGGCGGTTTGGATCCCAGGCTGGTGTTAATAAAAGTTGTACAAGTAAAAAATTAAATGAGCTGTGGTCGATAGAAGTTCTCAAACTTTGAAGCCATTTTCTGAGAAATTTCAATAGTGGCTTATTCGCCCCCTTGGCCCTTATCACACCGAGGGCCTTGTATATATTTATTAATTTTGTTTTTCAGACAACTACTCTACCATTATGGTGAAGTGAGCAGCATTCAACTGTCGATCGGGCTACAGGCCCAACAAGCAGGAGGAGGAGATGATTAAGAGAGGAGAGACTCCCCCATGCAAGAAACATGTTTTTGCCTTCCCCAAGAAGGCAGAAATCAGGGCACAGTGGGTTGCCATCATCCGCCGTCAGGACAGTGGCTGGAACCCTGACAACTTTGGCGTCTGCGAGCTCCACTTCAAGCCGCAGGACTTTGCCCTGGACCTCGCCCCCCGCACCAAGACAGAATGCCAGCGCCTGAGGCTAAAATCTGACACCATCCCGTCAGTATTCAGCAACTACCCAGAGACTGCAAGGGCAAAAGTAGTGGAGAAGCGCCAGACCTTCCGTGCCACACCATCTGCCCGCCGGTCCCACGAGGAGCAGGTGCTCAAGGACCAGACTGAGGAATTCTTTGAGGAGGACAAGATAACTGATGTGGACGACCTCTACAACAAGCTGTCCAATGAGATGCTGCCATCTGGCTTCAGGTATTAAAAACGTACTAATGTACAGTTGACCACATAAGTTCTGTTCCTCGTCGTGATCTAGTAAATTTAGTATGAATGAATTGTGAGTGGTTTCTTTTAATTATCAGTTGACTAGTCAGATGTGATAACCACTGCATGAGAAAATACACTAGTAATTAAATCATGCGCTTTATATATCCATGTATAAGATCACAGAGAGGAACAGAACTTGTTTGGCCAACTTTACAGTGTGCTTCATTATAGTTATACATTTTTCTTCAAGTTAATTTTTTTGTTTAACATGTAGATGAAATAGATGTATTGTGTCATCTATGGACTTTAAGTTAAGTTACAAAATAAATGTACATTTACCAATTTTATATATATTTTTTTAAATGTGCACATATTCCAGATCTGTCATGATGCAACTTACAAAATAAATTTACATTTACCAATTATATATATTTATTAAATGTGCACATATTTCAGGCCTGTCATGATGCAGCTTCCAGGAGGAGACAAGCTGTTAAGCATCAGGACTGAGGAGGTGGATGAGGTGACTGGCCTGCCGGTCATTATCAACAATGTCACCATCTACGCCAACCTCAACTATGTGATGCACACAAACGGGGTGCAGTTGTCTGTTAGAAAGGTAAACCATTTCAGTTATGCCAACCTTTGGCTATTTAGGCATACCACAAAATACTTTAAATGTTTTAAAATTTCTAACAAAAATCAAATATTGCTTTGCACCTGATATTTAACAAATACTATACAGGTTGCATAGTTGTTGCATCTCTCTTACTTTTCCAAAAATTATTACAATAATCAGTGTTCTTCAGAGCTTTCACAGAGTAGGCCTATACCTCTTCCCTTACGGAGAATAGGTGGCACCCGCCTTTCAACCCATTCCCACCCCTATTTTGTTCAACTCTCTCACCCAAGATTGAGCGAATTTTCCCAGTCTTTCTTCTATTCAAACTAGTGAACTCTGGAAATCTTTCCCCCAATCTATCCTTCCCCATCCTATGACTTTAACTGCCTGAAGCTCCGTGTGTCCAGACATGTTGGCCCTAACGTACCTTAAATTTGGCTCTCTATCACTTTTAAATTTTGAAGGAGATACTTGTTACAGGTAGCGTTGCCTTTTGTTTCCTTCATACACATAGGAAAAAAAGGTGTGTATTAAAGAAATTTACTTTTTTTCAGGCTGCCAACATCACCGCCAAGTCGGGTCAATTTTCCACAGTAGGAGAAGTGCTGCATGTCTTGGCAAGGGTCAAGGGTCTGACTGCTGACAGCAAAGACCATCTGGATGCAGCTGCTAAGATACTAGACACTTTGACAGATCAGAGAGTTGAGGAAGAGGTCCGCCTGGTGGCCACTTTTGCAGCGGAGCAATTGAGCCTGGTGTCCAAGCCTCCCCACAACAGGAGGTACTCCCCGTTTCTCGTAGGCAATGCTGTCATCTGGGACAGGACGAGCCCCAAGCTGTACGAGATGATGTACAACTGCGCCCTGTTCTGCTTGCTACACTCCAGGACCCTCAGGCGACTCACCTCGGCGCTGCAGGTTAAGAGCGGCCTCAACGACGCGACCATGACCTACCTCGGCATGAGGGTGGGGAAGCTGGAACCACGTGAGTGCCATGTCAACCTGGCCATGGATAAAGTGTACACAGCCCAGTCTGTCGAGCTGGCCGGCGGCAGGGTGTATTGCGAGACAGCAGGTGTGGTCACCAAAACCCTGTTCTGCACCCACATCAATTCTGTGGCCGGCAAGTACGAGGATATGATCAGTATGTTACCGGTCCCCCACGTGAATAAGAAAGACATAGAGGAGACTTTCAACAAGGTATTGAAAGGCCTGACAGAGCTGGGGTACCAGGTTGTGTCTGTCACCACAGACAATCACCGCACCAACCAGAGTTGGCACAATTCCCTTCGTTATGACGGCCGCCACCCAGAGTACATCATGAACCCCTACTCTAAGGACAAGGAGCGTGTCTACACCCTGTATGACACCATACACATCTTCAAGAACCTCTTCTACGGCTTCCTGAGGAACAGGACTCTCACTGTTCCCCCCTTCCCAGGATTTGAGGTAAAAAGGAACTCAATTTAAAAAAAATCTAAATTTTAAATGGACCAGCAATTATCAATTAGCCTGTATCGATTAATCTATAAATTAAAATTTAATTAGGTGATTAGGCGTTTGCATTTCTTACTCTGCTGTTGCTTCTTTTCCATTTGCATCTATCTATCTATCTATCTATATACTCTGGCCCATAGATAACATCCCCACGTTTCCTATTTTATTTTTAGAGACAGAGCCAGAATAGGGACAAGACAACAGAAAACAATGAACACACAAAAACAAAATACAAATTCACACACATCTAGGTCATCCAGGAGAAGACCCAGAGACCAGGGTCACCAAGGTCCCTCCAGCCCTCCCCCGGCCCCCAACCACCCGGAGAGGTTCCTATCTCAGCAGGCAGATATGCAGCGAAGCCCTCTACCACCACAAGCCCGCCCACCGCACTTCCAGGCGCACCCTTCATATAAACCGTCTCCCCGGGCCAGGCACCTGATAGACTATTATCTAGTCCAACTTGCGCCCGACCCCTTCCCCCAAATGACCATGTGTTCACTCATCTATTCACAAGCATTCTCCATTCATTCCTGTTTATTACCACTTCCTTTGCCTGATCTATAGTCATTCCTCTATCATCCAAAGCTTTTCTTACACAGTGTCCATTTGCATACTTTCGTTTTTTGCATATGCAGCATTGATGGTTGTATATTTGTATTACAGGACCCGCGTCAGCTCAAGGTCAACATCAGCCATCTGACCAGAGTGTACAACATGGAGCGAGAACATCTGGGCAAGCTGGCCTACCGGTTGACGGACAAGGTTCTCAAGCCTTCAGCCCTGGAGCGTGTTAATGTTGGGCTCGCGGCAGCAGCCACCCACGAGACCACCTGTAAGGCCCTCCGACATTTTGCTGAGCACAGACCTGACTGCAAAGACTTCACCGACACAGCCGAGTTCTTGGAGTTGGTGCGCCGCTGGTTCAACACCTGCAACGTCAAGTCTCGGTATATGGCCCGCCGGTTCAACGATAAGAACCGCGTGGAATTGCGCTTGGGCTGTGAGGACAGTGAGAAGTCGCTCAGGTTTCTCAGTGACTTTGGCAGTTTCATGCATAGCTGGTATGAAGGTAAAGGCTCTGCCTCTGTGAAAATGACAAAGGACACATCTATGGCAGTCTACTACAGCTCAAGAGGACTTGTGAGCCTGACTAGGTACCTGCTTGAGAAGTACAGTGACATCCTGGAGTATGTGTTGTTGGGCAAGATCCAATCAGACAGGATTGAGGGTCACTTTGGCCACTTGAGAAAGTTAGCGGGCGGCAATACTGGGCCAGCGTCCGCCAGTTCATGGAGAACGAGGCGGTGATCAGGACCAAGAGCCTGATTTGGTGGTCCGGCTACAGCGCCTTTGAGGTATCCAGTAGGATGGCCCCCTCCCGGCAGGAGCGTGAGCTGGAGGACATGAAGGTGGCCAAGGAGGAGCTGGTGGAGGTGGTGAGCCAGGCAGAGCGTGAGGAGCTGGAGGACTCCACCAAAGCCGCCCTGGGGCATATTGCTGGCTACCTGGCCCGTTCGGCAACCAGGGGCAACAAGTGTGGTGCCTGTGCTGACCTGCTGGTCGACAGAGAGGCTACACCATTGGAAGCCAGGTTTGAAGAGAACCATGGCGAGCAGGTGGAGTCCATCTATAGGTCCTTCACGGAACTGTTGGACCGCGGCAAGCTCCTGGCTCCATCCTCCACTGCTATTGACATCACGCTGGACATCTGCCACATCTGGAGGTTCCTGGTGATGGAGGAGACCAACCGGCACAAGCTGCTTCAGTGTGACCTGCCCAGGAAGGTGTTCATTGAGGTGGTGAGCACCCTGGGAAGCGAGAACGCCCAGCTGACCGGGGCCTCCTGTTCTGAGGGTCACAGCTTGGTGGACAAGCTCATGCGACAAGTGGCTGGCGCCCTTTTCAATCTGTTTGCCGGCAACATGGTGCGCGACATCAACAGTAATGTCCACGCCAAATGCAAGACTGGTGCCGCCACAGGGGCTGACACAAGGTCACAAGATGACGACATGAGGCGCAAGCTCACAGGTGTGAAAAAGAGCTGAGTACGGGGTCTGTCAAAGCTATGTACAGTGATATATTTGAAGAGTGATATAAAATTAGTATTTTTGTGTACATTTGCTTGTGTTTGTAAATATGTCGACTAGAAATATAACTGCAGTGTGTATGCTTGAAGTTGTACTTATATAGCAAGCCGATATTATATAAAGTCTCATGTTTGACTTGTATATTCCACCGGTGCAAAGAAACAAGTGGACGGATTTAGATACCGCTTTCAGACATTGAAATAGACATTGAATTAGCTTCACAGTGAGTTTCATCAATTTATGTGGGTTATGCGCCGAGATTTTGAGGATTGAACTTAAAGGTCCATATTCCAGCTTTGGGTCCCTTACTGCAAAGTGGCCATTTTCGTGTCAAATCCAGTTCTGTTATCTATGACACTTAATATTATGTATAATTGTTAGTGGGAAACATGTTTTTCTGTTTACATTATGTCCAATATATATATGCTGCATTTCCATAAAATTATGTATTTGCATTAATTTTTTGTAAACGCTTAACCATAAAACAATTGCAAAGTACTTAATACTGAGGAACACTTGCCTGTTAATTAAGGTGCCTTTATGTGAGAGTTCACTCTGTAAACTAAAGGCTCAGCCAGAACATTATTGTAATATTGTATAGTATTGTATGTATTATGGTTGGCTAAATAAACAATTTTCAATATCAATTTCAATTTCAATCTCTCTCTCTCTCTCTTTCTGGTGTGGCTAGGTTAAAGAAGATGTTTCCATCACCAAACATTATATAATATATGGCGTGAACCTACTCAATCGTTCTCAAACTGTTCTACAAACACGTACAGTTCCCCACATAAGTTCTCTTCCTCTCCATGAACCAGGACCTTTCTAGAATTGAAGAATGGGGACAAAAGAATCTAGTTTCCTTTAATGCACAGAAAACCAAGTACATTCAATTTTCTAACCGACAGAATCTCACTGACTCCCATATATTTTTTAATGATGTAAATATTCCCACTTCCCCTAGTATTGACATTCTCGGTGTAACATTAACTACTAACTTGAGCTGGACACATTATGTTAGAAGCATTGCTAAGAATGCCTATAAAAAACTGGGACTTCTGTACAGAGTTCGAGAATTCTTCACTGACGAGCAGTTGGCCGTAATATATAAAAGTCATGTGCGTTCTCAGATGGATTACTGTTCACCTCTGTGGAGTGGAAGTGGAGTGGTTGCATTGAGGCAGTTGGACAAAATTCAAAATAAAGCTATTAGATTAATCAATAACCCTGCAATCACACAGGACCTTCCTACATTATCCATACGAAGAAACGTTGCATCCCTTGCATTATTCTACAGATATTTTCACAGCAATTGTTCCGAGGAACTTGCTTCAATTGTGCCGCCTCTCCACATCTTTCCCCGTAGAACTAGGGCAGCTGAGAGTGCCCATGAATTTACACTTTCTCCTCCACAATGCAGAACTTCTGCTTATCAAAATTCATTTATCCCTAGAACTACTACTCTTTGGAATTAACTTCCCTCGAATTGCTTTCCACAAACTTACAATCTACAAATGTTTAAATCCAGTTGTTACAAACATTTTATGAATGGAGGATGCCTTTAGGCACATGGACCTTTTTGTTTTATCTGTGTTTTCCTTCCTCCGTTCATTGTCTCTTAAAAAAAATAAATAAATAAATGATCTTACACATGACAATATAATGCGCTTGAATGAATTACGAGTGTATTCTCCTGTGCAGTGGTTAACTCATCTGATTAGTCAACAGAAAAGTAAAACACATCACACTCACAATTCATTCATACCAATTATATTTTCATATTATTATGTTCCCTCCACCAACCGACTTTACTTCTAAACTCAATTAATGAAATCAACAAATACATGTGGCAGTCCGGGGATTCGAACCTAGGATGCTCACACCTAAATTCAGTGTATTTATCCATTGCACGACGAGGAAAATAACCTATGTGGGCAACTGTACATACAGAGAGAGAAAGTGAATGTGTGTGTGTGTTTATTGTGTGTTTATTCATCTTTAATTTTGATTCTAATAACTGTTTAGCCCCATCAGTTTGGAGATGTAAAGACCTTTCCCTACCATTTATGTCAATTTTAAGACTTTCGTACCATTTAGGTGTCGATTTTTGTTTTCTTTTTTACTAGCGAGCGACAGCAAGCCCGTTATTTAGGAGTAATCGGCCGTCGGCCGCGACAATTTTCTACCGATATATGTACACATTTATCTCGAAAGGGGGTCGTTGGGGAATTACATTTAATGTGAAGTCTTGGGAGCAAACTAAAACCCCTACCATAATGGTGGGGGACTGATGCTAGTGATGATATAATTGATGATGATGGTGATGATATAATTGGTGATGATGGTGATATCATTGGTGATGGTGATGATATAATTGGTGATGATGGTGATTATATAATTGGTGATGATGGTGATGATATCATTGGTGGTGGTGGTGATATAATTGGTGGTGGTGGTGATGATATAATTAGTGATGATGGTGATGACATGAGGGTGATGATATAATTGGTGGTGGTGGTGATGATATAATTAGTGGTGGTGGTGATGACATAATTGGTGGTGGTGGTGATGATATAATTGGTGGTGGTTGTGGTGATATAATTGGTGGTGGTGGTGATGATATAATTGGTGGTGGTGGTGATGACATATTTGGTGGTGGTGGGGATGATATAATTGGTGATGGTGATGATCAAATTGGTGATGATGGTGATGATATAATTGGTGATGGTGGTGGTGATATAATTGGTGGTGGTGGTGATGATATAATTGGTGATGGTGGTGATATAATTGGTAATGATAGTGATGATATAATTGGTGGTGATGGTGGTGGTGATGATATAATTGGTGATGATGGTGATGACATAATTGGTGATGATATAATTGGTGATGGTGGTGATGATATAATTGGTGGTGGTGGTGATGATATCATTGGTGATGATGGTGATGATATAATTGGTGATGGTGGTGGTGTTATAATTGGTGATGGTGGTGGTGATGATGGTGGTGATATAATTGGTGATGGTGGTGGTGATATAATTGGTGGTGGTGGTAATGATATAATTGGTGATGGTGGTGTTGATATAATTGGTGGTGGTGGTGGTGATGATATAATTGGTGGTGGTGGTGATGATATCATTGGTGGTGGTGGTGATGATATCATTGGTGGTGGTGGTGGTGGTGGTGATGATATAATTGGTGATGATGGTGTTGATAAAATTGGTGATGGTGGTGGTGATGATATAATTGGTGATGGTGGTGGTGATGATATAATTGGTGGTGGTCGTGATGATGTAATTGGTGATGATGGTGATGACAATTGTTGATGATGGTGATGATATAATTGGTCGTGGTGGTGATGATATAATTGGTGGTGGTGGTGATGATATCATTAGTGGTGGTGGTGGTGATATAATTGGTGATGGTGGTGATGATATAATTGGTGGTGATGGTGACGATATAATTGGTGGTGGTGGTGATGATATAATTGGTGATGGTGGTGATGATATAATTGGTGATGGGGGAGATGATATAATTGGTGATGGTGGTGGTGACATAATTGGTGATGATATAATTGGTGATGTATGGTGATGATATAATTGGTGGTGGTGGTGATGATATCATTAGTGGTGGTGGTGATGATATAATTGGTGATGGTGGTGATCATATAATTGGTGGTGATGATATAATTGGTGGTGGTGGTGATGATATAATTGGTGATGGTGGTGATGATATAATTAGTGATGGGGGTCATGATATAATTGGTGATGGTAGTGGTGATACAATTGGTGATGATGGTGATGATATAATTGGTGATGATGGTGGTGATATAATTGGCGGTGGTGGTGATATAATTGGTGATGGGGGTGATGATATAATTGGTGATGGTGGTGATGATATAGTTGGTGGTGGTGGTGGTGGTCATATAATTGGTGATGATGGTGATGATATAATTGGTGGTGGTGGTGATATAATTTGTGGTGGTGGTGGTGATATAATTGGTGATGGTGATGATATAATTGGTGATGGTGGTAGTGGTGTGGTGATATAATTGGTGGTGGTGGTGGTGATATAATTGGTGATGATGGTGATGGTATAATTGGTGATGGTGGTGGTGATATAATTGGTGATGATGGTGATGATATAATTGGTGATGGTGGTGGTGATATAATTGGTGATGATGGTGATGATATAATTGGTGATGGTGGTGGTGAAATAATTGGTGATGGTGGTGGTGAAATAATTGGTGATGGTGGTGGTGATATTATTGGTGATGCTGGTAGTCATATAATTGGTGATGGTGGTGGTGATATAATTGGTGGTTATGGTGGTGGTGATATAATTGGTGGTGATGGTGGTGATGTAATTGGTGGTGATGGTGATATAATTGGTGATGGTGGTGATATCCTTGGTGATGATGGTGGTGATATAATTGGTGGTGATGGTGGTGATATAATTGGTGATGATGTAATTGGTGATGGTGGTAGTGATATAATTGGTGGTGATGGTGGTGATATAATTGGTGGTGATGGTGGTGATATAATTGGTGATGGTGGTGATATAATTGGTGGTGGTGGTGGTGATATAATTGGTGATGATGGTGATGATATAATTGGTGATGGTGGTAGTGATATAATTGGTGATGGTGGTGATATAAGTGGTGGTGGTGGTGGTGATATAATTGGTGATGGTGGTGGTGATATAATTGGTGATGGTGGTGATATAATTGGTGATGGTGATGGTGATATAATTGGTGATGATGGTGGTGATATAATTGGTGATGATGGTGGTGATATAATTGGTGATGGTGGTGGTGATATAATTGGCGATGATGGTGGTGATATAACTGGTGATGGTGGTGATGGTGGTGGTGATATAATTGGTGGTGGTGGAGGTGATATCATTGGTGATGGTGGTGGTGATATAATTGGTGATGGTGGTGGTGAAATAATTGGTGGTGGTGGTGGTGGTGATATAATTGGTGATGGTGGTGGTGATAGCATTGGTGATGGTGGTGGTGATATAATTGGTGATGGTGGTGGTGATATAATTGGTGGTGGTGGAGGTGATATAATTGGTGATGGTGGTGGTGATATAATTGGTGATGGTGGTGGTGAAATAATTGGTGGTGGTGGTGATATAATTGGTGATGGTGGTGGTAATATAATTGGTGATGGTGGTGGTTATATAATTGGTGGTGGTGGTGGTGGTGGTGGTGATATAATTGGTGATGGTGGTGGTGATATAATTGGTGATGGTGGTGGTGATATAATTGGTGGTGGTGGAGGTGATATAATTGGTGATGGTGGTGGTGATATACAGTAATTGGTGATGGTGGTGATATAATTGGTGATGGTGGTGGTGATATAATTGGTGATGGTAGTGGTGATATAATTGGTGATGGTGGTGGTGATATAATTGGTGATGGTGGTGGTGGTGGTGATATAATTGGTGGTGGTGGTGATATAATTGGTGGTGGTGGTGATATAATTGGTGATGGTGGTGGTGATATGTTTGGTGGTGGTGGTGGTGATATATTTGGTTGTGGTGGTGGTGATATAATTGGTGATGCTGGTGATATATAGGGAAGTTATATAAATTACATAACTTACAGGCTCGCTATCCCTCGCCAGGATATAATCGACACCTAAATATCCCGAAAGTTCTTAAACTTGACAGAAATGGGGCGAATGGTCTTATAATCGTCAAACTAGTGGTGATGCTATAATAGTTGGTGTTGATGATGGGGTGTTGTGTAGCTAACTCTTTCAGTACCGGTGACGTTCTTTCCATTATATTCTGGCAACTATTACACAAATTTATGCAGTTTAGGAAGGATCTCTAACCATTAAAATACCAAGTCTCTTAGTTATCCCTTCTAACTCCCTCATATCGTTCTTAAGCTGTACAAAATCGTCTAAATATAGCCAGAATAAGACCAAACAGATGTCACCGGTACTGACAGGGTTAATGGTGCTGCTATTATAACTGGTGTTGATGTTGGTGTTTGGGGTGGTGTTTTTTTTTTTTTTTTTTTTTTTAAGAGACAATGAACGGAGGAAGGAAAAACACAGATAACACAAAAAGGTCCATATGCCTAAAGGCATCCTCCATTCATAAAATGTTTGTAACAACTGGATTTAAAAAATTGTAAATTGTAAGTTTGTGGAAAGCAATTCGAGGGAAGTGAATTCCAAAGAGTAGTAGCTCTGGGGATAAATGAATTCTGATAAGCAGAAGTTCTGCATTGTGGAGGAGAAAGTGTAAATTCATGGGCGCTCTCAGCTGCCCTAGTTCTACGGGGAAAGATGTGGAGAGGCGGCACAATTGAAGCAAGTTCCTCGGAACAATTGCTGTGAAAATATCTGTAGAATAATGCAAGGGATGCAACGTTTCTTCGTATGGATGATGTAGGAAGGTCCTGTGTGATTGCAGGGTTATTGATTAATCTAATAGCTTTATTTTGAATTTTGTCCAACTGCCTCAATGCAACCACTCCACTTCCACCCCACAGAGGTGAACAGTAATCCATCTGAGAACGCACATGACTTTTATATATTACGGCCAACTGCTCGTCAGTGAAGAATTCTCGAACTCTGTACAGGAGTCCCAGTTTTTTAGAGGCATTCTTAGCAATGCTTCTAACATAATGTGTCCAGCTCAAGTTAGTAGTTAATGTTACACCGAGAATGTCAATACTAGGGGAAGTGGGAATATTTACATCATTAAAAAATATATGGGAGTCAGTGAGATTCTGTCGGTTAGAAAATTGAATGTACTTGGTTTTCTGTGCATTAAAGGAAACTAGATTATTTTGTCCCCATTCATTAATTCTAGAAAGGTCCTGGTTCAGAGAAATTGCAGTGTTTATTTTTGAATTTATAAGATCGGGTTGGGTGAAAGAATTGGTAAATGTGAAGGAACTGTGTAGTGTTGAGTCATCTGCGTAGGAATGTATTGGATTATGAGTGGTAGATATGAGATCATTGATATGAATGAGGAACAGAGTTGGGGCCAAAACTGATCCCTGGGGAACACCAGCTTTATTGAGAATAAAGGCCATCTACCATTACACGTATTTTTCTGTTATGAAGATAAGAAGAAATTAGTGGAACTAATGATGCAAGGCCGTAGTGTGACATCTTCGACAATAAGGATTGATGCCAGACTCTATCAAATGCCTTTGATATATCCAGTGCTATTGTATGTGTTTCACCATGTTGGTCTGTAGCTTGGTTGATTTGATGCGTAAGAAGGCAAAGAATGTCTGCAGTTGATCGACATCGTCTAAAACCATATTGCCTATCACTGATTAATTTATTATTCTCAAGATGCTTAATTATGTGATTATTTAATATAATTTCAAAGACTTTACCAAGAGTGGAAGTTATAGCTATTGGTCTGTAGTTTGATGGATCTGAAGAGGCACCTTTTTTAGGAACTGGATGGATGGTTGCTTCTTTCCAGGGTACTGGGAAGCATGAGGTATGAGTACACAGACGGAAAAAATTTGCCAATACAGGAGCGAGCACCAAGGAGCAATTCTTAAGTACTATTGGAGGAATTTCATCTGGACCAGGAGCCTTATCTACTGAGAGATTCTGCAAAATAATGTTGACATGTCTGGTGTGGATCTTAAGTGAGGGAATTTCAGGCGAATTAAAATTAAGTACAGGGACATCTTGATTTATTTCATCTAAGGTTGAGTTGGTGGAGAAAATATCCGCAAGAAGGTTAGCTTTACCTCGTGGGTCACTTACAAGATTGCCAGTCGGAGATTTTAATGGTGGAATGGATGAAGCAGTAGTGAAGTTGGATTTGAATGAGTTAAGAGTAGACCATAATATTTTGTTATCATTTGGATTATTTAGAAGTTTATTTACCTGCTTGTGGAGAAAGTTTTATTTAGTTAGGTTTAATACAGTTTTGGCAGGATTTCTGATGTTTCTAAAGTAATTAAAGGCCTCATGTGTTTTTTATCTTGTGTATGCATTGTAGGCTATTGTTTTTTGTTCAGTTACTCTAGCACAATTATGGTCAAACCATTTAGGTGAATTAAATCTTTTACTGTACTTTTGATGAGGAATAAAAGTTTCCATTCCAATTTTTACAAAATCTTGTATGTGGCTCAAGGTGGAGTGTGTCATTAGAAAAGAAAGAGGTCCAGGGAATATCAATAAAGAAACCTTGAAGACCCTCCCAGTCTGCCCTATCGTAATGCCATTTAGTCACCAAAACAGGTTCAGAGTGGGAAGGTGTGGTAGGTGATAGACAGGTGGCCTGTATCAGACAGTGATCATAAGATCCAAGCGGGGACCTAACTGTAACATCATAATTTTCTGAATTGGTTGTTAAAAATAAGTCCAGTAGGTGGGAATTATGATTAGGATTATCTGGTACACGGGTGGGTTGGTTGACTAGTTGAGTGAGATTAAATGAGTCTGCAAATAGCTCACATTCAAGACCACCATCATCAGTCCTGGCTGAATGAGTGAGCCATTCAACATTATGGACATTAAAATCACCCAACACAGTGATTTCAGAAGAAGCATTTAAGTTGAGGACACTGAGTTGTGAAGACAGAGAATCAAAAAGACTTTGCTCTGGAGGAGTATTTGGGGAACGATAGATGCAACATATGTATTTAAATTTACCAGCAGAAATTAATTTGTATATAGAATAATCAAAATAGGGACAATTGAAACTAGTAACCTCCTCCAGGGCAATTTCAGATTTTGCGAAGCAACATACACCTCCTTTAGGTCTGAAATTTTGGAGCAGTTGATAACCTGGAAAATTAAATCTAGACGTGTCAGATGTGGATGTTACTTGAGTCTCTGTCAAAAAAAGGAGAGTAGGGGATTCTACTTAAAGAAATTGGTGTACAGAATTGATGTTAGAGTGAAGTCCCCTTAAATTACTAAAGAAAAAGCTGCACCGACGAGCAGCTTTGGGACGTTGCAATGCTGTTGCAATGCTGCAATGCTGTTGTTGTGTTATGCGATATATATATATATATATATATATATATATATATATATATATATATATATATATATATATACAGTATTTATATGTTAACCCAATCTTACACGAGGGTGTTTTTTTTTTTTTTTTTTTTACTAACTCCGCTTGCCTAATAAGTTTGGTAATTGTATAAGTTTCACCCCATTCATATGTCCGCTAAGTTCTGGGCGAGATATAGCGAGCCAGCAAACTAGTAGAAACGGGGCTACGGCTGGAACAAGGGGGGGTGGGCTTATATATATTATTAAAGAAGCAAGATCCTCAACGAAACAAATAATGAAACATACACACCACAATAAATACTCATACGACGGATGGGCTAGATCTAGGAGCCCAGGCGGAGGGACTAGGGGAGGTGAGAGGTTCAGTGTTCAGCCAACCACCGTGGGGGGAAGTAGTGTTGCTCCGCTTCTCACATTACCGCCAGACAAACACATCAACACACTAATAATTTGATAAACCTCTGTTAACAATATATGGTGTGTTTATGTAATGATTGTGATGAATACCAGGTTGATTACATAAATTTAATTTACATGATGAGTGAATGATATTACTCGGAGCTATTATAAACTGGGAATAATAACTAAACAATAGTGTGAATATCCAGCATCTCGACTGTGTCACGTCCAGTAAGTACTTTATGTTTGCTTTAGTATATTTTTTCAGAGGTTTAAGGTTTGTATTCGTGACCCATTCTGTACCAGAGGTATTATTTAGTGGATTTCAGCTGCGTTTAGACGATTTTATGAAGCTTAGGAAGTGCATATGGTACCGGTAGCTAAAAGAATTAATTGAAATAGTGTGTAATCCTTTAACAGGTTGACATCCTTCCTAAGCTGAATAAAACCGCCTAATAGTTGTCAGAATATACTGAAAAGGATGTCACCGGTACTGAATGGGTCAAGTGGAGTGGGGTTTATTTATTTATGTATAATGTATTTAATAATATTTTAGTTTCCTCCCTAGATCTCAATCAAACTTTTAAAAAACATTCCAAAATCTCCTCCAATATTACAGGCTCGCTATTGCTAGCCAGTTAAAATTCGACACTTAGATAGCAAAAATGTTCTTAATAGTGACAAAGAAATGGGGCGAAAGTTCTAAAATTCGAGAAACTAATGCGGTGAACGCCATAATATCTCAAAACTAATAGGGATAAAACTGAGGGAGAAGGGGGTTCAGAAAAAAACACCTCCCCTAACAATTTATTTTCTTTCACAGTGCCTGATCCGGAATTAACACTTGATAATTAGTGTTGAGTATAATCCTGTGTAGCGGGTAAACCTGTACTCATATCTCATGAGTAATCCTGTGTAGCGGGTAAACGTACTCATATCTCAATAATTAGTTAGTGTTGGTAATCCTGTGTAGCGGGTAAACCTGTACTCATATCTCAATAATTAGTGTTGAGTATAATCCTGTGTAGCGGGTAAACCTGTACTCATATCTCAATAATTAGTGTTGAGTATAATCCTGTGTAGCGGGTAAACCTGTACTCATATCTCAATAATTAGTGTTGAGTATAATCCTGTGTAGCGGGTAAACCTGTACTCATATCTCAATAATTAGTGTTGAGTATAATCCTGTGTAGCGGGTAAACCTGTACTCATATCTCAATAATTAGTGTTGAGTATAATCCTGTGTAGCGGGTAAACCTGTACTCATATCTCAATAATTTGATAATGTTACAATATTTGTTTTATATTTTACTTTCGTAAATATTCCAATAATATACTAGATTAGGTTAGTTTAGGTTTTGGTTTGGTTAGGTTAAAAATATTGTTCAACGTTTCTTAGTAAATAGGCATCTGAAAAACAGTTCCTCCCGCTACACATGATCATACCCCTATAACTCGTGCATTTAATCTTCACACATTTATACCGGTACATTTGCCTGCATGATCAAATTATCTTCATTATTTATAAAATGACTGAAATACTTATGATTAAATGTGTAATCCTAGTTTAAACCTAAACATGTTCTCAATTATAACTTAAAATATAACTTTATCAAATAAGTTGTCAGACAGTCAGTGACTTGTTTATTATAAACATAAGTTCAATACTCCTTCGAATTTGCTTGTATTTTAAAATGTCTGTTATGGTAAGAAAAGAAAAATTAAAATTCATTTTAGGCCTCAAACTAATTAACAAACCTTCATCATATATCAAGTATATCAATCAATCAATCAATCAGCTTTATTTCACAATATATATGATTAAACATACATATTGCATACATTGGGGTAAACTGGCTCAAAACTGATAACAGTATATATACCACTTAAAATAAATATTGCACAAACTAAAGAATAATTAAATAATAATTATTATGCAATAATGTAATTCTGGATAACCAAACACATCATAATATTTCTAGTTGTTGTTGTTGTTGTTGTTCCCTAAGCTGCCTGGCCGAACAGCTCCGAGTCCCTGAGAAAGGCCATGGCCACGATCAGGCTTTCCCACAGAGCTCTCATTGAGTGTAGATTGTGTTGTTGGCGTAAGTGGTTGTGTGAAATGCAGTCTTCTATGATGTGTTTAATGGTATGGGGTGTTGTGTTACATCCTGGGCAGGCGTCGACAACGGAGTCATCCAGTCTCTTCTGATAGCTCAGGAGAGCTGGATGGTGTCCGCATCTCAGCCTGGCCAGGTGGACTCTGTCCTCGCGAGGAAGGGAGGATTCGGAAGGATGGATTTCAGGAGGTCGTGCATGTAGCTGCGTGTTGTCTGTGAGTGAGTGGATGGATCGGTGAGAGATATGAGTATGGATGTGCTTCTGCAAGTTGGTTCGGGGTGGGCAGGGAGGGAGAGAGGACAATAATTGTGTGTGATACCGTGTGCTGGGTGTTGTTTTGCTATTTCTTTGTGTCTGTGGATGTGTTGCCATGTAGTTTAGTGGGTGGTCTTAGTTCGTGGAGGCTGCTGCCAGGAATTGAGTGCCTCTCATGTCCAGATGGTCTTTGACTTTGAGGATTTTGGTTTCTTGATGTAGGTGATCTGTGGGTGCAGTAGCTGTTCAGCCTGTAATGATCTTCAGGGCTTTGTTTTGAATAGTCTGTAAGGTCTTATGATGTGTTTCAGCTAGGTTAGAAGCCCAGGCTGGGCTTGCGTATTCCATCACTGATCTTATGTATTGTTTATATACTGTGGTGGTAGTTTCTTTGTTGTGTCCAAATTTTGTGTGAGCAAGTGACCTGAGGGCGTTAAGTCTGGGTGTCAGTTTCTTTTTAATGTTTGTGGTGTGCTGTTTGAATGTCATATGAGTATCATATGTTACTCCTAGGATTTTGGGTGTGTGTGCATGTGTTAGGGGTGTCTTGTTTATGGTGAGTTGAGGGATGTATTCGTGTTCTCCTGTCCAACTTGTGAGCAGGGTTGCGGTGGATTTGGCTGGGGCTAGATTAAGTCTGTTTGTAGTGCACCAGCCATGTAGTGTGTTGAGATAGGGTTGAAGGAGATCTGTTGCTCTTTTTGGGTCATGGTGTGTGCATGTGAGTGTTATGTCATCTGCATAGGAGGCTAAGTTTATTTGGGGCGTATTGGGTGTAGTTATATCGTGCATGTACAGATTGAAGAGTGCGGGCGATAGGACGGATGCTTGTGGGACTCCGTTTGGAAAGTTTCTGATTTTAGATGACTGACCGGCAAAAGATACATGTGCACATCTGCCTGCTAGGAAGTTGGCCAGCCACCTTTTTGTGTTGTTGTGCATGTTTGTGTTGTAGATTTTGTTTGTTAGGTTGTGGCGGGGGATGGCATCGAAGGCTTTACTAATGTCGAGTGTGGCTAATAGTGATCTGTGTGGTGGTCTAGCTGAGTTGATGCCATCGAAAGCTCTTTGTGTAAGGTCTGTGAGAAGAGTGTTTGTGGAGTGCAGTGGCCTAAAGCCATGTTGTGTTGGAGCTAGGGGTAGGTCAGGTGGAATTAGTTGTAATACTAGGCGTTCCATGACTTTGGAGGGGGAGCAAAGGAGTGTGATGGGGCGGTGCAAGGAGGGTAGCGTGGGGTCTTTGTTGGGTTTGGGGAATGTGATGATGATACCATGGTTCCAAATGTCTGGTATTGTGTTGTGTGAATAGCTGTAGTTTGATATGTTAGTGAGTGCTTGTATGCCTTGTGGTCCCAGGTGTCTGAGGTGTATGTTGCTTATGTTGCCTAGGCCACAGGCGGGTGAGTGCTTGAGATTGTTGATGATATGCTTTGTCTGGTGATTGGTGAAGGGTGTATAGTCAGGGTCTGTGGGGAATTGTCTCTTACGTCGGATGACACGTCGGTCGTCTTTGTGAGGTTTTAGGTGGCTGACATGTGAGAAGTGATTGATGAGAGTGTTTGCTTGTTGTTTACATGAAGGAGTAGAGTCTGTTGTTGTGATTGCAGCATGTGATTGTGTTGAGTTGCTGTTGGAAAGTGTGATGCTGTTTAGTGTTTTGTAGAGTTTTTGGGGGTTTGTTTTGTGATCAAGTGTTTGTAGGAAGTTATTCCAATTTAGTTTTTGTTGTTCTTGTATTTTGTTGTTAGTTTGGGTGTTGAGTGCTAGAATTTGTTGTGTGATGTCTTGTGTGTGGGGTGCTGGGGAGTATTTCAGTATGTCGCGTTGTCTGATGAGGTTTTGAATTTCTGGTGTGAAGTTGGGGTTGCGTCTTTTTCTGTTACCTCTTGGAATGTGTTTCTTGTCAGCATTTTGGATAGTTTTATTGAGTATGTGTACAGCATTGTTGATGTTAGTGATGGGTGTACTGTTTAGAGTTGTGAAGTGTTGTTCTGTCTCATTTGTGAATGCTTCCCAGTTAGCTCTTTTATAATTGGTGTATGTGTGTTTGTGGCTAGCTGGGTGAGTCTGGTTTTGGTGGTGATAATGATCGGGAGGTGGTCAGAGCCTAAGGTTCTGACCACCCTCCAGGATGTTGTGGGGGCGAGTTCTGGGGAGCAAAAGGTGATGTCTGGAGATGATGGGTTATAGAGGGCTTGGTGAGGAATATGGGTATGTTGATGGATGTCGTTAAGGATGATGAGGTTATCGGTTTGGTTTTGTAGTACCAGCCCTCTGTCTGTGTCGGGGTTGTCGACAAACCAGGCCGACGTCTTGGCGTTGAAGTCACCACCCAGGATGATGTGTGGGGTGTGTGGGGTGTTTGTGATGTGTTGTAAGTGTGGTCTGTATTCATTTGGTACTGTAGGGGATGTTTGGGGAGGGATGTATGTGTTTATGATGGTTATGTTGGAGTTGTTGCCAGTGCGTATTTTAATTGACTGTATTTCTGTTGTGTTATCATTTGGGGGGAGGAGGGATTTGGTTTGTACACTGGTTACTATGTATGATATTTCATTGTGTACCAGGGTGATGAGTCTACCGCCCCCGCCGACAGCCCGGTCTTGTCTGATGGTGGTGAAATTATGAAATATGGGTGTTTTTTGTGTTGTGCGGAGTTTTGTTTCTTGTAAGATGGCAATGTGTATGTTGTGTTGTTTGATGAAGTGTGAGAGTTCGTGTTTCTTTGTGTTGATGCCATCTATGTTCAGTTGAAGAATGTTAATGTTATGTGCACGATGTATGTTGGTTGCTGCTGCACGAGGATGGGGTGGGGGTGGGGGGGGGGGGGGGGGGGAGGGGCTGGATGGGGAGGGGTGAGGTGGGAGTGGGGATTTGGGAGTAGGAGATGGGGGTTGGAATGGATTAGGATGGGGTGTGGTGTGTTGAGTTGAGGATGTGGATGGTATGGGAAGGTTAGGTGGGTTAGGGAGGAGAGGTGGACGGGTTTTAGGGGGGGGGAGTGGATGATATGGGAAGGTTAGGTGGGTTGGGGAGGAGAGGTGGACGGGTTTTAGGTGAGGGATTTGACTGGGAGAGGGAGGGGCATGAGGAACAGGTCCAGGTGTTTGTGTAGTGTTTCTTGGAGGCAAGTGTTGTGCAGGTGAAGTGGGTCCAGTTCCCGCATGAATTGCAGAGAACTGAACCCTTAGTATGGCGACTCGAAGTGATGGGTTTTGAGCAAGTTGGACATATGTATGTGTACGTGGGTCCTGGGTTGCTCTCAATGTCTCCGGCTAGAAGAAGTCTTCGAGAAATGACAGCCGGAGAGTCATTTCTCGGTGTAGGAAAAACTGTGTGATGTGTGTGTGTGGTGTGAGAGGTGTGGAAATTCCGGGCACGACCGAAGCCGCTCCAAGGACCCGTGCCCCCAGGGAGGGGGCAGGGGATGGTTGTGACGGTTTGGCTCCCGAAACTGCTCCCCGCCGCCGGCATCCGGTTTTCCTCCACTGGTCGTTGATTTTGTCTTCGGCCATGGAGGGTCGGCAGCCGTCCGCGGTTGGCAGCCTTGGGAGGTGGCCCCACGGCGTAGACGCCGCCACATCAGGACCAATATTTCTAGTAAAAAAAAAAAAAATCAGTGTATGTATGCAACATAAGTCTTGGTACATTTTCATGTGACTATCTCAATATTTCTTGTAAATTGAGATAGTCACATGAAAATGTACCAAGACTTATGTTGCATACATACACTGAAAAAAACTATATATATAAGCACACAGTAACGTAGTACAATAAAACATACTATTTTTTATAATCAAAGTATATACTTTAATGTGACTTCCAGTATTTTGAGCTAAAGGGAGATATGAATAAAAATAAATTCCGCAAATATATACAAGGCACTAAAAGACAAAATGTCATAAAGCTAATTAAAAGAGAAAATGTAAGACACAAAATAAGTGAAACAATTAATAAAAAGTATAGCTAAGTCTTAAAACAACAAAATAGTTAGAAGCAGTATGATACACTTGCTTAAGTTACCATCAGTAAACACAAACTAAAGCACAATAATTGTCAGAAGTTATTCAGAATAGAGGTCATAACAATAACCACAATAATGTAATAACCTATAGTAATAAATTCAGTAAAGGAATGCAAGAATTGTTAATATTTAACTACACTAAAAGTAAGAAAGATTACAATATTGATGTAAACAATGATAATACATTAGAGAAACGCATGCAACTTAAAATATACACATTTTGAATATGATAACATTACCGGGCACAATAAGAAAAATATAAGACCTATGCAAGAATCCTCCATTTAAGATAACAGGATCTCGGCGTTCTTCATGTTTCTGTACCCAGTATATTCTAGCATTAATACTATCCAGAGTAAGGTTAGATATGTCTACACCGTAATCCTTCTTAAACAATGTTTCAGTAAACTGATAAAAATAACCTGATTTTAAAGCTGATATATTATTATTTATAGCAGAACATTTAGAGTTTATTATCCGTTTTAAATATCGGGCCTGAGTTAGAGCAACATGGTGACCTAGTAACGTTTTTTTTTTTTTTTTTTTTTTCTATGTGAATGAGGGAGACAAAAGGCATAACTGCCTGCAGCGAGTGCCTCCCCTAGATTTCAAAGAGTGCCAGGGCCGAAATCAAGGGACGTTCGAGCTAAAATGCCTGGACACACGGAGTTTGAAGCAATTTAAGTCATAGGAAGAGGGAAAGACTGATTCTGGGAGAGAGTTCCAGAGCTCAGCAGTTGAATATAAGAAAGTCTGAGAATAATGTTTCACTCTTGGGTTGGAGAGTTGCACAGAGTAGGGGTGGGATTGTGCTGCAAGGCGGGTACTACTTACCCTACGTAGAGGAGGTGGTATACACTGGGAAAGCTCCGAGGAACACTGATTATTGTAGTAGCGATAGAATAGCGAGAGAGACGCAACATTGCGGCGAAGAGAGAGAGATTGCGGAGAGTTGGTGAGTGGACGGGAGTTAATGATACGAAAGGCTTTCCTTTCTACTTTATCTAGGAGTACGGTGTGAGAGGATCCTCCCCACACATGTGAACAATACTCAATACAAGGACGCACTGTGCCCCTGTACAGAGCAAGAAGTTGCGCAGGGGTAAAGAACCCCTTGAGGTGGTTGAGCACACCCAGCTTCTGGGAGGCTGCTTTAGAGAGACTGGTAATATGGTCCTTCCAAGTGAGAGCAGAAGAAAAAGAGACATTGAGAACATTGAGAGATGAAGGGTTGATTTTTGTATTGTTGAAGAAAAAGAAATAGTCCTCTGGAGGTTTCTGACGGGTAGTAAGATGGATAAATTGAGTCTTGGAAGCATAAAATGCAACAAGGTTTTCTCTACCCCAATTGGAAATAGTACCTAGATCAGAAGATAAGCATTTTATGGCTTCATTACATTCACGTTTGAGGGATTGCTGGCTGGAGCGTTCTGGAAAACTAATAGAGTGGTGCAAAGTAGAGTTGTCTGCATATGAATGGATGTACAGTTGAGAAGATCATTTATGAAAATTAGAAAGAGAATAGGAGATAGGACAGAACCCTGAGGAACAGCGGAGTTGATAGGATGAGGAAATGAGTGATGGCCGTCCACAACCGCAGCTATGGAACGGCCGGAAAGGAAATTAGAGACAAAGGCACAGATGGAGGGACAGAAACCGAAGGAGGGCAGTTTGGAAATTAAAGATTTGTGCCAGACTCTATCGAAGGCCTTCGATATGTCTAGTGCAACAGAAAAAGTCTCACCGAAGTCCAGAAAGTTGGATGACCAAGAGTTAGTAAGATATGAAAGAAGATCACCAGTAGAGCGACCCTTAACACCTTATTAGCGGCCTAGGCGGTTTATTTATATGTACCGCCCAGCGGGGTGTTTTTAGCCAAAATAGGGCTGTTTACGTGATCATTTTCATGCCTAAATAAGACCCAGAACGTAAAACAAGTATCTATCCCTGAAAGGGCATAAACAGAGCTTTCGAATGACACCATAACGATCCTTTTATGATGGCTAGTTTTCTTGCAACAACCGTGCAACGCGAGTGCAAAAAGCATGTAATTAGGCACTTTCCCCATACAATTCCGTATATAGCGAGTGAGAGAGGGAGGGAGGAGGTGGGATTCGTGTCAGTAGGTTCGCCGCGGTGGTCTGGAGCAGTCATACGCTCGCTACTCTCCTGCCACCACTTGTCTCTCTCTCTCAGCAACATTACGCGCTGAAATTGCCACACAACCTATGTCGAGCGCCGCCACATAGTCCAGCTTTATTTAACTCGACTTATGTTGTGCGCCGACAGTTAAGGGTTAAGGAAGCCATACCTGGCGATCTGAGAGCAGATTATGAGAAGAGAAATGCTTAAGAAATTTGGAAGCAAGAATAGTTTCAAAAACTTTAGAGATACAAGAGATGAGAGCAATTGGACGATAGTTGGAGGGTTGAGAGCGGTCACCCTTCTTTGGGACAGGTTGAATGAGAGCAAACTTCCAGCAAGAAGGAAAGACGTTAGAGGAGAGACAGAGACGAAAGAGTTTGCCTAGGCAGGGGGTCAGCACGGAAGCACAGTTTTTAAGTACAACAGGAGGAACACCGTCCGGACCGTACACCTTCTTAGTTCTAAGCCCAAAGAGGGTAGAAAGTACATCTTTGATTACAGGTGTCCGCAACTTGATGATTGCTAGCGTACAATGGTGATCCTGTCATCCTTTTAAATTACTTTGCATATGCCACCTCAAATGTTCTAAATATACAGCTCCTATTAGCAGTTTTATGATTCCACAATGCAAGCCCGTAATCTGGTTTACAATAAGCATTAAATAGGAATGATAAGGTATTTAGATTAACTAAGCTAAAATTTCTTAAGATGCTATTAAAACGTCCATAAAACTTTGTCAATGTCTTTTCCACATCTTTATCATCCTTTAAATCATATGTAATGTTGTGCCCTAGATAATCATAATGTTTAACTGGTAGATACTCGACTGCCACATACTCCACATACGCCACATCCTCTGGGTCTGGGTCATCCAAGTCCTCCTCATTGGTGTGTTCATTGGATGTGGTTCTTCTTAGCCCTTTTAATTGAACAGGTCATCAAGCCAATGCCTACCCCGATGTCTAGCAGGTTAAACAACAGCCGCAGATCCCGCAGCTTTTCTGGGACAAGCTTCATAACACCGGGATACTTGAGAGGGAGGTCAATGTTTGCCAAGTTGAACGTCTCGTAGTATGTGTCCTTGCGGGGCATCAGGCAGACTCTTTTGTTGACTTGGGGTGTCTCGTAATCAGAGTCGTAAGTGTTTTTATTAATGTATCGTTCTGGGTACTTCTCACCGTCAACAAGCTGTCGGGCCTTGGAGAAGCCTAACCCTTGAGCAGGGAAGATTGTTACGGCGTTCCTCAGAGTTTAAATGTGGCCAAACGCCCGGTCGTAAAGCACCATGAACATAAACTCGATCTTGGCCAGGCGCTTGCTATGAGTATTATGTTGATGTTTCTATTTTGTCCCGTGCAGTTGACACTGGTCTGGCAACCACATATCTTGTCTTCCAACCACATGAAGATACAGCTGGCAATTTCATCAGAACCACGATTCGCTGTGCTCTCCTCCCACACATACATGTTTTCCTTGTTTTTATTAAGGTCATACACACAACAATAAACTGTACATTCACATCTTCCGCTTGTAGTACGCAACAATTGTGCAAAGACGAGGAAATGGAAGAGTCTGCTGCAAATCAGTGGAAAGAGTGTGAAAGTCTGGGTCAGTGGAGGGTGCACGGCTGTCAACCTCAGCGTAGGACAACAGCTGCTGTGGCACAGCTGCGGCAACTTTATGATCATCAAGCTGTTTCTTGAAAAGTGCAGGATCCTTACGCTGTACTTCCTTATGGGCTATCTTGGACTTAAGGAGCTTGTAGGTGAAACAGAGGTCTGTCTTCGGTGGCCGGAACACAGTGTTGTAGCCACAGGTGAATTTCAGTCTTGTAAAACCAGGGAATCACTCACCCCTCTCTCTCATAATTGGCCTGCATCCACGAGACGTAATTGGCATGAAGTTCAGCAATAGTTAGGGCAATTTCATGGTACTGTCTATAGGGGCTGTGGGCCCGGGATTAGTGGTTGGCAGTCATTACCAAAAAAGCTATATCTTATGGACATGCTCTAGCCCTCGGGCATGGTTTACGCCCACGCTGGTCACGGGTGCGTCTGCCTGTGGTAGCAAGTGCACGTTATTTCATAAGAATTGCCAGTTTCTTATTGGTTATCCCATGAATTAACAAAAAACCTTGTCAACACACTTAATTTAATATCACTACAATTTAACCTAACGTAGTACCGGTATTGATTATTTTTACCTCTCTTACTAATGGCAGCTTTGGTGCATCTCTGCTTCACAGGCACCTCACTAATCAAACCATGCAGATATTGATTTTGCTCATCTTAATTGCCAGTGTTCCAGAACGCCCTAAAAACTTAATTAATTTTGTCAAGTCCAAGTTTATCAACACAGCAATCCTGGCACTCAGCTCCCACCTTTTTACCTGGCATAACTTTCCTTCTTTCTTTCTTTTATTTGTTTTTTGTATTATAGGCATTAGGGGCTTACCACAGTTTCTGTTCATTTTAGCCACTGTTTTCTGCCATTTAGAATTATCTGCTGTACGTTTCTGGCCCCTTCTCACTGCCCTTTGAGGTGGCCCCTGGTCCCTTGGTCCTCTGGTTACATCACCACCCTAATCACCTCCAGCACCGTCACCCTCATGACCCTTACCACCAGCCTCATTGCCTCTGGCCCCACCGCCAGGCCCCTCATTGTCATTAATACTTTGAAGTTCCTCTTCACTCGCATTATAATCTGGATCTTACATACTATCATCATCACTGTCTATGTTTAAGTCAACATACCTCACTGGATTACGTTTTTGCACTTTCCTGGGCTATGGAGCCCCATATAATGCATCGCACCTTACCAGAAAAGCCCCAACAGTCACTGGCTGGGGTCGTCAAGGGGCGAGTCGATGTGTGACATGATCACTATACACTGCTGCACATACAGGTATCCGTAGATTGCAATAGAATATCGCAAACACTGCGTAAATCTACAATACATGGGAGGCCTACACCGACTTTGCTCAATTGTGGTGAGAAAAGTAGAGACTGGGTGTTCATTTTCGGAATGTTGCGCACGCGTAGTCCAAGCAGCCAATGGGAGCACCCAGAGTGCATAGCAGCTGAACTGTGGGTTCTCATTGGCCAGTGGGCCAGCCCCATACCATCACAGAGCGAGATCCCGAGAGAACCAACGTGGAACAGGAATCTTTTCCCTTTTGATCAGACCCGGAGTTTGAAGTGAAATTCACCGAAGGCTTAAGGTCGAAAATTTTACCTTCACTCATAGGGTTTCAACCCTTAGAATTATGCGATATAAGGGATATGGAGACCACAAGGGGTTAGGATTTTTTTTTATTTTTTTTGCGAAAACGGCACTTATGATCCTTTTGACATGCAGTGCCTATATAATATATACAATGTTACACATTATATATACAGTATATACATATATATACTTTATATATATATTTATATATTATGTGTTTTGTCAATATTTCAACCTTTGATGCATAGGCTACCTCTTGTAAGTGGATTCAATTTCTGGTCTTACAAGCAATTAATAGTCTGAATACAGATGGCATGCATTCGACGCCAATCTGTCTGCAATCGAAGATGACTGCTGATATTGTCTATGCCTATTTGTATATTGGCATTATGAATTTAAATACATTCTGGTTTATTTTAAGTAGCGTTAAGTACCATTACTTAAATCAGCTATGTAATACTCTCCCTCTCTCTCTTGCTTTATCTATTTATCTCTTTCCTACTATCCTTTTGCTTGTTATCCACACTAGAATAAAGTCGTGACCACCTCGCTGTGATCTTAAGGTCTCTGTGGTCGGTGTATCTATGTAAATCTAAGTAAGTCTCTCTCTCTCTTTCTTTTCTTTGCTATTCTTTCCTTCTAATTTCTCTGAACTATCGGGTTTGCTATCCATACTAGAATTAAGTCCTGACCACCTCGTTGGGACATTAACCCTTGTTTAGCGGCGCCGGAATAAGTCCGTCTCTAAAAATCTGGACTATGTGGCGGTGCCTGACTTAAGTCCGTGTGCAATTTTGGCGCAATATTGGCTCTGAGAGAGAGACGAGCGACGGGAGGAGCGTAGGTTACCTCATGACCGCTCGCCACGGCCGCCATGGGCCTACTGACATGTACTCCACACTACTCCACCCTCCCTCCCTCGCTACACAGGTAATTATGTAACGAAATGACCGTATTTTGGCGATTTTGCCCTTCGGTTGCACGATCGTTGCAAGACAACCAGTGATCGTAGAAGGATGGTTCTGGTGTCATTGGAAAGCTCAATGTACGCCCTTTCAGGGATACATAATTGTATTACGCTCTGGCTCTTGTTTATGCATGAACAAGAGCACGGAAACAAGGCCATTTATGGTAAAAAAAACCCGCTGGGCGGCACGGTGAAATATACTCCACCACCCGCTCTTATTGTGTTAAGGTCCTTGTGACCATTACATAAATGTAAGGCTATGTGAATACATACAGTATATATATATATATATATATATATATATATATATATATAAATGTAAGGCTATGTGAATACATACAGTATATATATATATACTGTATGTATTCACATAGCCTTACATTTATATAATGGTCACAAGGAGCTTAACACAATAAGAGTGGGTGTTGGAGTATATTTCACCGTGCCGCCCAGCGGGTTTTTTTTACCATAAAGGAAATTAGAGACAAAGGCACAGATGGAGGGACAGAAACCGAAGGAGGGCAGTTTGGAAATTAAAGATTTGTGCCAGACTCTATCGAAGGCCTTCGATATGTCTAGTGCAACAGAAAAAGTCTCACCGAAGTCCCAAAAGTTGGATGACCAAGAGTTAGTAAGATATGAAAGAAGATCACCAGTAGAGCGACCCTTAACCCGTCCAGCCCCGGCTAGTTTTGTAATGTTTGTTCACCAGAACCCGGCCGGTTTTCAAAAAATTGTTTTATTCCAGAAACAATAGCGAATGGGTTAGGAATGAAGGAAAAACCATGAAAAACCGCTCAAAAAGCTTAAAGAATGGTCCTACCGAGCCCCCGAAAACGTATTTTACATGAGTAAAAAATTGAAGGCAATTACCCCAAAAAAACAGGTTATTGCGCGCTCACGCGCACGCACGTAGACTTTGAGAGTTTTCAACCATCACCACGGTTGTGTGGGATACGTACACAGTTCCCATACAAATCTGAGCCCTCTTGAGTGGCTACACCTGAGGTTACGGTCGGCGCAATTAGGGTGACGCGCCAGGCGCGTCTCTGGGGCTGTGCGTTACATACATCGCCGACGCGTCAGGCGCGTCGCTGGGGCTGTACGGGTTTAGGAAGCCATACTGGCGATCTGAGAGCAGATTATGAGAAGAGAAATGCTTAAGAAATTTGGAAGCAAGAATAGTTTCAAAAACTTTAGAGATACAAGAGATGAGAGCAATTGGATGATAGTTGGAGGGTTGAGAGCGGTCACCCTTCTACAAGACAGGACAATTCGTCTTAGGCAAATAATTGAGCTGGCTTGTTCAGCTTTTGCATGGGTATAGATCTTTGCCTACTCAGGTGGTCCGAACAACTCCATTTCCTGTTTCGACACCTCCTAGGGGTTCATATGGGGGTTTGAAAATTCTTAGGGAACATTGTAGTGCCAGATTGCTTACTGAGCCCAACTTGCGTCCATTTTTTAACCCACTTCCCGATGTCGTAGGACACCAAAAACAGGGGTGAATATGTGGACACCCTGGCTCTATCAGCTGCACTAGCAATCATCTCTAGCGTAAACAGGGACCCGGGGAGCTCAGGATGTATGAAGCGTATACTAGGTCAACAAGACCGTCTGCCCCCCCAGATATTGCCTCAAGTCACCAAATATTGGGGAGGTCATAAAACATCTTCAAATTGGTCTTTTTAACTTGATTATAGGATATGTTGTGTGTCGCTCCATATACTACATTTCCCCCAAGTTTCCTTGAGGCAGTTTCATTATAAATGTGTTTTTATGGTACAAATAGTGATTCAACACAAACTGAGCGGCCACTGAAAGTCACCACTGGATAGGGAAGAAAATGAACAATCCCATATAACTCAATTTTCTGATAGTGTTCGAACCTGCAAATCTGATACAAGGGGTAAAATGAACTACAAAATTCATTTCTGTAATAAAATTCCTTAATATATCAAAAGCTTCCATGCAATCATGCCCGGTCACTTTTTTTCAGACGCCATAGGCAACAATGAGCGGGGTTCTGTCCGTAGCTTGTATCTAGTTATAATAGACTTATCCACTCCGGAACCGGGACAGCACATTTGTCATGGGTGATTTTTGCTGGCTTTATTCCGGTACTGTTTATACTCTTAGCTTCACGAAAATAACATGGTATAAGCTACTTTCAGAGATCTTTTCAACTCATTAGTCGTAAAAGCACTATGTCTGGAAATGGATATCTAATGGAATATTTTAATATTCGTAGGGAACTGGCCTGTTTGGGAAATCATGTTTTGACCCTTCACAACTGTATTTCTCTGTTAAATATAACTATTTTGGGTATACAAGGGTATTTTCTCATATTGAACTCAAATACTTGGCTAGTTTTGATTTTTGGCCAATACTTTTGTGAGAATATTTGTGTGATATAATTTATTAGTAACCTATTCAATTTAGTTAACCTAAGTATAATTATGTTGGTGAACACTGACACAGCCAAACAAAAATTATCTTCCTGTGACGTGTTTGAACCTAACCTAACCTCACCCCACCAAGAACCCCACTTTCTAATGATTATTCCAAACATATTTTTAGGTTAACCATTGCAAAATGCCCTTTGTAGAAACTACGTACAATCTCAAGCTGCTATATCTTCAGATAACTGAAATATGTACTAGTCATCACAATGTTCCCTAACATTAGGTATCTCGGACAGGCCTGTTGCAAGATAACGTTCCCTAAGAAGTCTCTATTCACAATGTCCTATAGACCTAAAGCAGGCCAGGTTTTTTCCAGATTGACACTAAAGCTATCAAATGGTGTATTTGTGTCACAGATACATTAAAATTACCTTTTAAGAGTACCTCTGCAGTTGTCTTTGAGTTAGCTGTGGGCAGAAAACTAATTATGGAGAGGTAATTATATGAGTGCCTTACTAACCTGAATTTCTTAGTAAGAGAATAGGCTATTCATATAGTGCCTTATGTGCCTTACTAACCTGAATTTTTTAGTAAGATTTAGGTCACTCGATCCTAAAGTTAAGAAAGTGGAGGATATACTGTAGGTGACTAGATAGCAAGCAACCAATATATAACCCCCAAAAAGGATATAATAAAATATAAATTCTAGACAGTTTTTATTTATAAAAAAACACAAGGCAGAAGGGCGGAGCACACAGGAGAAGCGGAGCTCTAGACGTTGCAGGGTGGTCCATAGTGCTTATATATGTAGCCCAGACTCCGGCAATGACGTTTTCTATATTGCGTTGTTAGAGAAAACGATTATTGTATGGCAGACTAAATTAAATATGCAATATTTCTAAGTAACTACAAATGTAAAGTCGACACCGATATATAGGGTGTAGAAGGGGAACGAAGTAGAGCAATATACAAAAGTATAGTTACACTTGGTGGTATTGCACTGATTCTAAACAGTTTTTATTTGTACAAACACTAAATTTGTCGATACAATTGTAAAAAACTAGGACAAATAAAAGAAAAACATGAAAAATTCCATTTTATTTTCCGATTTACATTATACGAAGCATGACCTAGTTATACGACGAATTATGCGAAGCACCACAGTACCAGTTACTCCCATTAATTTTAGGTCTCTCTAGGTGGAGCAGCCCGACCAGGTAGTCGCTCTCTCTAGGTGGAGCAGCCCGACCAGGTAGTCTCTCTCTGGGTAGAGCAACCCGGCCAGGTAGTCGCTCTCTCTGGGTGGAGTAGCCCGACCATGTAGTCTCTCTCTAGGTGGAGCAGCCCGGCCGGGTATAGTCTCTCTCTGCCATTTCTCCCGACATTGCCTTGACCATATCCTTCTTCGTTCGAACGGATACGGCATCATCAAAAAGGGCCAGGACTGTAGTTTCTTCTCCAAGGTACCATAGGTGCCTTTTAATCTTCTCTGATGTAGCCTTGCTGATCTCTTGGTTAGGGAAGTCGACAAGAGCCTTGATGCAAGTGCAAGTCCCTCCTAGGAGCTTGAAGAAGGAGAGGTGATCCATGCCTCGACGTAGAGAAGAGCTCCGAAGATGCAGAGATCCCTCAAAGCCTTCTCCTCACGGTTTGTCAGTCGGAATTGGTTCTTGAACATCCAAACCTTGAAAGCGTAAATGATCTTGCTCATACATCGTGCATGGTGCATGGGACCAGGAGCTCGGAATCGAACTCCACGAGGAGGTATATGCCCGAGGACCTCGATGAGTTTGGAGTTATCGCCGCGTTCACCGCATCATCCGTAGTCCCAGGTTGAAATGCTTCCTTGTCGATTAAATCCCACTGGCTTTGAAACCTCTTGAATAGGAGCGCTTCGGGCCCGGAAGTCCCTCCTCCCATCACAGCTCCGAAAGCAGCAGCCAAGATGACTTCCATGATATGGTGGCGGCAGGCCAAGTAAAGAAGATCCCTTCCGATCTTCTGATCCAGAAGGACGCATGCGCCGGTCCGATGTCCCGTGTTTACAGCGGCCGTGTCAAAAGACATATGGCGACCACTTTCTCGGTCACTCCCCACTCTTCCAAAGCATGGAAAACAGCTTGAGCTTGCGCTTCACCGGTCCCCGAAGGGAGTATAGAGACGCCGAGGAGCTGGCTGATTCCTACTCCGGATATCAAGATAAGCAGACGATCCACATACTCCTTGGTTGTCAGGGCTTGAAGGAGTTTTCCATCCCAATGGACAGTCAAGGGGACATCCGCTTGGAAGTCCTTTTTGAGGTTTTCCGCGAAACGTCTCCTGGCTTGACGTCGAGACCGGGCAATGGTTGTGCGGTTGATGGCCAGGTCCGTAGTGTCATGGCCGAGGCTTTTTGCAGCTTCTGTCAGCACGATGGTGTCTTTTTGGTCGGAAAGCTGAGTACAATCCAGTGCAGCTGCGAGAGATGGTGAAACTATGTTTTTTGTAGCTCTTCGTGGCTGCTTGGGTGTAGAGCAGGATTTTGCCTCCTGAGCATGGCTGCTGTCCTCTCCCACAGCACTGCTGCTGTCCTCTCCTTCAGCACTGCTGCTTGAAGAAGCAAAGACGGCCGCTGAGGTGGATGCCTTCATTTCTTCACGGACCTTCTCCCGACGCCTTTCCTCAGCCTCTTTCTTCTCCGCAGCTCTCCGTTCTTTGGAGGCCAGGGAATTGTCCGCGGACCCCATTAAGGCTCTACGGCCCTTCTCTCGCTGAGCAAGGAAAAAATCCTTGTCCTCTTGAAGGACAATGAGAGACAGGGCATCCGCGTGAGCGATATCAAAGAGTGTAAATTGTGTTGTTGGCGTAAGTGGTTGTGTGAAATGCAGTCTTCTATGATGTGTTTAATGGTATGGGGTGCTGTGTTACAGCCTGGGCAGGTGTTGACGACGGATTCATCCAGTCTCTTCTGATAGCTCAGAAGAGCTGGATGGTGTCCGCATCTCAGCCTGGCCAGGTGGACTCTGTCCTCGCGAGGAAGGGTGGATTCAGAAGGATGGATTTCGGGAGGTCGGGCTTGCAGCTGCGTGTTGTCTATGAGTGAGTGGATGGAACGGCGAGTGATATGAGTATGGATGTGCTTCCGGAAGTTGGTTTGGGGTGGGCAGGGTGGGAGAGAAGACAGTATTTGTGTGTGATAGCGTGTGCTGGGTGTTGTTTTGATATTTCTTGGTGTCTGTGGGTGTGTTGCCATGTAGTGTAGTGGGTGGTGTTGATTCGTGGAGGCTGCTGCCAGGAATTGAGTGCCTCTCATGTCTAGATGATCTTTGACTTTGAGGACTTTGGTTTCTTGATGTAGGTGACCTGTGGGTGTAGTAGCTGTGCATCCTGTGATGATTTTCAGGGCTTTGTTTTGAATAGTCTGTAAGGTCTTATGATGTGTTTCAGCTAGGTTAGAAGCCCAGGCCGGTCTTGCGTATTCCATAACTGATCTTATGTATTGTTTGTAGACTGTGGTGGTGGTTTCTTTGTTGTGTCCAAATTTCGTGTGGGCAAGTAATCTGAGGGCGTTAAGTCTGGGTGTCAGTTTCTTTTTCGTGTTTGTGGTGTGCTGTTTGAATGTCATTTGGGTGTCGTATGTTACTCCTAGGATTTTGTGTGTGTGTGTGTGTGTGTGTTAGGGGTGTGTTGTTTATGTTGGGTCCCGGGGCATAATCGTGATCTCCTGTCCAGCTTGTGAGGAGGGTTGCAGTGGATTTAGCTGGGGCTAAATTGAGTCTGTTTGTAGTGCACCATTCATGTAATGTGTCGAGTTAGTCTTGAAGGAGTCTTGTTGCTGTGTCTGGGTTTTGGTGCGTGCCAGGTAAGTTCCGCCAACCAGCACATAAACAGCCAAACAGACTTTGCTGGACTACCAATAAATATGCTTCAATCGTCACGAAATTTGATCACAATATGTCTCATTAGGAATGGAACAAAGCCACGGGGTGAGAGGTTAGGATTTCTTACTTTCGAAAATAAGGGCCCGCCCTACTATCCATATAATGCCTTACTAACCTGAATTACTTTAGTAAGAGAATAGGCTATTCATATAGTGCCTTACGTGCCTTACTAACCTGAAATATTTAGTAAGATTTAGGTCACTCGATCCTAAAGTTAAGAAAGTGGGAGATATAGGTGACTACGTAGCAAACAACCAATATATAACCCCCAAAAAGGATATAATAATAAAATATAAATTCTAAACAGTTTTTTTATTTGTACACCACCCTCATATTATTTTAAGTAGCTTTCTTGAAAAAAGATGGCTTGTAATTTTTCCACGACATCTTTCACCCAAAAAATTTAGACCCTCCTGAAAAAAGGTTCACCACCAACTCAAGTTCCATCAACTCACGTTGGACAGCAGAAGATCGCCTGAAGCTTTGTGTGTGAAATCACGACAGGGACCCGTACAGCGGCGACGCCGCAGCAACCCGGCCAGGTAGTCGCTCTCTCTGGGTGGAGCTGCCGGACCAGGTAGTCGCTCTCTCTGGGTGAAGCAGCCCGACCAGGTAGTCGCTCTCTCTAGGTGGAGCAGCCCGGCCAGGTAGTCGCTCTCTCTGGGAGGAGCAGCCCGACCAGGTATAGTCGCTCTCTCTAGGTGGAGCAGCCCGGCCAGGTAATCGCTCTCTCTAGGTGGAGCAGCCCGACCAGGTAGTCTCTCTCTGGGTAGAGCAACCCGGCCAGATAGTCGCTCTCTCTGGGTGGAGTAGCCCGACCAGGTAGTCTCTCTCTGGGTGGAGCAGCCCGGCCAGGTAGTTATTCTCTCCTAAATTTTTGTGGGTGAAAGATGTCGTGGACAAATAATTGACAACACAATTTCTTTAACCTTCTGCTTCACGTCTTTTGCCACATCAGGAAAGCTCGAGAATATTTATGTCAGAATCCGCAAAGTGTTACAAGATCAAGGGGCAAATTTATCACAGGATGGGCATACTGGAAAGACACGACCTTTGCCAGCCGGGTACTACAGATAGGTCAGAGCAGCTCTCCACATTTCGTTATCCCCAAAAACTTTGGCGTTCTCTATCATACCCAGACAGAGTTCATCGAGAGTGTTTACCCTGATATCGCCGATCACATTGGGGATCATCGCTATTTTGCCGGTCGTACCATCATATCGCCTCTCAACGTTGACGTTTCCGAAATCAACATTATGATCTTAGATATGCTGCCAGAGGAGGAGAAGATTAATCTGAGTGAAGACAAACTGAATTCGGAAGACAATGTGGAGTATCAGGTTTCCACGCTCAATGAACTAAACCCTTCTTCGTTACCAGAACACCATCTCAAGCTGAAAGTGGGTGCCGTGGTAATGGTAATACGGAATCTATCCCCACCCAGACTCTGTAACGGTACACAAATCATCATTGACAACCTGAAGAAGACCATCATTGTTGGTAGGGTTCTGGGTGGCACTTACGATGGCGAGCAGGTTTGCATTCCCAGGGTAAAGTTGGTGGCCAACGATTCCCCAGTGGCATTTTTCAGGTTCCAATTCTCTGTAAAGCTAAGTTTTGCAATGACAATTAATAAGGAGCAAGGCCAGACCATCCAACATTGCGGCCTTTACCTCTACCACACACGGTGCTTCTCTCATGGGCAATTATATGTTGCCTGCTCTCGGGTCACAAGTTGGCATGCGCTGAGTATTTTTATCCAGAAGAAGGAAAAGGGACCATGTGTGTTAGATAACGTCGTATACTCTGACGTGTTTTTGGAACAAGAGTCGTTAGCTGACGAATATTCGAGGTTGATAGACACCGGAATCATATTTCAAGAAGAAGACATTGAGGCTGACATTGAGCTCCAGCGAAAGTCTATAGATTTAGGACAGTGTGACGCTGAAGTTGAGGCCCAATTCGCTCCAGAAGACATGAAGGCAGTACTGAAGTTATCCGTCGAGGATTTCGATATGGCGGTAGAGAAGATGGACGAGCAACTCGAAGAGTGTGAGCAGTTACGGAAGTCATTTGAAGAAAGCTGCGAAAACCATCGAAGGGAACAAGAGAAGAGATACGAACTCCTTCTGAAGGAAATCGAGAAGCGTGACGAAAACCAACGGAAGGAACAAGAGAAGCGGGACGAGAGAGAGAGACAGACAGACACAGTGTGTGTGTGAGAGAGAGAGAGAGAGTTACACACTCTCTCTCTCTCTTTCTCTCTGTCATGCTTCGTAGTCCCGTAGCCACTTTGTTCTTAGAAAGAGAATAGGCTATCCATATAACGCCTTACTAACCTGAATTTCATAGTAAGCGTATAGGCTATTCATATAGTGCCTTACGTGCCTTACTAACCTGAATTTTTTAGTAAGATTTAGGTCACTCGATCCTAAAGTTAAGAAAGTGGGAGATATAGGTGACTACATAGCAAACAACCAATATATAACCCCCAAAAAGGATATAATAATAAAATATAAATTCTAAACAGTTTTTATTTGTACACCACCCTCATATTATTTTAAGTAGCTTTCTCGAAAAAAAGATGGCTTGTAATTTTCCCCACGACATCTTTCACCCACAAAAATTTAGACCCTCCTGAAAAAGGTTCACCACCAACTCAAGTTCCATCAACTCACGTTGGACAGCAGAAGATCGTCTAAAGCTTTGTGTGTGAAAATCACGACAGGGACCCGTACAGCGGCGCCGCCGCAGCAACCTGGCCGTGTAGTCGCTCTCTCTGGGTGGAGCAGCCCGGCCAGGTAGTCTCTCTCTAGGTAGAGCAGCCCGGCCAGGTAGTTTCTCTCCTAAATTTTTGTGGGTGAAAGATGTCGTGGACAAATAATTGACAACTCGATTTCTTTAACAGGACAGAGTGAGCGCACTCATTGCTGATGATTATGGCAAGACGTTAGCTAAAAAATCTTTGACTCAGAGAGAGTGAGTGTGTAACTCTCTCTCTCTCTCTCTCTGTCATGCTTCGTATAATGCGTCGTATAGCCTAGGTCATGCTTCGTATAATGCGTCGTATAGAACAGCGATGGCTGTGACTCGTATCTGGTCAGGACACACGAGGCAGAATTGTGACTCGTATCTGGGCAGGACACACGAGGCAGAAGGGCGGAGCACACAGGAGAAGCGGAGCTCTAGACGGTGCAGGGTGCTCCTATGACCAGTGGTGTCCCGTAGCCCAGCCTCACTGTGGTGTCCCATAGTCGTATAGCGCGGCGATGGCTGTGACCTGTATCTGGGCAGGACACACGAGGCAGAAGGGCGGAGGTGTCCCGTAGCCACTTCGTTCTTAGTAAGAGAATAGGCTCTCCATATAGTGCCTTACTAACCTGAATTTCTTAGTAAGAGAATAGGCTATTCATATAGTGCCTTACGTGCCTTACTAACCTGTGTAACATGCATATTATACTCAAATATACACATGTAACCCAGCCTCAATCACTTATTATGTCACCCTATGTTCCATCAATATTCTAGAAGACGACTGATATATATCTCTCTATATATATATGTATTATAACAAGCCCGGGCTTCGCCCTCCGGGGCTTGGCCTCCGGTGGGACGCCTCCGGCTGTGTATTTGCACATAAAACGGTGAAATAAAAGAACTGTTTGTCTTATTAGTATTTATTCTAATAGTTTTGCTTTTTTTCTAGGTGGCGCTCCCTGTATCATTATTGCAAATTCTTTCAGCAAGTTTTCGTCCCGCTTCCCTTGTTCCTTCCGTTGGTTTTCGTCTCGCTTCTCGATTTCCTTCAGAAGTCTGGGGTATCCTTTCTTCATCGGTTATGCCACCCAAAGTGTTCATTATTGGTGGTAGGCACTGCTTTGAGCTCTTCAGGATTCTCAATTCTTGAGTTCTTTGGGTTTTTACGGTAGAATCATTTGCTGCTACCTTTGCCTGCCGTTTCCTTTACGAACATTGGCGGCCTCGAGCTTTAACTGTAATTTCTGATCCTTTTTGTGTAGTCTCTCTTGTCTTTTTGAGGCAACTTCATTCAATTTATTTTGCCTTCTTTGCAGTCGTCTGCGCTTCTTAGTTTCAACGGTATATACGTTTTTGAGCAGCCAGTTGCTTATCATGGTAGCTGAGTGCCAGTAGGGAATCTGCAGACAACACAACCGCTGGTGCATCTGCGGACTGCCCACTTTCTACACCTGAAGTCCCTGAAACAAGCTCCATCATGTTGTTCAAATGACTCAAAACTTTCGCCTTTTTTCACAGTAAGCAATACAAATGACAACACAGGATGTAAACAATACACAACTCGAATCAGCAATTGACCCACCTAGTGAAAGGTGTGTCAGCAAAAACGCCTTATTTATACCAGAAACGGTAGTTTAAGGGCTCACTCTTCTATACGCACTGACACAGAGAACTCAATCTACCTTGGGATCTCAATCAGAGAAGAACACACATCCCAGCTACTCCCGTCTCTCATCTTGGCTACAGCTAGACACTGCCATACGCCACTTAAGCACTTATTGCCACATATTGCCACACTTGCTAAGCATCACCAAGAGACTTAGATCAAACCCCTTTTACCCTAAGCTCAATACTAATACCTTAACAACTAAATATTATAAAACTGTACTCTATAACTCAATATAATTTATAACACAATCGAGTTATCTTTACCCCCTTTATATAATATTCAATGTAATATTGCACGAGAATACCATACGATTCATGGTCTTCTACATGGCGACCTTGCATTAAAAGAACATACACTTGGAATCATAACTAACACTTGGCCCTACCTGACTCCAATACTCAAACAATCGACCTACAATCAAGCAAATCTTCACCCAATCTTCAGCACTACCTTGTCTACTCATCGCCCCAACCAGCTTCCTGCCTACCTCAACACATCACTTCCTGTTTACAATCTACATCCGCCCGTCGTCACCTTCAAGTCTACAGACAGTTCCTGTGTATATCTGCCTGTTTCATCACTACAAGTCTACAGCAAGTTCAGGTAGGCTACATCAGCCCGCCTACCATCTCTACCCCATCATCATCACTACTCACCACTCCAAGCTACCTGCAAACTAACAAGCAAACAAGAAAACACCCAGTCAAAGTGAATAGAACCTGCCAGACATCAAGACGCCTTCAACAGCCCGCAGACACAACAACGCCCTGGCCTGCCTGACGTACGACGACACATCAATACACACCACATCTCTGCACATATCGACGCTTCATTTGATGTAACAAAATACAACAGGTATTCATGATGTATTATCATTAATTTAAAAACACACCACAGTGAAAATAAGTGAACACACACATACACGCTATCTCACTACCAAAATCTCATACCGCAACACACCCCCTCATCCTCTTACTACACTGTCCTTCCGCACTCTATACCCCTCCTCCCCTATATGCATCCCCCTAACGAAACGAACGTCAGACAACACCAGATGACTTTCTCTTTCATATCACTACATAGCCACCACGCTAGCACGCCCACTCCTCCCACATCCACCAACTCCCACAATTATTACTGTTGGTGAGAAAATGGCCTTTGCTTTGCCTGAGCTAAAACATGCATCCTGCCAAACACCCAAACGTAAAACTGTCACAATTTACAGTGTTAATGAAAACACACTCATGTTACCTGCTAGGTGTGGTACTCATGATATAGAACTATCCCTTGACACAGACTCTCCAGTAAACCTTATAAGCTTTGCTAAATTTAAAAGCTTGAAGGACTTGAACCTCGAAGAATCTTACCCAGATATCGAGATTATGTCTGTGAGTGGAAACCACCTAGAAACCTTAGCTAAGGTTACCCTTTCAGTTACGGAAGTGCACACAGCTAATCTGCCTTTCTATGTAATTTCGAAACTCCCAACAAACACCGACATGCTTCTAGGTTTAGAAGCTATGTCAAAAGTGAAACTTATTATCCTACCACACATGGATCAAGTTCTCATTGGGAGTTTACAAGGAGATAATGTGGAATGTGTACGGAGTACCCAGGAAAACAGTTCTATACACCAGGTTAATTACCACAAACGTAAGACAGAATTCAAAGTAACTCCAAACTCACTCCAACGCCCAATCATGACACTACGCAGGGAGGGAAATTAAAATGTAACCTTCCTTACCTCACCCTAGGTGTTTTGAGTAATTAATACTACATTAATCCAACCTCTTCTATCCATATTGTTTTGGATATCTAATTTCTCCAATTCACACACACAGACACTCACTACACATCTGCTAGAATAGCTATATATAATTGGATTAACATTCCAACAGTCAATTCTATACTCGAAACACGTCTAACTCTTTACTCAAACTCTTAAAAATTACTCTTGATTTATAAACTATTTAACACCAGTATTTTAATTACTCAAATTCATCTAAACCCAAGGGATTAGTTTTTGAATAATTGACTACATTCACCGAACATGTGTTCAATGTGTATTGATGGTAATTTTTGAAACTATTGATCCCAATCAATTATTATAATTATACCTTCATTTGTGTTTAACTGTATTTGACATCCAAATTTTAACCCTCTCATACATGTAATCAAATGAACAATTTCTCATTTACCCAAAATGTGAAATTGGATGTGTAGGGCCTACACGGTTGAACACCCTTTTGATATTACAAAGGTAATATTCATTAGGAACTCACCACTTAATTAATTATAAAACCTGAACCATACATTGCGATGTATAAGAATTTATAACTACGGATCCATTTGTGTTTAACTGTGTTTAATTAACCAAATGAAAAACAATTCATATACACAGGCTGTGAAAAATGACGCACCAATAAGTTCCTATAAAAATAGGACCCATCAATAAAATCTCAATGCTAGAGGTTTCAATAATATTGATGTGGATTAAATATTGGTTACACAGATGTTCAGAAACTTAACTTCAGACCATTTTTGCATCTAACTCCCTAACTCCCTATTTTTGCTCTAAACTGGAACTCTCAAACTCACAATTACTTATGAGTGTGTATAATGTATGTCTTGGATCCAAAATTTGATATCCGTTATATGAATTCATTTAGTTATACGTGACGAGTGTTTAATTATTCTATGTATGTTCAACTCATACAGATATACAAGTTTAGTAGCTTAACGACAATTATAAAGCCTACCCCTTACATTGCGATGTAAAGTAGCTATAATTGTGACACATGCGATCGCATACGCAAATGTTAACGGCAACTCCGCAGATATTCATAAGTGCCAAACGAATATATCTGATAGCCGTAGGCCTATACACTCAATAATATTAATCCTTTATGTTTGCCAATATTCATATATGGATAATTTTATTGAACTTTATTATTTACAGTCTAAAATTGATTACTGTCCATTTTAGCTAGGTAAATATATACCACCATCCAAAGTAAATTTAATTATATCACTTGGATATTTGTTAGCTAACTACACGACACCAAACTTTTAACTACAGACACCAACACTTTTTTACACACATCATACTGCCAAGAATTTGATGTTCACAGGAAGACTGTTGGACACCTCCCAGCTGACCTGTCCTACTACCGCCCTCAAACTAGGTGCCTGCTACAAGCTGTGAGCAAATCTGAAAAGTTTGATGCAGAAGGACGTGATCGCTGAACCTTCAGGGTCAATCAGCGGAGAAAACGAGTCGAAGGAGAAAAGAGGAGAATAAAAAAATAAATAAAAAATACACCAAGTTATGGCTGTATTATGTATTTATAATTTTTATCCATATATACCCATGTTATAAACTCTTTTACTCTTTACTCGGAGTCTCTGATACCAAGCGTTTTCTCTATCAGGCGATTACATGCACGACTCACGTTTCTCAATCACATGAATTACATCACAGTAATTTGAAGAATCTATACTCAGATAGCAAGAATCCCTATATTAACGTAACTCCAGAAAGTGTTTGACTTTCTTTTCTTTAATTTGCCCTATGATATCCTATTTGTTGGAAACAAAATAAACCTGTCCTACACCGGGAATCTATATAAATAATTCCTCGAATCCGGGCTCCCGCGATTCATTGGAGAGGAAATATAGATATAAGATGTCCCTATTACAAATACAACTCACTTACACGTCATATGAAATTCTTGTACTCTATCTGAATTTAGTTTCATTCTTTTTCAATTATTAATAATTATTTACTCTAATCCTTATAAATAATCTCTTGTAAAGGAACCATTTGAATATATATTTTCGTCTTTACTATATATTAGGATGTTGGTGGAACAATTTTTTTTAAAAGGGGGCATGTAACATGCATATTATATTCAAATATACACATGTAACCCAGCCTCAATCACTTAAGGAACATTGTGCATAAAGACTTCAACTCCGGCAAGTGAAATACTGGATAGGATGTGGTTTTTCCTATAAATAAATACATCTATGTGCAAAGTTACAATAACAAAGAATCGTGTAGTACAATTGTATTATTATTTGTATTATTCTTCTTTGGCAAAATGTACAAATAATTAATTGAAATAGGGTCAGAGAGGTGAACAATTTTATTGCATTCAAATTCCAACCTTACCTCAAACAATTTGCCCGCTACCCCATTAAATACTAATATTTGTGTTTGGTTTGCTGGGTTCCAACGCCAAATTTAATTGTTTTGTATATTTTTGTTATCCTCCCGACTTGATTAGTACTGTCGTTCTATTTCAGCCATTGTGCATTTACCATAAACCGATTTCTTCCTTGTTAGGTAGAGGTTCATTACATTCCGATCAATAACCCGTCCCCCTGTATCTTTTCGGGGGAAGACACCCGATAAATGTCTCGCATCATCATATATAGTGGGATTTTTTTGAATCGGCAATGATTGCTAGGGTGTATAGGAGTATTGGAGGGGGTCTGTCTGATCATTATGTAGTAGCTAAGGTTAGGATACAAAAGAAGTGGGTGAGGAGAGCTGGAGGGAGGCGAGAGGAAGGTGGAATGGTGAGGAGGGTGGAGAGGTTACAGGTGGAGGAAATCAGGGAAGAGTACAGGCGAGCAGTAGAAAGACGACTGGGTGGGTTCGACCTGGAAGTTATAGAGGAAGTGGAGGAGATGAGCAAGGTGTTTAAGGGCTGGGGGCTGAGGAGGGTGCGGAAACGCCCGGGAAATCAAAGCCCCACCCAGGGCCTTGTGCCCCTCAGCAATTATGAAGAGAAAGTTGAGGGGCAAGGGAAAAATGTGACTCTTTGGCTTCCAATCTTGGTAGATTGAGAGGTCAATCCACGGAAGGGACGCCGTCACTTGAGATCTAGAAAATATCTAAGTAAAATGAGCATCAGAGTAAGCTATTGGTATAGCAGAGAACGCTCAACTCTCACTCTGATAGACCAGCCCATCACCAGAAGTCAAGCAAGTTAGGGAAGGTAGCAAGGGGAAACAGTAAGGGTGTGAAAGATAAGAATGGGAGAACGCTAGCCGAGAAGCAAGAGAGAGTCGAAAGATGGAGGGAGTACTTCAATGAGTTGCTAAATGTAAGGAATGAAGAGCCAGCAAACATAGTGGGATATGGTATGGGAGGGAGAAGAAGAGAAGTAGGGGAGGAGGAGGTGGTGATCAGGAGGTCAGAAGTGTGGGAAGCCATGCCAAGAGTGAAGTTGGGGAAAGCCCCAGGAACAGATGGAGTGTGTGGGGAAATGTTGAGTTACGTTGGTGAGATAGTGATCGAAGGGGTATGGAAAATGTGCAAACTAGCATGGGAGAAGGGGAGTGCACCCGATGACTGGAAGACTGGCATAATAGTCCCCCTATATAAGGGCAAAGGGGAAAGAGGAATATGTGGTAACCACCGAGGAATATGTTTTCTAAGCGTAGTAGGGGTAGGCAGCCCCGCCCAGGGAAGTACTACCGCCAAGGTTTCGGGAGACTCGGGGGATAGCCTGAATTCCATTTTCTCTCCCAGGCCTTGGTAGCTGGATACATATCTTTCTACCTCACTCATCAGGGGTATCAGGAAAACCCTCTTTATATAACATACACATCCAACTTCACGACATTGCCCTACATCGCTATCCTCTATCCATAAAACACTACTCTTCCCACTACATATCATACATGTAGCACCTTACACCTTTACCTAATAAATATGGCAGTACAATTGTTAAGAGCAAACCTGGTGGTCCCTCGGATATCCACCCCTGGCAGGGTTGGGTCATTGACACAGGGCCCGTCCGGTCGTCATCATACGACTGTGTCAAGAGCATTGCAACGTCCCAAAGCTGCTCGTGGTGCAGCTTTTTCTTTAGCAATATTAGGGGACTTCACTCTAAGATCAATTATGTACACCAATTTCTTCAAGCAGAATCCCCTACTCTCCTTTTTTTGACAGAGACTCAAGTAACATCCACATCTGACACGTCTAGATTTAATTTTCCAGGTTATCAACTGCTCCAAAAATTTCAGACCTAAAGGAGGTGTATGTTGCTTCGCAAAATCTGAAATTGCCCTGGAGGAGGTTACTAGTTTCAATTGTCCCTATTTTCATTATTTCTATATACAAATTAATTTCTGCTGGTAAATTAAAATACGTATGTTGTATCTACCGTTCCCCAAATACTCCTCCAGAGCAATGTCTTTTTGATTCTCTGTGCTCACAACTCAGTGTCCTCAACTTAAATGCTTCTTCTGAAATCACTGTGTTGGGTGACTTTAATGTCCATAATGTTGAATGGCTCACTCATTCAGCCAGGACTGATGATGCTGGTCTTGAATGTGAGCTATTTGCAGACTCATTTAATCTCACTCAACTAGTCAACCAACCTACCCGTGTACCAGATAATCCTAATCATAATTCCCACCTACTGGACTTATTTTTAACAACCAATTCAGAAAATTATGATGTTACAGTGAGGTCCCCGCTTGGATCTGCTCATCACTGTCTGATACAGGCCACCTGTCTATCACCTACCACACCTTCCCACTCTGAACCTGTTTTGGTGACTAAATGGCATTACGATAGGGCAGACTGGGATGGTCTTCAAGGTTTCTTTATTGATATTCCCTGGACCTCTTTCTTTTCTAATGAAGCACACTCCACCTTGAGCCACATACAAGATTTTGTAAAAATTGGAATGGAAACTTTTATTCCTCATCAAAAGTACAGTAAAAGATCTAATTCACCTAAATGGTTTGACCATAATTGTGCTAGAGTAACTGAACAAAAAGCAATAGCCTACAATGCATACACAAGATCAAAAACACATGAAGCCTTTAATTACTTTAGAAACATCAGAAATCATGCCAAAACTGTGTTAAACCTAACTAACTGTATGTATTGTAACTCCTGTATTGACAAAATTTGTCCGTCTGTGTACTCATACCTCATGCTTCCCAGTGCCCTGGAAAGAAGCAAACATCCATCCAGTTCCTAAAAAAGATGCCTCTTCAGATCCATCAAACTACAGACCAATAGCTATAACTTCCACTCTTGGTAAAGTCTTTGAAATTATATTAAATAATCACATAATTAAGCATCTTGAGAATAAAAAATTAATCAGTGATAGGCAATATGGTTTTAGACGATGTCGATCAACTGCAGACATTCTTTGCCTTCTTATGCATCAAATCAACCAAGCTACAGACCAACATGGTGAAACACATACAATAGCACTGGATATATCAAAGGCATTTGATAAGAGTCTGGCATCAATCATTATTGTCGAAGATGTCACACTATGGCCTTGCATCATTAGTTTCACTAATTTCTTCTTATCTTCATAACAGAAAAATACGTGAAATGGTAGATGGCCTTTATTCTCAATTTCACTTAATACATGCTGGTGTTCCCCAGGGATCAGTTTTGGCCCCAACTCTGTTCCTCATTCATATCAATGATCTCATATCTACCACTCATAATCCAATACATTCCTACGCATATGGCTCAACACTCCACAGTTCCTTCACATTTACCAATTCTTTCACCCAACCCGATCTTATAAATTCAAAAATAAACACTGCAATTTCTCTGAACCAGGATCTTTCTAAAATTAATGAATGGGGACAAAAGAATCTAGTTTCCTTTAATGCACAGAAAACCAAGTACATTCAATTTTCTAACCGACAGAATCTCACTGACTCCCATATATTTGTTAATGATGTAAATATTCCCACTTCCCCTAGTATTGACATTCTCGGTGTAACATTAACTACTAACTTGAGCTGGACACATTATGTTAGAAGCATTGCTAAGAATGCCTCTAAAAAACTGGGACTCCTGTACAGAGTTCGAGAATTCTTCACTGACGAGCAGTTGGCCGTAATATATAAGTCATGTGCGTTCTCAGATGGATTACTGTTCACCTCTGTGGAGTGGAAGTGGAGTGGTTGCATTGAGGCAGTTGGACAAAATTCAAAATAAAGCTATTAGATTAATCAATAATCCTGCAATCACACAGGACCTTCCTACATTATCCATACGAAGAAACGTTGCATCCCTTGCATTATTCTACAGATATTTTCACAGCAATTGTTCCGAGGAACTTGCTTCAATTGTGCCGCCTCTCCACATCTTTCCCCGTAGAACTAGGGCAGCTGAGAGCGCCCATGAATTTACACTTTCTCCTCCACAATGCAGAACTTCTGCTTATCAAAATTCATTTATCCCTAGAACTACTACTCTTTGGAATTCTTTTCCCTCGAATTGCTTTCCACAAACTTACAATCTACACATTTTTAAATCCAGTTGTTACAAACATTTTATGAATAGAGGATGCCTTTAGGCACATGGACCTTTTTGTTTTATCTGTGTTTTTCCTTCCTCCGTTCATTGTCTCTTAAAAAATAAAATAATAAAAAGTAGGGAAGGTATACAGTAGGGTAGTGATTGAGAGAGTGAGAGTGCGAACGGAGAAATGGATAGGCGACGAGCAGGGAGGTTTCAGGAAGGGAAGAGGATGTGTAGATCAGATTTTTACCCTGAATTGTGTTGTGGAGAAGAAACAAAAGGTGTATGTTGCCTTTATGGACTTGGAGAAGACCTATGGCAGAGTGGATAGAGAAGGTTTGTGGAAAGTATTTAGATTAGACGGAGTAGATGGCAAGTGGCTGAAAGCAGTGAAGAGCATGTATGAGGGTGCAAAGGCGGCAGTACGTGTGGAGAGTGAGCAGAGCGAGTTCTTTGACCTGAATGTTGGTTTGAAACAGGGGTATGTGATGTCCCCGTAATTGTTTAC
>CM064573.1:19709069-19789596 GCA_032716605.1 Paralithodes platypus | reverse complement strand
AGTGCGCGCACCTACCCCTTTGTAACCCACCCGAGGAGGGAGACCCCCACCCCTGCAAGTAGAAACACCTGACCCCTGTTTTGAATTCCGGGTCATTTGCCAGGTAGCACAGGAATTCGTCCTATCAATGAACTAAACCAGGCCTGACGAACACCTTTACTAACCGCTATTAACCCACAAGAACCCATTAACCTTTCTTGCATACATCTTATAACCAAATTAGCACCTAAGCTATACCATAGAACGAAGACTGAACAATCTAAGAAGAGACGCTCCTAGCACAGCTGTCCCAGTCCTCCTCGCAAAGAAGATCCAGTCTCTCTCCCCGAAATACTTTTCCGGCAGAAGCCAAAATAGTCCATCTTACTAAGGCTCAGTTATATAACATTATAAAGGCTCCATATAGCCATGTGCCCCACCAGTAATCACCACCTTACCTAGTTCCCGTATCCATTGAGAGCTTAAATAAATCCGTAAGAACTCGAGATCCCTATGGCCTACAGGGTCCAAAACCGAGCCTATAAACCAAGCTCCAGCCCCCAGTTAAATCAGTTGAAAGATAGACCACCAACCAGTGGCTGCCCCTTTAAGTTGACCTCTAGCTCTGCCCTTGTGTTTGTGCCTGAGAATTGAGTTCCAGAGCCGGCAGACTCCGTGGCAGATTGAGAGAGAAGCATCGTTCCACGTACAAGAAATCTAGTTGCACCCTTATAACCTTCACAAACCAGTGGGTATATAAGCGTGTTAGCCAGCAACGATTCGCCCAGATCCGTCTTGAGAACTTCCTAACATATTTAACCTGGACTGGCCGCGGAACCAGTCGTTAGGCCCCAACATCACGGACTGCAAGAGTAACCAGGACCAGACAACTCAAAGACTACCCAAGAATTCACTCTATTCCAGTACTACCAGTGTTTGACAGTGCTATTTTAGAGACTCACTTATTAATATTTCTATGAAGTGGCTATATCTGTGCCCCAGTCTAATTCATATAATCCAATTCCATTAGGAAGTGCTAAGCGTATCAAGTGTTTAATTAATTAACAGGCGATATTTAACTCTCCCTTGGAGATTGATAGTGGCGCATCAGTCTCTACTTTGACATCGGATTGGGCTAGGTTATTGAAGCTGGAGGTCGAGCCTTCAAGGAAGAGATTAGTGGCTTATGATAATTCTACTGTACAGGTGATAGGTAGATTGCAGGTACATATTAAATACAATGGTAAGGAGGTGAGTCAGCCCTTTTATATAGTTGATTCCTCAAATAACAATTTATGTGGGAAGGATCTCATGGCCAAAGTGGGGATTCATTTGGCTGGATTAGACCAAAATTCCAAAATTCAGCAGGTTCAAGAGGCAAGCCTATTTATTAGACCAGTACTGTGTTAACCCTAGCAAGCCTTATCATAGTAGCCAAGGTACAGGTTAAGAATTATGTTTCTCCAAAATTTATGAAGGCTCGCACAGTTCCTTTTTATCATAAACCAATGGTTGAAGATGCTTTAGATAAGCTTGTTAAGGAAGGTATTTTGGAACCAATTTCTTGTAGTGAGTGGGCAGCACCAATTGTACCAGTTCTGAAGGCTGACCAGAAATCAATGAGAATATGTGGTGATTTTAAAGAACTGAATAAGCAAATTAGGTGTGATAAGTACCCTCTTCCTAAGATTGACGAGTTATTATCAGGAATTGGTAACGGTACGGTATTTTCTAAGATTGACCTGCAGAATGCTTATTTGCAAATTCCAGTAGATGAGAAGAGCCAAGAACTCTTAGTGATCAACACTCAGAAAGGACTGTTCAAGTATAGGAGGTTACCTTTTGGTCTCTCATCATCTCCAGCTATCTTTCAAAGCTTTATTTCCCAATTAATTGCTCAAGTAGAAGGTGTAGCAGCCTAGGGGAGGTGTGGCAGAGTGGTCTTGCCACTGGACTGGTAATCCAATGGACCCGGGTTCGAATCCAATATGTCAATGGGAAGATATTATTGGGATGGAATTTGTGCTGTACCTAGTATCAGTGCATTACCACAGCACACCGAAATGCCAAAAAAATACCCTCATTGTTCCCTGATTAAATAGCATTGTATGATTATTCCCATATTCAAAAATATGCTACAGGGGGGCAATGCCTAGTGAGTTAATTGCTCAATAGGTGGCGTTCCTAGAGTGAGGGTCCGAGTCTGTGGGGGTGAGACTGTGAAGCGCAGAGGCGAGGCAGATTCAGAGATGGAATTGCTTCGAGCCGTGAAGCTTCACATGTCTCACTCCCTAGACTGGAGCAAGACCTCACGGGCCTCACCGTGTTCAGCGGTTGAGTGTAAAGGCTATCAGCCTATGCCCGAGAGGTAGTAGTTGGAATATAGAAAAAAAAAAAAAAAAAAAAATCTAATGACATAATCATTGCAGGTGACACAAAGGCTGAACATGATGAGAGGCTGAAGAGGGTACTCAACATTTTACAAGCTCATAATGTTCAGATTAACAAGAAGAAGTCTATGTTCCATGTAAGTGACATGGAATATTTAGGGTATCATATATATGGTCATGGCATTAAGCCTTCTCCAAGCAAACTTCAGGCTATACTAGAGGCACCTTCCCCTCAGTCAACTGCAGAAGTACACTCCTTATTGGGAATCATTACTTATTACTGTAAATTTATTAACAACTTTTCAACCAAGCTTTCACCTTTGTATGATCTGTTGAAGAAAGGTGCAAAATTTCAGTGGACAGCCCTAGAGCACAAGGCATTTGAAGCCATCAAAAGGGATTTAAAAACTCAACCTTGCTAACTAATTTTGATGGTCAATCTCCTCTGATTGTGGAAGTAGATGCATCTCCTACTGGGGTGGGTTGTGTTTTGTTGCAGGTCCAGGAGGGTGAAGAGACCCCAGTGTACTTTGCAAGCAAAAAACTGACAGCGGCGGAAAATAATTACGCCCAAATTGACAGAGAATTGGCTTTAGTTTATGCGGTCAAGAGGTTTAGATATTTTTTGCTTGGAAGGCCTTTTGTAGCTAGGACAGATCACAGGCCTTTACTTGGATTGTTTGGCAAAGGGAACTTGTACTTTTGTAGATGTTTAGGTGACAATCACCACGGTCGATCTGGGGATCCGCCGCGGAAGCCAATTCCTTCTAATGCAAATGCCAGAATCCAAAGATGGGCTTTGTTGCTGTCCCAATATGATTATGACTTGGTTCACAAATCAGGAAAAGATAATGTAGTGGCAGATGCGCTCAGTAGGCTACCAGTTAATGATGATATTGTGTCAGGAACCCCGGCTGAGTACATTAAATTGGTAGAATCATTAGATTTTGAGGAGATTTCCTTTGCCACTTTCAGAGGACTAACCAAGAAGGATGTATTTCTCTGTCAGTTGTTGAACTGTCCGATCTTTCAGGAAAGCTATCCATTTCACACATTTCTCCCCTATATTATAGCTTCTAACTTTCTCTATTAACCTTTTATGTGGGACCTTATCGAAGGCCTTCATAAAATCGCAATATACCACGTCTATAACATCACCATCCTCCAGAATTTGCATCCAATCACCTACCACCTTAATTAGCTGTAGTTGGAAGTGGAAATAAAACTCCATCAACAAATTCTAAGAATGGCAGTTGTCTATAGGCCTGGCCATCGTGGCACAGATAGGGGTTTTATGGAAGAGTTTGGGCAGTTTCTCGAGGAATTTTCTGCTAAAACCGGAAGACTTTTGATATGTGGAGATTTTAATTACTGGGTTGACAGCCCTCATCTGAAGCCATTCTCTCCTGAGTTCCTTGAGTTGACTGATCAGAACAATTTTGTAAACCATGTGTCCCACCCAACTCATATCTTAGGACACACCCTTGACTTGGTTTTTCTCTCCTGTGGGTTGTGGTGGTGTTCTGGATGTTGATGTTGAGAATGCTGACCCTAATACCTCTGATCATGCTTTGATTACTTTCAGCTTTGATTTCCCTAAGCCACTCACACATGAAAAAGTAATCAGATTTAGAAATTATAAAAATGCAGACCAAAATTTGGCTAGCAGTGAAGTAAAACAGTACTTGGGAAGTATTGATACTTCCAACCTTACTTCAGATGAGCTGGTGGAGGTACATGGAAATGCACTTAAATTAGTGTTCGATCATCACTGTCCAGAAGTAGAGAAGAAAATCATAGTACGAGATGATTCACCCTGGTATAGCACTCGAGTTAAATTTCTTAGAAGAGCGCGTAGAAGAGCTGAACGTGAATGGCGGAAAAATAAAACAGACTCTACATGGTTGCAATATCTGTCAGCCAGAAGAGCTGTGGTCCACACAATCAAAGATGAAAAGAAAGTGTATTATCAGGGAAAAGTTGACTCATGTGGTAACGACCAGAGGAGGTTGGCTTCAATTGTAAACAGTTTACTTGGAAAAACAAGAGTCAGCTTAAGACCTTCTGTACCCGATGCCGAGTTGGCTGCCAACTTTGTGGCATTTTTTGCTGGCAAGATAACTCGCATAAGACAGGAACTGGATGATGCTTCTGTTGGTGAAGAACTTTCAGTTGTACTCCAACCCCGACACATTCCTAATAATGTCCTCTCATCCTTTCACTCAGTAGAGGTGGACATGATCTCGTCCTACATAAGAAACCTCAATACAACATTTTGCCCGTTGGATCCCATAAATGTTTCCAAGCTACCAAGAGTCTATGATCACACAGTTGAGTTTATTTCCAAAATAATTAATAAGTGCTTCTCTGAAGGTAGCTTCCCACATTCTGAAAAGCATGCACTACTCCGACCTACTCTAAAGAAACCTGGACTTGATGTTGAGAACATGTTGAACTATCGTCCTGTCTCCAACCTGTCCTTCATATCAAAGATATTAGAGCGTGCAATACTTGACCAATTACAACCACTACTTCAGCAGAATGAAACTATCCCAATTTTTCAGTCTGCTTACCGACAGCATCATTCAACTGAAACAGCATTGATTAGAGTACATAATGATCTAGTTGAGAACATTTGCAATGATGTGGCCTCACCATTGGTCTTGCTTGATCTCTCTGCGGCCTTTGACACAGTGGATCACGAGTTGTTATTGAGTGATCTTTATGATTGTGGTGTGCGTGACTCCGCTCTCTTGCTTCTTGGGTCGTACTTGTCAGGTAGATCCCAGAGTGTGATGGTAAATCAAGTGGTCTCGGACTCGACACCCCTGCAGTATGGTGTTCCGCAGGGATCAGTTTTAGGTCCTATCCTATTTATAATTTATATTAGCAGTTTGTCTCTTCTGCTTCGTCACCTTTCACTTTTATGCAGATGACACCCAGATTTATGTGAGAATCACAAATATAGTTGATATACGGAGTAAGATGGAATTGTTGATGTCTGATATCAAGAAGTGGATGAGAGCGAGAAAACTTAAACTAAATGATGGTAAAACTGATATTCTCATCATCCGAGGAAATAGAAGAGCTGATGATATAGTAGGTGCCCTCTCCATCAATGTGGGTGGATCTCAGCTGCGACCGGCCAACTCTGTTCGAAATCTGGGTGTATATGTGAACTCCTGATTAGATTTCAAAGAGCATGTAAACCAGATAGTTAAAAGTTGTTACTTGCACATCAGAAATCTCTATTTGGTGAAGCCGTTTATAACCAGACGTTGCCTCCTGACGTTGGTTCACTCATTGGTCTTCTCTCGTGTTGATTATTGCAACGCCCTGTTGGTGGGTCTTCCAAATTATATTTTGAAGAAAGTTCAGTCTGTTCTTAACAGGGCCGCAAGACTAATTTTTGGTGTTCCACCTAGAACTCCTACTACATCTCTTCACATAGAACTGCACTGGCTGCCAGTAAGAGCAAGAATAGAATTTAAGTTGTGTTTGGTGACTTTTAAGGTTCTCAAATTTGGTGAGCCTAGGTACCTTGCGGAGCTGCTCAGGCGCCCACCGGCACACCATGGTGTAGTTGTGCGTCATGACAATGACCCTTTTCGTTTTGATGAACCAAGGGCTTTCCAGCAGTCTTCTTTCTTTGAGAGGTCATTCTCCTACATGGCTCCGAGGTTGTATAACAGGTTGCCGCTGTCCATGAGACAACTGAGTTCTGTTGAATGCTTCAAGAGACAACTTAAGACTTTTCTCTTTGAGAGAAGCTATGATCTTGAGAGAGGTGTCATGACAGATGGCTATAGAGTTTAGGCTATTTTGCCACTGCTAGTGATTGTTAAATGTGTGTTGTATATAAGCCTTCTTTTGATGCATTGATTTTGTTCTTTTTTCTTTCTCTTTTCGAGCGCTAGTGAATTCTTCGGAAAAATTGGCGCTTATGAGAAATAAGTAACATGCTTATTATTACCATCGACCTCCCCGGCAAGAATCCGAACTGTCTCACACTGAAAAGTTGGTTTGATTTCGTATGCTCCATTATTCCTTCTCTAATTAACGTTTCCATTAGTTTACACACAACACTTGTCAAACTGACTGGTCTATAATTTCCTGGGTCATTTCTCTTTTCCTTCTTAAATATAGCTGTTATGTTTGCCTCTCTCCAGTCCGTCGGGATTTGTCCTGTATTAAAAGATACCTCAAATAAAAAATGTAATGGCTCTACTAACATCTCACCTCCTTCCTTTATGATTCTTGGATGTATCCCATCCGGTCCCGGGGACTTACTTCTGTTCATTTTTTCTATAGCCCTTCTTATTCTAGCATGGGAAAACTCTATTATTTCTAGTGCTGGTGCCTGTTTGATGGGAATAGTAGGCACTGCATCATCCGAATCCACTGTTAGTACCTCCCCAAAGTATTTCCCCAGCACCTCTGCTTTCTCCTTATCAGTTTCTGCTCTATTCCTATCATCCAAGTCGCCTATCAGTTCTGGGATACCTACTCTTCTTGTTAACTTTTCCTGAATATGGTGATGGGCTGGTCTATCAGAGTGAGAACTGAGCGATCTCTGCCATACCCATAGCTTACTCTGACTGTTCCTTTTACTTATATATCTTCTAGATCTCAAGTGACGGCGTCTCTTCCGTGGATTGACCTCCCAATCTACCAAGATTGGAAGCCAAAGCGTCACATTTTCCTTTGCCCCTCAACTTTTTCTTCATAATTGCTGAGGGGCACAGGGCCCTGGGTGGGGCTTTGGTTTCCTGGGCGTTTCCGCACCCTCCTCAGCTCCCCGCCATGGAGTGGCTTCGGTCACCCAGGCTTTGTTGTGGTCGGCAGGGAGGGTTCTGTGGGGGTGCTCGGTTATGGCCTTGGCCTTGCTCGGGGCCTTGGGGCTGTTCGGCCAGGCAGCTTGGGGAACAACAACTACAACAACAACAACAACAACTTTTCCTGAATGTACTTCCAGAATATTTGTGGATTATCCTTCACATTTCTTGCAATCTCTCTCTCCCTCTCCTTCACCCCCCTCCTTGTCTCCCACCTTATTTTATTGTTTATTTGTCTGCGTTCCAAATCCACTTCTTTAGCTTCTATACTAGACCCCCTGTTCTTTTTTAACACTTTTAGTCTTTCCCACAATCGTTTTTTTCTTCTTATCAATGTCCAAAGCTTTCTTTTCATTGGTAATTCTGGGTTCTTTCTTTTCCTCAATTTTGTTTTATCCTTATACTGTATTCCCTTACTGGTACACATTTGGATATAGTATTCTCCAGTTTGACTCTAATCTTCCTCCACATTCCTTCAGCATCTTCACCGTTCAAGTATTCCCCCCAGTCAATGTCCAAACACCGTCTTAGCAGCTCATAATCTGCTCTATCATACATGTATATTTTTGTTATTGCTTCTATTATCCCTCTCTGTTTTAATATTGCAACTAAAACTTATACAGGCATGGTCACTCCGACCTATAGGGCTATCCACATTGACATGTTCCACTATATCCTCTTCATTGCTAAAAATCAAATCAAGTACACTCCCCTGCGTCCCATCTCTATGATCTTGTCATCTCTGTAATATGTTGCGTTAAAAAACAATCTCTCACTTTCTCTATAAACTTGTTTTCCAGGCTACTGACTGTCCCGCTGGAGTAGTACAATTTGCCCAGTTGATCCTTGGCAAATTGAAATCTCCAATCAAAATCTTATATTTGTTCTCTATTATCTATTTCCTCCATTGCTTTCAGTAGGTTATCATCCTCTTCCCTACTATTATTTGGGCTTCTATATATAGAGGCAATTAGAATTGACCCTCTTGCACATTTTACTTCAATACACAAATACTCACAATACTGCTGTCTCATATCCACCTCATTTACCTTGAGCTCTTTTCTTACATAAATAAACAGTCCTCTTCCAACCTCTGCTCTAATAGCATTCCTCTCATACAACTCAAAACCCTCCACCAGTTCCCTTTCAATTCTAGCATTTTTTGGTCTTACTTCCTGTAAGGCTATGACATCAGGTTTTTCCTCTTCATCCTGCAACCTACAATTATCAGTTCTCTTTTCTTGTCCTGGGTAAACACATCCACATTACTAAACATAATCCTTAATCTTTCTACCATTCTTTCAGCAGCTACATCATCCCGCTCCTCCTGTCCGTACCCTACTCCCCCCCTAGCACTACTGGGTCTGCAGCTTCGTCTCCTGTCTCTCCCTGTGACACCTCCACCCTGTTCTCCTCCTCCGTCACAAATCCTATCACATTATCTTCCCTTCCTGATCTCCTTCTCCCTTCTATTCGTATAAACCATTTCTTCAATTTCCCGTCCCTCACTCTCCAGTAAAAATTCCTCTTATCCTCCTCACCCAACTTTCCATTATTTTCATCAGCCTTTTCCTGTAATTCCATTATTATTTTTCTTTGTTCTATGCTCAAATCCTTCTTTAATCTTATGTTTCAGTTCTTCATTTGTGTTTAGCCTCCAACTAAAATTTGTCACTGTCTCTGCCACTGCTCTGGTTTTAAACTGTATTCTTATAGGTCTCATCTCTCCCTTTTTATATCTACCTATCCTACTGACTTCCTCCACCTGCCCTTCCCATCCACATCCGTCCACATCCACATGATGGGTGGTAGGCAAATGGCTACTCTTCGAACACCATTGGATGTTTACCTGGAAGGTGACCACGAGGGTGCACCTTAACATATAAAGAAAATACAATGCTGAAGAAATTTAAATCATGATAATATGGCTTAGCTTGTCAGTCGGTCTGTTAGTTGGATGAAGTTAAGTTAAGTTAGATGATGAGAGCTCCTTAGTCTACCATCGAGACAACATCTCCACTCCTTAGTTCGGCGCGACCCTGGTTACGGTTTGATCCAGCTCTCATCATCTAACTTAACTTAACTTCATCCAACTGACAGACCGACTGACAAGCTAAGCCATATTATCATGATTTAAATCTCTTCAGCATTATATTTTCTTTATTTGTTCAGGTGCACCCATGTGGTCACCTTGAGGTAAACATCCAATGGTGTTCGAATAGTAATATAAATTAACAGGTATAAATCAATACACTAACTGGGCATAGGGTTATCGTGTGTATAGAGTTGTGGTTAAATTATTTGGTCGGTAGTACAACTGGGGAGAGTCATACTTGACACTGTTAGAATTATATTATTTACCTTAGTGTTATGTGTGTGGTATGTAGGTGTCGTGGGTGTTAGAAGGGTTGGGAGTAATCCACTCTTGGCCGACGTGCCTTTGGGGTCCTTTGCTTTCCTGCCGTGTTGGTGTCGGTCTCCTGGTCCATTCGGGCGACCCTCTGTTGAGTGACACGGGTGGCGGCTTCCTTTGATCCTGTGGGTGTGTTCTTCTTTCTCCTCTGGCTGTTCGGTCCCTTCGTCCTGGTCGGCTTTCGCTCTGGTTCCTTCGGGATTGTTACTGGGTTGCTGCTTGGGAGGGTGGTGGGGGATATCCTTTTTGGGGGTATTTTATTTATAAATACATATAACTCAATTCAACATACTTTTTATCAATCAGAATCCTACATTATTATTGCCTTTCTGTTGAATATGGATGTGTACGGCTCCAACTTCCTGAAACTCGCAATTGGTTAATTACGAGTTTTGGAAGTTGTAGTTGTAGACATGGATTTTTGGCAGAAATGACCAAAGTTATGTGACTTCTTGATGGATAGAAAGTTTGTTGTGTGTGTTTATATATGCTCTGCAACCGTAGCTGGTAAATGAGTTAAATATCGATAGTTATAACTCCAACTTCCTTATAGACAGAAACGTGCAAGTTGTCAAATGAAAAACGGGTGGTACCAACAGAAGTATGTGGTGTGTTTTAAAGAAGAACACCTCTTAATTTGTACAGTAAGTTTTATCTGCGATGTTGAAATACAAATCACTGTTGGTGTAATTAATAAGAGTTCGATACCAGCGGAGGAAAGCCATTCCCATTACCATATCAAACACTGCATTGAGTTGAAGGGGATGTTCATCGACAATTCCTTTTAGAGACGGTCCATCTTGTGTAGGGATTTCAACAGTTTTGGGTCGCGAACTCAATGCATATTTTGACGCCAAATGTGGCAATGTCTTTATATCTTTTTTAGAGCCAGTATCAATCATAACCTTCAGTGACTTTAAACTAGTGTATAAACTAAGGATTATTGGGCACCTACACCGGCATCCTAAGGTTCCTTGATCATGACATGGGGGTACCTGTGGGTTTGTTATGTAGTCGACCAAAGTTTTCATCGCAGTACTGTAGAGCACCTATATGGATTAGAGTATTCCTTCCAATTACATTATGTTTAAGCTCGTTTTGATCGGAGGTTTGGCCGACATATACATTTATGAATATCGATAAGCTCTTAGTAAAATAAATTTGTACATTCTTAAAGTATTTTACCATACATTGTACTCTACCACGCGAAGTGTTGATATGCATAGCAATGTCTTCACTGGGCATGTTATATAAACCTACCCTTTTGGCATCGGCAGCACACATTATATTCAGCGTGCTTCCCGAATCCAGAATAAAATTTACGTTTTCCCCTTCAACCTTTACATTTACATAGGTACCCTTATGCAGCGGGACTGACTGAAGGCTTGTTACTGTGGGGAGTGACTGGATTTGGAATGGTATTTGTGGAAACAATACCAACTTACTCAGTGTTTTTTCTCCGGCGATATGTTCAGAAGTACTCGGACTGACGATATTGTTGTTTTCCCCTTCAGTTCTGCATACAGTGTCCTGCCGAAGTTTCTTATGAGCAGGACCGATTGTGGGAACGGGAGATCTCATCCTTTTCATTGTTCCCATTACCCCTCTGCTTTCCAATTTGCTCTCCACTCGGGCTCTCTTACAAACTGTTGAATGAGGGGACGTATTATCAAAATGTTGATTTTCCATTCCACCTGCTACAGTATTCCAAGCCCTCTTCTTGACCGGTTCCCATCCGCTCATCGTGTACAAATCTGTATATTATCTAGAGTACCTGAGAAATTTAGGCAATAGTAGGCCTATATAACCTCTGGATAATTATACCTTAAGTAGCCTACACACAGGTATGTCTATAATTGTCAACGTAAGACAACTACAATGTTACTGTAGAAAGTACTTCTACTCCGTTACAAGCTCTAGGTAACTTTGATAGTACATGCACTTCCGAGGTTCAGGACGAGAATTGGTCAAAATGTCAACATAGAGCCGATATTTGATGTTTAATTAACAGAAATACTTATATACTGTATATATATGAAATTTTGGTGTATAAAATCAATTGTAATTCAGATTAACATATTTCAGTGTTTATTACAAATTTGATCATATATTTGTACTAAATATAGAAATTTGAACTTAAATTGTTTTGGAATTCGTCAGAGTTAAAATAAATAATAGTTTATCCTAAAACATAGAAAATTTACTTCACCACATAATAGAAAACGTATCATTATATTTTATGGGTAACTAAATTAAATAAATATAAGATCCTTTAATTAACAGTTTAACCCCGGAAAATTACGACACATTTTAGCTGTTTATTCTGGCTATCATTAGAGGATTTTCTACAGCTTATGAATGTTCTGTTAGAATTAAAGGGCAAAATTAGGTGGTAATTCTTCAGTACTGCGCCTTCTCTCAATCCCCCTCCCCCCACCAGCCACCCAGCTGATCACATCATAACAACAACAACAACAACGAGTTCGTCCCTGCCAGTGCCACTGTGCCAGGCTTAATCTCGTCTTGTTCTGCAAGAACTAGGCCTACAGTAATAGTCTTCAAAACCACATTGCCAGGTACCGGTATTAGGCATATAGGCCTAGGCCTACATAAATATGAAGAACATTCGTGGTTAATGTCCTATTGCATTACAGGATAGGCCTAGGGTCAAATTGGATTTTAGGTCACGTATGTGTTTTTTGTATTAGGCCTAGGAGTATTGGTGCCGCTAGAGGAGCGGGGAACACATCCAAAGGTATCCAAAGGTAAGGTAGGCCTATAACTAAATAAGTTGGTCCAATTATTTTGCAATATTTGAACACACATATGGATTTTATATGCTCTAAACAGAATATGAAAATGTGTTTTAAGCCTCGGCAAAACCTAGGCTAATAAAAATATATGGTACTAGGCCTAAAATGGAATTTTGTTGAAACATGGTTGTCAATACCTTCCTATAGACGGCACCGATTCGTACACACGCTATTTTCACCTGTCTCCCGAGGTCTGTCCACCAGCTTTTTAGTCCACTCCACCTGCCCATCTCTGTCGATAGGTTGGGTTGTTTGGTTAGGTTAATATACTAGGTTTCAGAAACAAGATTCGTAGTTGCGGTAGTATTTACGGTATCTGGACACTTCGAGCGAATTCATATTCGAGCGGAGGCGCATTTAGGTTAGGTTAAGTTAGGTTAGGTTAAGTTAAGTTAGGTTAGGTTAGGATAGGATAGGTTAGGTTAGGTTAGGTTAGGTTAGGTTAGGTTAAGTTAGTTTAGGTTAAGTTAGTTTAGGTTAGGTTAGGTTAGGTTAGGTTAAGTTAAGTTAAGTTAAGTTAAGTTAAGTTAGGTTAGGTTAGGTTAGGTTAATTAGATTGGATTGTGCATCCGCTCGATCAGGAATTCGCTCGAAGTTCCTCGCATTCGTATTTACAGATACGGCCGAATACCGGTAGGCTACTAAATGGGCGCCGGCCCAACCGCCATGTTGTATCCCACGTAGGCTTACTAGGTAGCCTACTACGGACACATTGTAGGCGTTAGGTGTGGATTAGGCTTGTATCCAATGTACTAGGTCTATGTTACTGGATATTTATGATTTAAATAGGCTAAGTGCTACGTTTTCGATAAATCTGGTTATATGGCTTTGCAATTAGGGAAATCATGAGCCGATTTCCGACATGTAGGCCTAGGCTAGTTAGTCTTTTTCGATTCTCAAAATACGATCAAAGTTTTGCCAAAAATTGGCTCTGGTTTTCCAAAATTATGCATGTTGGGGTTTGCAATTTAGGGAAACATGAGCCAAAATTCTAAATTAGGTTACTGTAATTTGTTTACTCTTAAAATTCGCAAAATCCGAGCCAAGTTTTGCCAAAACTTGGCTCGGGTTTTCCAAAATTCGGGTTTTATGCCTTTGCAATTTCGGGAAACCTGAGCCAAATTTCTAAATGAAGTTACTGTCATTTTGTTGTCTACAAACTCTCAAAATCCGAGCCAGCTTTGGCCAAAACTTGGCTCGGGTTTTCGAAATATTGGGTTTTAGGCCTTAGAAATACCTTAAAACCCGAGCCAAGTTTTGCTAAATACGTTTTAATCGCCGTTTTACGCATTTAACCCCTCATTTTCCTTGTACTTCATAGCCCTCCCCACTATCGGGCGGTGTGTCTTAAGATCGTTGTATAATGGGGAAAACGGTTTCGCCGAGGGTTGTAATTATTTCCAAACACTATATATTGATGAAAACTAACAGGGAAAAATAAAAAAATCCATGGGAAAATTGGTGACCATCTTATTTAGTTTTCCGGCCTAGGCCTAGCCCTATAATAATAATAATAATAAGCATGTTACTTATTTCTCATAAGCGCCAATTTTTCCGAAGAATTCACTAGCGCTCGAAAAGAGAAAGAAAAAAGAACAAAAATCAATGCATCAAAAGAAGGCTCATATACAACACACATTTAACAATCACTAGCAGTGGCAAAATAGCCTAAACTCTATAGCCATCTGTCATGACACCTCTCTCAAGATCATAGCTTCTCTCAAAGAGAAAAGTCTTAAGTTGTCTCTTGAAGCATTCAACAGAACTCAGTTGTCTCATGGACAGCGGCAACCTGCTATACAACCTCGGAGCCATGTAGGAGAATGACCTCTATTATCACTTTTACTTCAGTCCTCACGTTTCTAATATCCCTTGACTAGTAGCTGCTCCTTTATTTGTGTTAGAAATGTTAATATACCGCTCTAGATTTAGCACATTATCATAAAAGATTTGTTTACAAACCGTTGATTTTGAATGCAGTCATTTTCAGCATGCCCTTGAAACTATTTGAAGTTCCCAAATGATAATTAGGCTATAAAAGTTTTTAATGGAATAAAGTGTGTTATTCCTAGAGAAACCTATCATTGTTGGTGATAATTGATTTTGAGGATTTTGGTTTCCTGGTGTAGGTGGTCTGTTGTGGTAGCTGTGTAGCCAGTGATTATTTTTAGAGCTTTGTTCTGTATGGTCTGTAGGGTGTTGTGATGTGTTTCAGAGAGGTTAGAGGCCCAAGCAGGGCTAGCATATCCCATCACTGAATGTATATTTTGTTTGTATGCTGTGGTGGTAGTTTCTTTGTTATGTCCAAATGTTGTGTGGGCATGTGACATGAGGGTCTTTAGGCATGGTGTCATTTTGTTTTTTATGTTTGTAATATGTTGTTTAAATTACCTTGATATATCATATGTTAACCAAGGATTTTGGGTGTAGATGTGTACATACATATATACATAACATCTTAGACCGAGTGCTCCACACATACGTGCAGTTTCAGTCTCTTGTCCTAATGGCGGCGTTCCAGGCAACACTATTAAGGGCTGCTTCACTTGTCAAGTTTTTTTATTCGTGGTCGGCACGCATAGTCAGATCCCATGTCTTCCTCGGTCCACCCCTTGGTGCAGCTCCTTCCACAATCACAGACCTGCATTTTTTCACCCAATTTTGTTCATCCATTCTCTCCACATGCTCATACCATCCCAGTCTACTTGTACGCATCACCTCGCTAATACTCTTCATACCTAAACGTCTCCTCATCATTTGTTATTCTATCCTGTAGTTTGGCCCCACACGTGTGTTATAGGAATGTTGTTTAAGGTGAGGCGAGGGATGTGACTATGTTCTGTCCAGTTTGTGAGAAGGGTCGCTGTAGATTTGGCTGGGGCTAATTTGAGTCTGTTTGCGGTGAACCAGTCTTGTAGTGGTTGAGGTACAGTTGGAAGAGTTGTTATCGTTCTCTAAGCTGCCTGGCCGAACAGCCCAGAGTCCCCAAGGAAGGCCATGCCCACGATCGGGCTTTCCCACAACAGAGCTCTCAAAGAGTACTGTAGATTGTGTTGTTGGCATACCGGTAAGTGATTGTGTGAAATGCAGTCTTCTAGATGTGTCCTATGGTATGGGGTGCTGTGTTACATCCCGGGCAGGTGTCGTCGACGGAGACATCGTCTCTTCTGATAGCTCAGAAAAGCTGGATGGTGCCCACATCTTAGCCTGGCCAGGTGGACTGTTCTCACGAGGAAGGGAGGATTCAGAAGGATGGATTTCGGGAAGTTGTGCCTACAGCTGCGTGTTGTCTGTGAGTGATTGGATGGAACGGCGAGAGATATGAGTATGGACGTACTTCTGGAAGCTGGTTTGGGGTGGGGAGGGAGGGAGAGAAGACAGTACAGTCAGGTCTCGATATACACACGTTTTACATACACGGATTCGTTTGGACACGGTAACCCCAAAAGTTCCAAAGTCGGGATCATACACGGGTGGCGGCCCAAACCTCCCAATATATAAATGATTAACAATGTTATTTATACATCAAATATCTGTCTGTCTATCTATCTAATGCATCTATCTCCCATATACATAAATATAACTGTCTTATTTGAATTTATGAATCATTTTTAATACGTTATGAAAAAGAGAGTCAATAAAAATGTCTCCTTTGTCTTTTCAGAAACTTAAGTCCGTCTCATATATGTTCGTATTTTATCGATCGCTTGTACCTAGCAACTCTATTTATCTATCTACTGTACTGTATCTATCTATCTAATAGTATTAACCCCCAGGCCGCGGGGCCCGATATATGTCGAGCGAGAGAAAAGTGGCCTATCCCGCGGGGCCCGACATATGTCACAAGGGATGTTGAGCACATTATCGGCTCTGAGAGTGAGTCCACGCGTTGGGAGGACGACAGGCGGGCTCTGACCGCTCGGCATGGACGGAGCAAGGTGACTGAGCTCCCCACCACAACCCTTCACATCCCTGGCCTCGCGAGAACAAGGATAAATTAAAATGTAAAACTTGCAAAATAAACAAACCAAAACTGGGACAAAGACAATATAAAGTCAAACCAACTTATCAAAATCGCTATGTGGAAACAACGCTTACTAAAATACAATTTATGAAATTAAAGAACACAATCCACCACATAGGGTGTACATTACTACATGAGAAAGTTAATCTGGGTCCCAAGCAAACTAGTCGCACACATAACAACGCACTATCGTCACGTTCAAGGAATCAGTCAATTTGAGAAGTCCGGGACGTTCTGGTAAATTTGACTAAACTCTGCATGAATAAAGAAACTACACGTCAAATGTCAAAATGTTCATTTAAAATCAAATTTGCAACATGACAAGACATTAACAATAGTACAAAATATAAATATTGATAAGATATCTATAATATTACAAAAAAATTACAGCACTCACTAACGATAGTGCTATCGGGTAGGTACCTGTAAGCATAGCATGCTTCAAGTAATCCGCAAGTGGAGATCTTAATCTTTGAACCAACGTTTGTCTTTATAAAACATAATAGCCTTAGTCTTTTCCGCCGAGAATTGGAAGCCAACAGATGTAGCCCAACCCGTTATGTTATTGATAGCCGTATTTAGAATCCGTTGGGTGTGTCGGAGGGAGCGGGAGGAGTAATATATTGCAAGATCGTCAACATAGAGGCTATGCTGAACCTCATGTGGTAAGTGTGCAAGAGTGTATCACAACACAGCCTAAAGCCACATTCCCCTAGGTATATAACAACACAGCCTAAAGCCACATTCCCCTAGGTATATAACAACACAGCCTAAAGCCGTGTTGTTATATACCTAGGGGAATGTGGCTGAAAGCCACATGGCAAGTTGCTGAAAGCAGTGAAGAGCATGTATGAGGGTGCAAAGGCGTCAGTGCGCGTGGAGAATGAACAGAGCGAATTCTTTGATCTGAATGTTGGGTTTAACCCGTACAGCCCCAGCGACGCGTCTGACGCGTCGGCGATGTATGTAACGCACAGCCCCAGAGACGCGTCTGACGCGTCACCCTAATTGGGCCGACCGTAACCTCAGGTGTAGCCACTCAAGAGGGCTCAGATTTGTATGGGAACTGTGTACGTATCCCACGCAACCGTGCCGATGGTTGAAAACTCTCAAAGTCCACGTGCGTGCGCGTGAGCGCGCAATAACCTGGTTTTTGGGGTAATTGCCTTCAATTTTTACTCTTGTAAAATACGTTTTCGGGGGCTCTGTAGGACCATTCTTTAAGCTTTTTGAGCGGTTTTTCGTGGTTTTTCCTTCATTCCTAACCCATTCGCTATTGTTTCTGGAATAAAACAATTTTTTGAAAACCGGCCGGGTTCTGGTGAACAAACATTACAAAACTAGCCGGGGCTCCACGGGTTAAGTAAAGGTGTGGGCTGGAACTGTCAGAGTGAGGGTTGGTGTCCTCTACCTCCCATAGCCATTTCTGACTATATTTTGTTAACACCCCAGCCGCGGTGCCCGTCATATGTCGGGCGAGAGAACCATGGCCATCACTGCGGGGCCAGACATACAGTATGTCGGAAGGGATGTTGAGCACATTATTGACTCTGAGAGAGAGTCCACGCATCGGGAGGACGATAGGCGGGCTCTGACCGCTCGGGATGGACCTAGTCCCGCCACTTACGTAACCTCTGCACCATCCCACACCCCAGGCCCCGCGAAAACAAGGAAAAACTCGGGAATTTACCGTATTTTAGGGTTTTTGCCTCGTGTTGCAAGAGAAACCGTGGTCGTACAAGGATGACTCAGGTGTCATTGGAAAGCTCTATTATCGTCCTTTCAAGGATACATAATTCTATTACGCTCTGGCTCATGTTTATGCATGAAAAAGGGCATGGAATGAAGCTCGTTTAGGGTAAATATGCCCGCCAGGCAGGTAGTAGAAGTTACAAACATCCCCGTTTGACAGGGGTTAATCATTCTTGTTTCTAACTCTTCCTGGGAGTTGTGAAGGCAGTGGGGCCATAATGGTGTGCCCCATGGTTCCCCAGTGTCTTACTCTCACAGCCCACTGGCACAAGTCGGCCTTTCTCTCTCTGGTTTAGGGATGCAGTGACTCCACCGCCTGCCACTTTGTGGTGCAGTGAGCTTCTGGAGCAGTGGACCACCGGTTCCTATCTTCAGAAAATTCCTGTGCTTGGTATGCTTCCAGCCAGGACTCCACTGGGGTAAATAAAATAGCAAAACAGTAGCGGAACTGCCATTCGGGAGAGGGGTTGCTCTGGGTCTGCTCTTTCAGTGCTAAGGGTCATAATCCACTTAGTGGAAATAGCACTGTGGAGTGGGTCAGTAGAGACATGCCTGGGAGCCTGGAGGTAATTTCTGCCATGGCCATCCCTTTTGGGGCGTGCCGCTTCCTCTGGATGCGGGGCGTCAGATTGATGATGATGATGATGAAAGCAAGGGTGCGTGATGTCCTCATGGTTGTTCAATATACAGTACTGTATTTTATATGGATGGAGTATTTGAAAGAAATACAAGAAAGAGCAGTTGATGTTGGTGTACGCTAATAAGGGAAGGAAACGAGTGGAAGTTGCCTGTATTGCTGTTTGCCGATGATACAGTATTGATGAGCGATAGTGAATGGGAGTTGCAAGGTCTGGTAAATATGTTTGGAACAGTGTGTGAAAAACGGAATCTGAAGGTAAATGCAGGGAAGAGCAAGGTTATGGTCTTTGAAAGGGGCACAGCCACAGAGTGTGATGTGAGGTTGAACGGTAAGGCTATGGAGAATGTCGGCTCATTTAAGTACTTGGGCAGTGTGTTAAGTAAAGATGGGAGTATGGATGAAGAAGTGCGGGAGAGAGTGCAACAGGGTAAGAGGGTTGTAGGAACACTGAAAGCAGTAACAAGAAATAGGGTGGTCAGCGTGGAAATAAAGAAGTCCTTGCATGACAGTGTGGTAATCCCGACATTGATTTACGAGAGCGAAGCATGGACGTTGGTAGAGAGACTCAAACCAAGAGTGAGAGGGGTGGAAATGAGTTACTTGAGAAGTGCGTCCGGAGTTATATGGAAGGATGGACAGACGAATGAGGAAGTACGAGAGGTGAGGTGTGGTGTGGATGTAGATGTGCTATTAAGTGTGAAAAGGAACACCTTGAGATGGTTCGGCCATGTGGAACATATGGGAAGCGAGAGAATAACTAAGAGAGTATACGAAAGTGAGGTGGAAGGACAGAGAGGGAGAGGTAGACTGAGTGAGAAGTGGAAGGATGGAGTTAAGAAGTATATGCGTGAAAGCGGTGCTGGATTGGAGGAGGGGTGTCGACTGACTGGGGACCGAAGTGAATGGGGCCGTTTCGTTCGAGCCCACTGCTATGGGGATTGCGGCATCTGGCAATAGATTGATAGATAGATAGACAAGAAAGCTTAAGCCAGAGAGTTGAGCATTCATAAGTCAAAATTTGGAACACGATGGCAAGAAAGATTGTTGCATACGTGCACACAGTATTAACTTTTGGATTTGAAATAAGGATAGGGATAGTAGGAGGATACAGAGAAGGGTTTGCTGTCAGTAGTCCCAGACAAGTAGGTTTTGGTGAGAAAGAGAAGATCAGGGTTGGCAGAGGAAAGGTGGTGTTCAAAAGAGTGAAAGTTAGAGGAAAGGCCACGAATGTTGCAGAAATTGATAGTAAAAGTAGAAGGTAGTGGTCCAGAGCATTTTGATGGGTGCCTGGGGCCAAACCGATGGGGGCATTTCTGGTCCCCCTCCAGGTGACTCCCGAGTCGGGTCGTATTAGCGTCCTCATTATATTTTGTTTTGAAAAGCAAGTGTAGTATGTAATGTAGTGTATTGAAAGAGAGAGGTGCTTAGAAGGGCAAACCCTGTTTACATGAAGCACGGAAAGGATCAGCTAGGGAGGCCAGGTGGTGAAACAGGAGTACCAGCTTTCCTTAATACAGTACCCACCTACAGTATAGCACTTTGTGGCCAATGAGAGGATGTGGTGGATGTACAGTACAGTACAGTAGTTTGTTTGACTGGTCTGTAATTCTCTGCTAACCCTCGTCCTCCCCCCTTGTTGTTGTTGTTGTTGTTGTTGTTGCTGTTCCCCAGGCTGCCTGGCCGAACAGCCCCAAGGCCCCAAGCAAGGCCAAGGCCATAACCGAGCGCCCCCACAGATCCCTCCCTGCCTACCACAATAAAGCCTGGGTGACCGAAGCCACTCCATGACAGGGAGCTGAGGAGGGCGCGGAAACGCCCGGGAAACCAAAGCCCCACCCAGGGCCCTGTTCCCCTCAGCAATTGTGAAGAGAAAGTTGAGGGTCCTCCCCCCTTGTGTACAGGAGTTATGATACCTTTTTTTGTTTCTGCAGGAACTATCCCGGTATCCAGTGAGCAGTTTATGAGGATGGCAGTTGGTATACCATCTGGTGCAGCAGCTGCATTGAGTTTAAGTTCCTTTATTGCATTTATTATATCTTCCTCCGTGAATTCAATATCTTGGATTGTGGGTTGGTGATTTTCAACTGTTGGGAGGAAGAAGATTGGGGGATCCTGCAACAATTTTGTTTTATCAGGAGAGCTGAATATTTTGCTGTATTGAGTTAGCCAGGATGTTGCAGATTTGTTTGGAGTCTTCTTCCATGTGACCTTCAGGGGTGGTAAGTGGGCCACTCGTTGAATATTTCTTGACATATTTGAAGAAATACTTAGGATTTTATTTTATGTTCGAGACAGCCTTGGATTCCTCTCTGCTCCTTTGTTGGTCATGAGATTTGCATATATCCTATTCTATTCTGAATAGATGAAATTCAATGGCCAGCTTCCTCTCCTCATTTTTGGTAAACGTGAGTTGCTTGTTTATTGACGCCCTCTTCTTTATCAATATTTTTCTGTCTCATGGTATTCTTTGATGTTTAGAATTTTTCTTCTGCAGTTGTGGGATGTGAACTTGGCATAGGCCAAGTACAGTATCTGTAATGGACTTCAGCATGTTGTCTGGGTCTTGATGTTGTAGTGTAAGGTCCCAAACAACCTCTTGGAAGAATTGAACATAGGCTTACCCAATCAGCAGCCTCACTGTTGTAAATGAGAGTCCGGAACCCAGTATTTTTCTGTTGCTCTATCCTTTTATTTACTCCTGGTCTCTCCTTGCTCATGTAGACTGGTATAAGATTATGGTCTGAGAGAGTTGTTTTTTCAGTACTGTACTGTATCCGTGTATGATCTTGTGGTTATTTGAGAACAGTAAGTCCAAGGTATTATTAATAATAATAAGCATGTTACTTATTTCTCATAAGCGCCAATTCTTCCGAAGAATTCACTAGCGCTCGAAAAGAGAAAGAAAAAAGAACAAAAATCAATGCATCAAAAGAAGGCTTATATACAACACACATTTAACAATCACTAGCAGTGGCAAAATAGCCTAAACTCTATAGCCATCTGTCATGACACCTCTCTCAAGATCATAGCTTCTCTCAAAGAGAAAAGTCTTAAGTTGTCTCTTGAAGCATTCAACAGAACTCAGTTGTCTCATGGACAGCGGCAACCTGTTATACAACCTCGGAGCCATGTAGGAGAATGACCTCTCAAAGAAAGAAGACTGCTGGAAAGCCCTTGGTTCATCAAGACGAAAAGGGTCATTGTCATGACGCACAACTACACCATGGTGTGCCGGTGGGCGCCTGAGCAGCTCCGCAAGGTACCTAGGCTCACCAAATTTGAGAACCTTAAAAGTCACCAAACACAACTTAAATTCTATTCTTGCTCTTACTGGCAGCCAGTGCAGTTCTATGTGAAGAGATGTAGTAGGAGTTCTAGGTGGAACACCAAAAATTAGTCTTGCGGCCCTGTTAAGAACAGACTGAACTTTCTTCAAAATATAATTTGGAAGACCCACCAACAGGGCATTGCAATAATCAACACGAGAGAAGACCAATGAGTGAACCAACGTCTGGTTATAAACGGCTTCACCAAATAGAGATTTCTGATGTGCAAGTAACAACTTTTAACTATCTGGTTTACATGCTCTTTGAAATCTAATCGGGAGTTCACATATACACCCAGATTTCGAACAGAGTTGGCTAATCCTTTTTCTCATCAGTTTCTTCATTGATTAGGCTAGTGTGTTTTAATGTGTTTTTCCTTCTGGAAATTCATATTTACCCATTAGGCTATTTTGCAATATTAAAACATGCCCCTAAAACCATATTTTGTCATTAGGCTACCCTAACCTAACAACCTAACCTAACCTAACCTGGGGGCTGCCGCCCCCAGACCCCCGCAGGGTTAGTATTGATATAGAATATGACAAAATACTAAAACTACGGTAAATAAATGAAAAATATTAGGCCTAGACTAGTTCTCAGCTGATCCAAGATGGCCGCCATCACCTTTATTTAACCCACAAAGTCTAAAGAAAAATAATTTAATCTGCAGCGGTGAAGACATATGTTGTGGTGACTAATACTCTAAAACAAAGCTAGGCTATAGTAGGCTATACATTTAGAACATTATTATAGGTTTGACTCCTGTAAGGAGATAAAGAAAACCTAATATTTAGTAGTGGCCCCGTAATCATTGACGAACATGCCTATTACATAAGGCATCCTCTTCAAACACTAATCCGCCGTAGTTTTGAATCTACCGCGCAGAGCATTTAAAAACTGAGGAGCCTTCATCATGAGCGCACGCGACCTCACTCATGGCTTCAGTCATTATGAATTGGGTTCTCACTACGAAAAAACTTCGTAAAAAATAAAAACAAAAAGAAAATAAGAATAACTATCTAATAAGCTTTCCATCATATCGTGGATGTACTTGTGTGGATCTCTGACCAGACGCTGATTCAGGCGTCATTCCTCCTTCACTGACATATCAAGTAAACCAAAATCCTCAATACATCAACGAATGGGAAGGGGACGGTCGGGAGGGCCCCAGTCGTCAATGATTACGGGGCCACTACTAAATATTAGGTTTTCTTTATCTCCTTACAGGAGTCAAACCTATAATTTATTAGTGGCCCCTCCATCATTGACAAACATGCCTGATTTCTAAGACTGGAGGGGGACATTCGTAATCATATCATAACTCTAGAAAAGCAGATAAGAAAAACAACCACATAGTATTCTTACTTTTGAAAAATATATTTAAATACGGCGTAGGCCGAGAATATACAAGAAAAAGGGGTTCAGGCAGGTGCGTGCTTCAAAGAAGCCTGCCTGTCAAAAAATTTGGGTAACCCTGAAGATTCTGAACACAGATCTGTAGTTACAAAGGCACCCCACTCAACGAGTGGTGACAAAAAATAACAAGTTATAAGTTTATATGTGCACATAATAAACCCCAAAATAAACTTGGAGACAAATTGCAAAGGAACTCCATTGTTCTAATAATAAATTGCTTTCGCATCTAAAACTACTATAACAACACCGTTGTTTTGTACTTAACATTGTACTAGCATAATTTCTCGCTGAGAAATTTTCATATCACATTTTAACCTTAAATTGTATCACAGCTCTCATACTCCGGTGGGGTCTAGGGTGTCCTATGTCAACTGACTGCCCCCCCCCCCCTTCCCGTGAAAGCAAACAAAAGTGACTGCAGGGCCACCTAGACCCTCTGCCTTAAAGCTATACATGGTAAGGAAGGTTTGTCTAGAGCAACTGACAAGTATCTAGACAGAAACGTATGATTAGACGCCCACAACTGCGTGGACGCGATATCTTCTACTGAAATTTTTTCAGGAAACGTAAAGAGGCTGCCCATTTGCGTAAATCGTGGGCCCGACCCACAACGCCGGGATTACTTTCTTTAATGACTTCTACCAGAAGAGAGGCTAATCGCCGTTTAAGTAAGCGTTTACCCGTACTTGCTACCCATAAAGCACCTTGGGGGTTTCGAGGAGCTACCCTCAAATATTTGGTTAGAGCTTGCACTGGACATAGATTATGATGCACCTTTCCCCTTTTTAACGCCGGCACCGTGAACTCAGAAAACACGTGTGCACTATGCTCATTCTTGGCTACAAAACCTGGGGAAGGTGCAATGTAAAGACATTCATTAAGTCTACCAAACCTAAGACAATTAGGTGTGTTGCTCATCGCCGCCAGCTCAGACACTCTGTTTCCGGTGGCCAAAGCCAAAAGGAAAACCGCCTTTTTTAATAGTAATGCAAAGTCTGCAGTATTTTGGTACAGACGAGAGTGAAGTAAAGACAAAGCTTTGTCCAGAGACCAAGTAGGCATGAGCTGACGGGGAGGTGGGCGGAGTTTAAAACATGCTCTCATAAAACCTGTTTCCTCCGCTACCGGTATGGAGAGACCCGTAAGGTCTAAAAAGGGCACTCTAATCGCAGTTAAGTGATTTTTTAATGTAACCACAGATAAACGTTTCTGCTCAAACAGATAATTCAAATAATTAAAAACTAATGCCACTGAGGGTACAGTTTGTTCTGTTCTAACGATCCAAGAAGTAAAAGCTTGCCAATGTGATTGATACTGTCGTTTTGTAGACTGAGTATATTGATTGAGTAATTTATTGGTCACATCTCTACCGTATGGTGCTAGCCACTTGGCCTCCTGAATATCCATAATGCAAAAGTCAGCGAGGTCGCTAGGTTGCCAATCGTGTCTAAGTGGAAATACCCGACCGGGAGCGACACCGGGTCCGGGCACCACGTCTTCAATTGCTGGTACCACAACTGCGCCGGCCACAGGGGCGCGATTAGCGAAACTAAGCCTCGATAATCTCGTAGTTTGTTCACTACGTGGCACATTAGTGACGCATCTGGCGGCGGAAACAGATAGATGGAGCTCCATCTGTTTCAGTCTGTCACTAGGGCGTCTGGCCCCCCTGCCGGCGTTTTCGCCCGGCGGGTGAGGTATAGAGGGAGTTTGTGAGTCTCCTCGGATGCAAAAAGATCCACTTGTGGATGGGAGAGCTCTGCAATCATTAGGTTGAAAATGGGTTGCTTGAGCTCCCATTCTACTGTCGTGCTCTGTCTCCGGGACAGAGCGTCTGCCCAGACGTTCGCTACGCCTGGGAGATAAGATGCGTGAAGATAAATATCTAGACTGTTGGCTAGAGCAAAAATCTTTTCCGACACATTTAGCAACTTCCTTGACCTTGTTGACCCTTGTTTCTGAATACAGTGGACTGCATTCAGATTGTCCATTCTGAAGGCCACCGACTTGCCCCGTAACGCCGGGCCGTGAGCCTGAAGAAAATACAAGGGGACTAGTAATTCTTTGACATTGATGTGAGAGATTTCTAAGTGGGACCAAAGCCCCTGACCCTGGTGCCCCTGATTTGACTGAAATCCCCACCCTATTGTGCCTGACGCATCCGTGTCTACCCATACCGTTGGTGGAGGAGAGGTCCATGACATTATTGAGTGCAATGTTTCCCTCTTCGCCCAGACCGCTAGTAAGGTGTGGATTAATTTCGGGATGGGCCATAATTTTCCCGCCGGTAAGAGCGGGAAATATTTGTTGCCTTCCAATATTAATCGTTTTACTTTCAACCGGCCCAACTTGACAGTTAGTTGAATCCAGTTGAGAGAGCCGACCAGAGACTCCCAGACCCTTCGCGTCGTAGTCAGACTGTGAAGAAACCTGAACAGTTTCCTGCGAAACCTGTTGCGATTGTCCACACTCTGACTCAGAGTGAGAGCGGCGGTGTCCCAGACCAGCCCTATCCACTGAATTACTCTTGAGGGAACAAGGTTTGACTTTACCAGATTTACCTTGAAGCCTAGAGTTTTGACATGTTTTATGCATAATTGTTGTGTCTCTGCCACCACCAGCCAGTCGTCTAGATACCACAACACTCTGATCCCCTGTTTTAACAATGGCATCAGGGCTTGCCGGACTAGTTTTGTGAATAATCGAGGTGCTAGGTTCAAGCCGAACGGCATCCTCTGAAAAACAAAATTTTGGTGCCTGATCCGTAAGGCTAAAAACCTTTGAAATCTTTTGTTGACCGATACGTGCCAATAGGCGTCTGTCAGGTCTAGTGAACACATCCAACCTCCCGGCGGAAGTGTTAGCCTGATTTGGTGTACTGTTAACATTCTGAAAGATTCGTTGTGAATGTGAAGATTCAGATAAGACAGGTCTACGACCGGCCTCATCTGAACACTGTCCCTTTTGGGAACCAAAAATAGTTTGGACGTGAATACAGGGTAATGTGGTGGGACCGGGATGATGACATTCTTGGCAATCATTTCCTGGACCAGTGACTCCACCTCTAAAGAAACACAATTCGCCGTTGTCGGCTGACGTAATCGAGGTCGCCGGAGCCACTGCCAAGTGATGCCTTTGCGTGCCACCATCCGTGCCCAAGAGTTTAACGGCCATGCTTGGTGACACGTTCGGAACGACCCAGTTAGCAGACAAGGGTTCGCCGGCTGTACTGCCCTCGGTTCCGCCGGCCTTAAGGTTGGCACCGGGAGTGAGAGAGACTTTAGTTTTTTGATGGTGGGGTTGGTGGTGCTGGACGCTTTGCCGGCTGGCTGGTGCTGGCCGAAGACTGGCCCTGACCTGGCTTATTCTGGCCGCGTCCTCTCTGACCTGAAAACCTACTCTGTCTATGCCTGTACTGACCCTGGGGGGAGTGGGAGGACTTAGGCGGAAGAAAGGGTTTAGATCCCCCTGGCTGAGCTTTAGTGGTAGGCCTGGGTTTGGGGAAGTTAAATGCAGGTTTCTTAGAAGGGGTGGGACTGTGCTTAACGGCCTGTGCCATATTAAACACCGTTCGCCACACTTCAGGGGTCATTAACCCCTCCAACCCGGATGGGCTCTTGAACGCCCATAACAACCTCGGCCCGCGCAACCCGGAAGGGCTCTTGAACGCCCATTGCTTGCATGCGTGCTTTCGAATGCCGCGCGTACATTTTCGATATCGTGGGACGGTAGGTGGCGCCACCAGGCGTAAACTCCGCCACAGCAACAGTATCTACCCCGACGCCATCATGGACAGTACGCCAAATAGTGATTCCGCTGTGTCCGATACCGTGCTTCCTACGACGCCCTTGCTTGTTCGTCGCGCCTTACCCCGACGCCATCGCCTAAATGTGTTATCTCCCGGAGGTATTGAGACGACATTGAGACTTTATGAGCGAGCTGATGCCAAGCATAATGTTGATGATGAAGTCAGTGACGACTCCAGTAATTATAAGTCGAGTGATTATGGCCATGAGAGTGATAAAGAAGAGCAATTCCTGGGATTTGCGAGAGAACATGACAGTGATGAGAGTGATGAAGGTGATGTACCAGTTGTTGAGGAAGCTGGTTTACCTAAAGACAGTGAACTTGAGAGAGTGAGCGAGTGGGAGAGTTCAAGGTCACTCACCAAATTTCGCTTAAGTGACACGACGCCAAGCCCTTCCCCAGGTAAATCGCCTTTCAAGCTACATTTGTATAAGCAGAAAATACTTGAGAAGGCGGCCGCGGCAGCTAGGGAACAAGCAAAACTACTTGGTGAGGATGAGGCTGTGAGTGAGGGTCAGCGTGGTGACCCTTCTCGTCCGCCATTGTCTCCCTTATCTACCCACGCCACCCAAGATGACCCGGATGCCCCGCATTCTTCCCCACCACCCCCACCATTGCCAAGGGTTGAGGACCCCACACTTTCGGCCTATTTGCCTCCTAGGTCCCCCGACAGGAGACATACTGCTGCCGAAAAGGGGAAAGGTAGGAAATATACCAAGAAAATTAAGAAAAGTAAGATAGTTTTGTTCGAGGCTCCCGCGGCGTCCACCCCGGCCGGCCCCAGCCATACGTCCCCGCAACTTTCCCCACGGTCCTCCCCACCTCTCCCGCCTTCAACATGTCTTCCTGAAGAAGTCTTTGAGCTCGCATCACCAATACCTGGCCCTAGTGACAGTGAAACATTGCTTTCTGTCACTCGTCGCAGGCCAAGGAGCCCGGGACCTCGGGGGGACACAGCCTCACCTGCCACTCCTTCCCCACCTCGCCCACCGCGCGTAAATTTTTGGTATCGTGGGAGGGTAGGTGGCGCCACCAGGCGTAAACTACGCCACAGCAACAGTATCTACCCCGACGCCATCATGGACAGTACGCCAAATAGTGATTCCGCTGTGTCCGATACTGTGCTTCCTACGACGCCTGTGCTAGTTCGTCGCGCCTTACCCCGACGCCATCGCCTAAATGTGTTATCTCCCGGAGGTATTGAGACGACATTGAGACTATATGAGCGTGCTGATGCCAAGTATATTGTTGATGATATAGTCAGTGACGACTCCAGTAATTATAAGTCGAGTGATTATGGCCATGAGAGTGAGAAAGAAGAGCAATTCCTGGGATTTGCGAGAGAACATGACAGTGATGAGAGTGATGAAGGTGATGTACCAGTTGTTGAGGAAGCTGGTTTACCTAAAGACAGTGAACTTGAGAGTGAGTGAGTGGGAGAGTTCAAGGTCACTCACCAAATTTCGCATAAGTGACACGACGCCAAGCCCTTCCCCAGGTAAATCGCCTTTCAAGCTACACTTATATAAGCAGAAAATACTTGAGAAGGCGGCCGCGGAAGCTAGGGAACAAGCCAAAATAATTGGTGAGGATGAGGCTGTGAGTGAGGGTGAGCGTGGTGACCCTTCTCGCCCGCCATTGTCTCCCTTATCTACCCACGCTACCCAAGATTCGAAAAGCACTCACGCAAGCAATGGGCGTTCAAGAGCCCTTCCGGGTTGCGCGGGCCGAGTTTGTTATGGGCGTTCAAGAACCCTTCCGGGGTGGAGGGGTTAAAAAAAAAAAAAAAAAAAAAAAATGATGGAGTCCGACACTAGTTGTTACTAAGATTAAAGGTACGTCACTTACATTTATTGTCACCAAATTAATATATATAGTAGTATTAGTAGGCTCTGTTTCGAGTCGGCCACCCCCAGCTAAAAAATAAAATAAAACATAGAAAAATAAAAAAATAGGAAATGTGTCTTGAGTAGATAGATAGATAGATAGATTTTAATTGTAGCAACTCCAGCCATATGAGAGCTTTTGCCCAGTAGGCTGTTGACAAATAGTTTATATTATTATTATTTATAGCAGTAACACTTTGATAGAAAATGAGAGAATTGCTGTTAGACACAAGGGTGTATATTAGAGTTGGTGAGGGTTGGTCAGATCACTATGTGGTAGTAGGATTTCAAGACAAGTACATACATACATACACTCGACCCTCGGTTTAACAGGCCTCGATACAACGGATTTCGGATTTAACGGACTCGGTCTGTAGGCGGACAATCCATCTGGACCGGACCAAATGTCCGGTGCTGGATAATTTGTCCACTAAGTGGCAGGGCGAGTGACTCTTAGGCCTAGGCCTAGGCTATAGATACTCACAATACCTCAACTGAGCTGCTTGGATAACGAGAATATCCCAGGTATATTTAATATACGTATATTAACCAAGTAATCTTGACCAAACCGATTCATATCTCTTGTGTAATGCTTTATTTATTAGTGGCCCCTCCATCATTGACGATTATGCCTATTACATAAGGCACCCTCTTCAAACACTCATCCGCCGTAGTTTGAATCTACCGCGCAGAGCATAAAAAATTGAGGAGCCTTCATCATGAGTGCATGCAACCTCACTCATGGTTCAGTCATTATGAAATTGGGTTCTCACTACGAAAAAACTTTGTAACAAATAAAAAAGAAAAAGAAAATAAGAATAACTATTCATAAGCTTTCCATATAATCGTGGATGTACTTGTGTGGATCTTTGACCAGACGCTGACTCAGGCGTCATTCTTCCTTCTCTGCTCTGCGCTCAACCTACCCGGACGTGCCTCCCCACGCTCCGCTGGTTCCGCATTTGCTGCGTCCCTAGTGAGTTTTTTCTCATTTGTTTACTCCGGGATGTATCGAGTAAGGTTAGGATATGCGTAGCAGGAGTGTCCTGGGCGGGTTGCCCGCAGTGCAGTGTATTTTGGGTCGTGTGTTTGGGACATCTATTTCGGGTGTACCCTCGTGGACGCGTGAAACGTTTGCGCGGTTAGCTAGCTTTGTGATGTAGGCGGCTTTCACTACGCGTTATTAGGCTTCTTCTTATCTTTCTGATGAAGTAGCTTTTTCTTTTCTCTGACGTTCCCAGCGTATTTTTCTTCACTTAGTGAAGTTTTTTCTGGGTCCCGAGTCAGTTCTTCCCTTTGCCGGGAATTTTGTGCTACATTGGTGTGTTGACGGTGGTTCCTGTTGTGATATAATTCAGTGCTTTTTGTTTATATTACGACATGATTACATATTATTTCCGTCTGCTTAGGCCTAGCCAGCCTCTCGTAGCTTTGCCACATGTACAAGTGTTATTTATTTATGTTCTAAATATGTACTACTGTGTCATGTGTGTCCTGGTTTAGTTGTGTATTGGCTAATTCCACGGACTATTTGTGTGTCCTGGATTAGTTGTGTATTGGCTAATTCCACGGACTAATTGTGTGTCCTGGGTTAGTTGTGCTTTGGCTAATTCCACGGTCTATTTGGTGCGTTCAGATTGAATCTGGGCGGGGTGGGTTGCCTTTTCCGGCGGGTTTTCTCGGTTACACCGTGAAAACCCGGCTGGTTGCCGAGTTTAATCATGCGTGGTTAAAAATAGGCTTGTTTTCCCCAGCGAGTGGTGGCTTGAGGCTCTCCAGGACTGCGTCTCTGTGGTGGAGCCTGTGTTCAGGCTTACTGTGTTTCCCGGCGGAATGGCTTTACCCATTTAACTAAGTGTTCAAGCGGACACTTGTTGAGTTTAGTTTTTCCCGGTTTTGCAAAGCCAGTAAAACTAGGCTGTTTGTTGATTGGTCTTTCCTCCCCGGCGATCTTTTGCAAAGAAGTGGGGATAGGAACAATTGGGGTTAACGTTATAAACTTAAATTCACACCCGGCGGTTGCACCTTGGGAGGGTGGGATTAACGGATTTGCAATTCAGTATAGTTTACCAGACAATTGAGGGATACGTTAAAGTATCGCCGCCTTCGACATACGGCGATCTAGGACGCTTCGGGAGAAGTCAGATCTAGCATTTAAGACAGGCTTCCCAGTTTTTGATCTGCGAGATAATACGGGGGCCGGCGTCTTTTATGGGTGTTCCAGTAAAACTTAACAAACACCACTGGGAAGACTGCGTCATTTATAAAAGCCATGCTGGTCTTTATATCATGTCAGAGAATATTCGTAAATCTTTTGGACAGGTTAAGATATTCTGAAATCTTTACTTATGAACCTCCCGCATAGCGAGCTGTTATAGTTGTGTATTACGTCTCGTTACCCGGCGGGTTATTTAACACTTGTGTTCGAATATGTTGGTGTAGCCTTATGAGCATTAATTCCTGGAAATTTTCTTTTTTCCAGGGCGGAGTTCCGGCGGGTCTATAGAGAACCTGGAGTAAACCCGGAGGTGGGTTAGTTTTCCACCAGTCTCTGTCATGGCTGCCCTAGACCCTGTTTTTGCTTTGTGTTTCACCCTCCTGTTCAGGTATCCCTATCTTTACACACACTCTTTGCATTAGATGTGTTAAATGTTTAGATCGCTCAAGGGGTTTGTGGGTGACGCAGAACTGTACCTTCTGTACTCAATTGAGTAATAAAGTATTGCGAGACAATGATAGACCCGCGGAGGTCTTTTTGCGGGAGGTCAGGCAGCTGTTGTCCACTTATGCTACCACAGTGGCTCATAAAGCCCTTCAATGTGATAACGTAATTCTTTGGGATAAATTACTTATTGAGCACCCCCCTATTAAACGTACCCCTTCTAAATCTAGAGTAATTGTACGAAAGTCGGCAGAGACTGGACAGGGTACAGCACTTACTCCAGCCCCCGGCACATCTAAGAGACCTCGTGAACCTACACCCCCGGTGACAGCCTCCACGTCACGGGCGCGGTCCAGGTCCAGGTCGCCCCTCAGACAACAGCCGCTTAGTCACTCTTCTTCACCGGCGAGGAAGAAGAGCAAAGAGGAGAAGTCCAAGAGCAGTTCTAGTGATAGATCTGAGAAGTCCAAGAGCAGTTCTAGTGATAGATCTAAGTCACACCGAAGCCACAAATCTTCCAGGAAAGATTCTCATGAACGAAAGGCCTGCCGGCGTTCGCCGGAGCCTCGTGCCTCACTTTCTGCCTCTACTCCCGACGTATCTAGTGTCCAATCTGATGGGGCAGGAGTGGAGTCAGAGGCTGTGGTGGGGGTGTTACCGGCGGACAGGTTACCAATGGATATTATAAACTTAGAATTAGAGAGTTCTGTGGGCAGTGATCGCCCTCTAAAAGGGTCTAGTGGGGGCTCAGTGGTTGATGGGGTAACTGACTCCCAAGGGAGTTCAGGCCAAGGCCTGGGTGTGTGGAGGTATTCCCAACCAGGGAATGACGGCCCACGTCTGGTTCAGGAGACACAGGTAATGGCGGACGTCCACCGGGACGCTGCGATCCCATCATCCATTCCAGACTTAATGTAACAGCGCATTTTGAGCGACTGTACACTCTAGGGTAACTCATATTATCACTTGTATAACTCACACCCTTATAACAATTATTCACTTACTTAAGTATACTACTGTACATTCTAATTGGGCATGATCTCCCCTATAGAAGATCACCCCACCTATAAAGGCCTTGGTACAATTCTTGCAAGCTAAGCAGGGGTTCTCACACTCCCTTTAGAGAATTGCAGCAACACCAAGATGATTGCTAGCAACTAATATCGTATGACTCCACACTGGTATGAAGCCGGCATGCTCGAGCCCCCAGTCTTGGACCAGTAGCAGAACAGCCACCCATTAGGAAGGTTACCCCTTCATGCGGCCGTGGTAATTAATACAGTGACATTACAGTGACAGTGCGATACTGTGCAATTAGTGTGTGTACCGTTTACCTATTTTCGCTATTCTTAATTCATCTATTCTTTACAGGAAAGAATTACAGATTACAGGAATAATAGCTCAATCTAGTTGTTAGCCAGTTTACTGCTTTTAATTAGGTAGATACTTCCCTGCTGGGCAATACAGTATCTACACAGACCTTATAACTATTTACAAACCGCATAGTTCTATAATTATTTTGTGTTAATAAATATATATAGAAAAGCCACCAGTGTCTTTGCTTCAAATCAGTTACCTCTATGATTTACCTTTCAACATGTTTTTACAGTGTTAACCTGGACTACAAGCATTACAAGGAAAATCAAGGTAAGAGGCAAAAAGGTATCATAAACAGTATAATCCCCGATACATTAACATGGCAACACGAAGGGGTCCCGGCTTCGGCGGAATCCTCTCATGACGGGCCAGATGACAAGGATGAGGTGTCTATAATCTCTGACATGGAGATGCAGGAGTCGGGTTCAGTTTTAGACGACTCGCAGGATAGGAATGATTCACCTCTTAGTTCTTCATCTGCTAAATTTGTCACGGCGGAGGAAATAGATGGGTTATTAGCTACTGCTCTAACAAAAAAATTGGCCAGCAGCCGGAGACTCCTACAGTGGACCTGGGAGCTTCCATGACAATTTCAAGTGTTCGGCCTCTGACTACTTCCATTGCTTTAACTCAGATTCCGCACCCTCCTTCTGTATCACCTACTATGGTCACTAGGCCTGCTTCGGCGGCACCGACTACTTCTAGTGTAAGGGTAGTAGCGGATGTGAATCCTCCCCCTTTAGATAAAGCACCGTTAAGAAAGGTAGCTATGCCCCTTTTATACGGTCCAGATGATTCATGGGTACAAATGGTCCCAACTAAGCCAGAGGTAGCACAGCCCACTTTGTCAGGGGAACTTCCAGTGCCACGAGAGTGGGTAATCCAAGGAAATAAATCTAGAAAGTTACGAGCTTTAGATATTGTGGGTAAGGTACTTGATGTTAATATTAAGGCCATTCCTAACTATTATCACCATGACTATTTTGTGTATACAGCTACACCTGCACTACCCCCTGCATCAGCTTCAAAACTGTTTTCTGACTGGACCAAGCATGACAGTTTTAATGATATAAAAGCACTGTCAGCTCTCACTCCAGATTTAGATTTACAAACGGTCACAGACACAGCCGCTAATCCAGTTTCGAAGGTGGGGCAGTTGGGTCCAGGACCTTGGGTGGAATGGGAGGTAGAGGCTCAGAACTTTGCGACCACCTTCACCTCAAAATCTTCGCACCAAATTCCTCAGGACATCCATTCTTGGTTCTCTCTGCCAGTCTTCTCTGCCGGCGGAGTTCCATCTGCTTTGTTTGCATTTTTAGCTGCCCCCAAAATCAATCTATGCGAACTTAAAGATCCTTTCACTACACCTTCCCCAGCTCACCTAGACCGGGAGTTTGGGCTACGGGGGAAGGCGTATAGACTTTTTTCCCAATACATTGTTATGCACCAGGTGGCGAAGTCTATGCTAAGATCTACTCAGGCAATCGCGGACGCGGATGTCAGAAGATCAATTGAACTATCTCGACGTTTACTCCTTCTATTCAGTCGTTGGGGGATATCCGTACAGCCTTGCTCGAGGCGGTGCGGGCGAGACAGGATCTTAGGATGTCCCTGGTGAGGAAACTTCCTGATAGAATTGCGAACCAGGTGGTCATGTCGCCGGTGCTAACTCCCTCTTTAATGTCCCCTGATGTGTGGAGAACTGTATTTAACATGGCTCAGGCCTTTAAGCACAGTCCCGCCCCTTCTAAGAAACCTGCTTTTAACTTTCTCAAACCCAAGCCAGTCGCAAAAGCTCAGCCGGGTGGGTCAAAGCCCTTTCATCTACCTAAGTCCTCTTCCCCCCAAGGTCAGTACAGGTATAAACAAGGAAAGTTTGCAGGTCATAAAGGACGAAAGTATAACAGACCGGGCCAGGGCCCTTCTTCTGCCAACGCCGGCCAGTCGGCTAAGCATCCACCACCACCACCACCACCACCACCATAAAAAAACTAAAGTCTCTCTCACTCCCAGGGCCGGTCTCACGGCGGGTGGATCAGAGGGTAGTACAGCCGGCGAACCCTTGTCTGCTAACTGGGTCGTTCCGGACGTGTCACCGCGCATGGCCATTAAATACTTGGGCGAGGATGGTGGCACGCAAAGGCATCACCTGGCAGTGGCTCCGGCGACCTCGTTTACGTCAGCCAACAAAGGCAAATTTAGTTTCACTAGAGGTGGAGTCAATGATCCGAGAAATGATCGCCAAGAATGTCATCATCCCGGTTCCTCAAAATTACCCAGTCTTTACATACAAAACTATTTCTAGTGCCCAAAAGGGACAGTGTTCAGATGAGACCAGTCGTAGACCTGTCTTATCTGAACCTCCATATTCACAACGTGTCCTTCAGGATGCTGACAGTGAATCAAATCAGGCTAACACTTCCGCCGGGAGGATGGATGTGTTCTTTAGACCTGACAGACGCGTATTGGCACGTCTCGGTAAACAAAAGATTTCAACGGTTTCTGGCCTTACGAATAATGCATCAGACTTATGTCTTTCAGAGGATGCCGTTTGGATTGAACCTAGCACCTCGCTTATTCACGAAATTAGTCCGGCAAGCCCTGATGCCCTTGTTAGAGCAAGGGATCAGGATTTTGTGGTATCTAGACGACTGGCTAGTGGTGGCAGAGACGGAACAATGATGCGTCAATCATGTCAACATAACATTAAATCATGTCAAATCTCTAGGGTTCAAGGTAAACCTGGTAAAGTCAAACCTTGTTCCCTCACGAGTAGTTCAGTGGATAGGGCTGGTTTGGGACACAGCTACTCTCACTCTGAGTCAGAGTGTGGACAATCGAAACAGATTTCGCAGGAAATTATTTCTGTTCCTTCACAGTCTGACTACGACACGGAAAATCTGGGAGTCTCTGGTCGGCACTCTCAACTGGATTCAACTAACTGTAAAGTTGGGCCTGTTGAAAGTGAAACGTTTCATATTGGAAGGCAACAAATGTTTTCCACTATTGCCGGCGGAAAAATTATGGCCCATACCAAAATTAATCCACAACTTACTAGCGGTCTGGGCGAAGAGGGAAACGTTGCAATCAGTAATGTCATGGACCTCTCCTCCGCCGACGGTATGGGTAGACACGGATGCGTCAGGAACGATAGGTTGGGGCTTTCAGTCAAACCAAGGGCACCAGGGTCAAGGGCTTTGGTCCCATTTAGAAATCTCCCACATCAATGTCAAAGAATTTCTAGTCCCCTTATATTTCCTTCAGGCTCACGGCTCTACTTTACGGGGCAAGTCGGTGGCCTTCAGAATGGACAATCTGAATGCAGTTCACTGTATTCAGAAACAAGGGTCAACGAGATCTCGGAAGTTGCTAAACCTGTCAGAAAAGATTTTTATTCTAGCCAACAGGCTGGACATTCATCTTCACCCATCTTATCTCCCAGGCGTAGCAAACGTCTGGGCAGATGCTCTGTCTCGGAGACAGAGCACAACAGTAGAATGGGCGCTCAAGCAAACCATTTTCGACCAAATGATTGCGGAGCCTTACCATCCACAAGTGGATTTGTTTGCGTCAGAGGAGACTCACAAACTCCCACTGTACCTCACCCGCCGGACGATAACGCCGGCGGGCGGGCCAGACGCACTGGTGACAGACTGGAACAGGTGGAGTTCCATTTATCTGTTTCTGCCGCCAGACGCGTCTCTAATATGCCACGTAGTAAACAAACTACAGGATTATCGGGGCGTAGTCTCGCTAATCGCGCCCCTGTGGCCGGCGCAGTTGTGGTACCAGCAATTGAAAACGTGGTGCCCGCACCCGGTGTCACTCCCGGTCGGGTTTTTCCACTTAGACACAATTGGCAACCTAGAGACCTCGCTGACTTTTGCATTATGGACATTCAGGAGGCCAAGTGGCTAGCACCATATGGTAGAGACGTGACCAATAAATTCATGAATCAATATACCCAGTCTACAAAGCGACAGTATCAATCGCATTGGCAAGCCTTTACTTCTTGGATTCTTAGAACAGAACAAACTGTGCCCTCGGTGGCTTTGGTTTTTAATTATTTAAATTATCTGTTCGAGCAGAAACGTTTATCTGTAGTAACGTTAAAAAATCACTTAACAGCGATTAGGATGCCATTTTTGGACCTTACCGGTCTCACCATACCAGTCGCGGAGGAAACAGGTTTTATGAGGGCATGTTTTAAACTCCGCCCACCTCCCCGTCAGCTCATGCCTACCTGGTCTCTGGACAAAGCATTGTCGTTACTTCATTCCCGTCTGTACCATCATACTGCAGATTTTACATTACTTTAAAAAAAGGCAGTATTCCTTATGGCTTTGGCTACCGGGAACAGAGTATCTGAGCTGGCGGCGATGAGCAACACACCTAATTGCCTCAGGTTTGGTAGGCTTAATGAGTGTATTCACATTGCACCTTCCCCAGGGTTCATAGCCAAGAATGAGCACAGTGAACACGTGTTTTCAGAGTTCACGGTGCCGGCGTTGAAAAGGGGAAAGGTGCACCATAATTTATGTCCAGTGCAAGCTCTAACCAAATATTTGAGAGTGGCACCTCTAAATCACCGAGGTGCTTTATGGGTAGCAAGTACGGGTAAACGCTTGATGAAACGTAAACTGGCTTCTCTCTTGGTCGAGGTCATTAAAGAGAGTAATCCCGGCATTGTGGGTAGGGCCCACGATTTACGCAAGTGGGCAGCCTCTTTACGTTTCCTTAAAAAAAAAATCTGTTGAAGATATTACGTCCACACAGTTGTGGGCCTCTAATCATACGTTTTTGACTCGATACCTTTCAGTAGCTCTAGACAAACCTATTAAGGCAGAGGGTCTAGGTGGCCCCTAAGTCACTTATTGTTTAATTTCAAGAAAGGGGGGGGGGGGGGGGTGCAGTCAGTGTAACATAGGACACCCTAGACCCCGCCGGAATATGTGAGCTGTGATACTGTTTATGGGTGTTGTGATATGAACATTTCTCTGTACTATTCATTACAGGAAATTGTGCTAGTACAATTGTAGTACAAACAACAGTGTTGTTGTAAGTAGTTTTTGGCTATGAAGCAATCTAATTTTAAGCATTGGATATATTTTGCAAGATATATCCACTAGTTTTATGGGGTTTATATGTGCACATGTAAACTTATAGTTTTTATTTTTTCACCACTTATTTTAAGTGGGGTGCCTTATTAACTGGCGGATCTGTACTCAGAATCTCAGAGTTAACCATTTTTGATCAAGCAGGCTTCTTTGAAGCACGCTCCTGCTTGTCCCCCTTTTTGTATATATGTGCTGCGCCAAAATATATATCTTTTCGAAGTAAGAATACTATGTGGTTGTTTGATTATCTGCTTTTGCTAGAGTTATGATATGATTACGAATGTCCCCCTCCAGTCTTAGATATCAGGCATAATCGTCAATGATGGAGGGGCCACTACTAAATTATAGGTTTGACTCTTGTAAGGAGATAAAGAAAACCTAATATTTAGTAGTGGCCCCGTAATCATTGACGACTGGGGCCCTCCCGACCTTCCCCTTCCCATTCGTTGATGTAGAAGACCAACAGTGAAGAACGGGAATTCCTATGCAACATATGTGCCTTGCATTCATTACCGAATATTAATGTAAATGAACCAATTAGTATTAACAACTCAGAATCCAGCCAGGACACATTCAAAATCAAAGATGAATACAGAGTGTTCACCAACAAAGGGCTCCATAAATTGTCAGAATTAAACTTGTTAGCTAATAAGGCCAAAGCTTCAATAATTGCAATCACAGAAACCTGGCTGGATTCAAGTATAAACGATGGTGAAATAAACATTCAAGGTTTCAATATGGTTAGGAATGATCGCAATAGGCATGGGGGAGGAGTATGTCTGTATGTAAAAAACAACCTCACACACACAACCAGGACCGACCTCCATGTAGAAAATCACGAAGCTCTGTGGATCGATCTACACCTGCCGAGGACAAGACCCATCACAATTGGGGTATGCTATAGGCCACCAGACGACACACAATTCTTGACCAAATTTGAACGAACGTTGTCATCGCTAGACCCTCGGAATGAATCCATCATACTAGGGGATTTTAACCTGTGTTACAAACAACGAAATGATAGGCTTGTACGAGAATATAGGCATATACTGACAATGCACAATCACAAACAACTCATCACAACCCCCACACGTATCTCTGAGAACACTGCCACAATAATAGACCACATAAACTGTAACAGAGAGGACAAAATATCCCAATCAGGGGTTATACAGACTGGGATAAGTGATCACTTTGTCACATATTGCACACGGAAAACCACAAAAATTACCCTAGAGAATCACAAGATTATCAAAACAAGGTCACTCAGAAACTACAATAAAGAAACATTTCTGGACATTTTATGGAATACAGACTGGTCTCCAGTGTTTGGAAGTACAAACGTTAATGACGCATGGGTTGGCTTCAGAACCATCATCACAAACATTCTAGACGAAATAGCTCCTCTGAAAGACATACGAATTAAAGCAAGGTCAGACCCATGGATCAACAATGACATACTACACCATCTGGAACACAGAGACAATCTGTTAAAAGGCTAGCGAAAACAGACAGGATCAAGGTCTGAAACATGAGTTCAACAGGGCCAGGAATAAACTAAGTAGGAAAATAAAATCAGCGAAAACTAATTATTTTCACAATAAGGCAGAGGAATATCAGAATAACCCAAAGAAACTATGGAGGCACCTAAAAACAACAGTCTACAGCAACAAGACAAGGGATTCGTCTAACACTAATATTGCTCTCACCATTAATGATCAGGTTTGCCACGATAAATGACAAATTTCAACCTACTTCAACTCCTTCTTCACCTCCATAGCAAACACACTTGCACAGAACCTACCTCAACCTCTCAATAAATACACGACAACAACGGCCACCTTTCGAAATTTCTACAGAGATAAAGACATACACCCAAACACATTTGGATTGCAAAATGTTACACCAAAATACACTTTTGACGAGCTGTCTAACCTAAATGTACATAAAAGCACAGGACCAGACAAAATTCCTGCCAAATTTCTACGAGATGGAGCCATTGGTATAGCAGGCCCCCTAACCTACATCATCAACTTGTCAATTAACCCGGGAGCTGCGGGGAGACTCTTAAGAGTTCCCCCGGCGCACTGCGGGGAGACTCTTAAGAGCCAGAGAAAAAAAAAATCAACTTTTGACATCGAAAAAAAAATATTTTGTTATTTTTTTTTTTTTTTTTTTTTTTTTTTTTTTTTTTGGCCCCTGGGCCATGCAAATCTCAGTCCTCTACCTCCCCTCCTTCCCACTTTCCTCTCCTTCAGTTATCACCTATTTTCCCTGTTATTCCCTTATTCTGAGGTATATTTTCGTGCTAACATTAGAAATCCGATTGGAGGGTGTGGTCATCACTGATAGCAAGCGAGTGCAAGACGGAGAGAGAGAGTATCGATCGACTGTGTCTCAGTGGCCTTGGGGGGAAATTGGCGGGAAAGCAGATTGCCTCACCCATACATTATACAACTCGCGGGCTATATCTCCGATTTTGACCATCCAAACGCTGTTTTCACTCGTTTTATTGTTGTTTCAGGTTAATACCTTTATAATCAACCCATAATAGGCGCATATGGATAAGTATTAATGCTATTAATGGCACAATGAATATTTTAGTGACGGAAACACCTCAAATACGTCAGCACAGGGGGACGTTTCCAATTACCCCCATGCGCACTTCAGAGGTTAACACCAACACTGTACCTGCTGAACTGAAGGAAGCTATTGTAACCCCTCTATTCAAGAAAGGAAATAAACTAGAAGTTGGTAACTACAGACCAGTTAGCATATTATGAATTGTATCTAAAATCCTTGAAAGAGCGGTATACACCCAAATTGAACACTACCTCAAACAAAACGATCTATTCTATAAGTTTCAATCAGGTTTCAGATGCATGTACTCGACAGACTCCTGTCTCATCCACTTAACGGATCACATTCGTAAAGAAATGTCTAAAGGTAACTACACCGGTATGGTTCTTCTTGATCTACAAAAAGCGTTTGACACAGTAGACCATGATATCCTATGTAATAAACTACAAGCAATGGGCATAGGATCTGTGAACTGGTTTAAATCTTATCTTAGTGGTAGAACCCAAAGAGTCAAAATTGACGATAATATATCTGATCCTATGCCAATTAACTGTGGGGTCCCGTAGGGAAGCATCCTTGGTCCCTTACTCTTTCTCTGTTATGTGAACGACATGGAACTGAGCGTCTCATGTAAATTATTACTGTATGCAGACGACAGCGTGATCCTGGTTTCAGGAAAAGACCCAATAAGTATTGCCGCTTCACTTTCCAAAGAACTAGAATCATGTAGTGAATGGCTAGTGGACAATAGACTATCTCTTCACCTGGGCAAGACGGAAGCCATCTTATGTGGAACAAAACGCAAACTGAAAGACATTGTGGGCTTCTCGGTCAACTGTAATGATATTCCTATAACAACAGTGTCACAAGTTAAATATCTCGGACTAAAACTGGACGCGAGTTTGTCAGGTGAAACAATTTTGGAATCTATCCTGAGTAAGTGTAGAGCACGTATAAAATACCTGTATAGACAGGTGGGATGCTTGCCCGCGGCGACCAAAAAGACCCTCTGCCAAGCGCTTGTTCAATGTCATTTTGACTATTCTGTGTCATCCTGGTACTCTGCATCATCTAAATCAGCACAGCACAAACTTCAGGTCACTCAAAATAAAATGGTTAGGTTCATGCTGAACCTAGGACCCAGATCACATGTTGGCCAGGAACAACTTCAGTCACTAGGTATGCTCAATGTCGCTGACAGGGCCAAACAAATCAGGCTCACTAATGCCTTCAAAATGTTCTATGACAGAGCTCCAGAGTACCTAAAGAATGATTTTGTTAAAGCAAATGAGAGGAGTGGACATAATACAAGAAACAGGATGTTTAATTTTAAGGTCCCGAGAATCCAAGGACAGGGTAAGCAAACATTCTTCTTCACCGCCATCAAAGACTGGAACGACCTACCCCAGTCAGTCCGTGAAAAGAGAACACTGTATTCCTTCAGACGTAGCCTGAAGGAACACCTGAACCAGACAGCTGCGAGAAGGGAGCACCAAGCTTATGTCTACTACTAAATGCGACATAAGAGATAGACAAACCAAACTGAAATTATTACTGATTACGGATTACTGATATTTACTATAGGATGTAAGGTATCTTAAAATAACCCCCTAGAAATACTTTTTCTAAAGTATCTATTTCTTTATCCTCCCCATTTTCCCCAGCTAACCTAATCCCACAAGGACCCCAATGGAAATACGCCTAATGGCCTTATTGGGCTATCCTTAGTTGGAATTATGCAAGGCTGGTACATGTCATATTTGTAACAAACTATGTGGTACCAACTCTGTAAATTGCTAACTGAATAAATATTATTATTATTATTATTATTATTATTATTATTATTATTATTATTATTATTATTAAGGATTTTGGTTTACTTGATATGTCAGTGAAGGAAGAATGACGCCTGAGTCAGCGTCTGGTCAAAGATCCACACAAGTACATCCACGATTATATGGAAAGCTTATGAATAGTTATTCTTATTTTCTTTTTCTTTTTTATTTGTTACCAAGTTTTTTCGTAGTGAGAACCCAATTTCATAATGACTGAACCATGAGTGAGGTTGCGTGCGCTCATGATGAAGGCTCCTCAATTTTTTATGCTCTGTGCGGTAGATTCAAACTACGGCGGATGAGTGTTTGAGGAGGGTGCCTTATGTAATAGGCATAATCGTCAATGATTACGGGGCCACTACTAAATATTAGGTTTTCTTTATCTCCTTACAGGAGTCAAACCTATAATCTCTATTGCTTCTAACTGGTAAAGTGTTTGCCTCACAACCCAAGGGTCCCGAGTTCAAGCCCCCGCCAGGGCTTGATATTTTCAGGAGGTTATTCCCGCATCTAACGAAGTTTAGGTGTGTTGGTAAAATTGTTCAGATGGTTGAGAGTAAGATCGGAGCTCCATAAATCCTCTTTCGGGTATGGTGTAAAAACCTATTCCTACAGTGAGAGAGAAGTGTGAAGATAGATGCATCATGCAGCTTACTGGAGAGAACAGACCAAGGGTTATTCAAGTGGGTTAGGCATATGGAGAGTTTTCATAATTAACATATTTTACTATAACAATATACAGTATGTGTAGCCTAGTATCTGGGAAATCAAGATGTGGTGGACATGGCTATTTACCTTGAGCTATAAGGAAAGCCAAAGACTATTGTTCTGAAATTAACTCTTTCAAGCTCCAATACGCGTTTGTTCGGTTCTGTTTCTGGCTACTATTAGACGATTTTATTCAGATTAGTAACAGTAGGCTATATGGAAGTCAAAGTGTTGATTGTATTCAGATTAGTAACAGTAGGCTATATGGAAGTCAAAGTGTTGATTGTATTCAGATTAGTAACAGTAGGCTATATGGAAGTCAAAGTGTTGATTGTATTCAGATTAGTAACAGTAGGCTATATGGAAGTCAAAGTGTTGATTGTATTCAGATTAGTAACAGTAGGCTATATGGAAGTCAAAGTGTTGATTGTATTCATATTAGTAACAGTAGGCTATATGGAAGTCAAAGTGTTGATTGTATTCAGATTAGTAACAGTAGGCTATATGGAAGTCAAAGTGTTGATTGTATTCAGATTAGTAACAGTAGGCTATATGGAAGTCAAAGTGTTGATTGTATTCAGATTAGTAACAGTAGGCTATATGGAAGTCAAAGTGTTGATTGTATTCATATTAGTAACAGTAGGCTATATGGAAGTCAAAGTGTTGATTGTATTCAGATTAGTAACAGTAGGCTATATGGAAGTCAAAGTGTTGATTGTATTCATATTAGTAACAGTAGGCTATATGGAAGTCAAAGTGTTGATTGAGATAGTATTTACCCTTTTAATACCCACAGATACTTCCTAAGCTGCATAAAATCGTCTAATGATAGCCAAAATAAACTGTTAACACGCGTCAGAGCTTCAAAAGGTTAACCCTTCTGTGCGATGGCATCATTTTCCTTTTATTCTGGGTACAATTATTTGATTTCTCCGCTTAGGAAGGATCTGTGGAAATTACAGGGAAAATAAATATAATTAGTGCTTTCCCCTTTCCCCTTGCTTTCCCCTTCCCCTTCCCTGTTCCTTGGGAAGGGGCGGCAGGGGCGGCAGGGGCAGCAGGGCCGGCAGGGACACCAGGGCCAGCAGTCGCTTTCCCAGTCGCTTTCCCTCTCCCTTTCCCCTTCCCCTTCCCTGTTCCTTGGGCAGGGGCGGCAGGGGCGGCAGGGGCAGCAGGGGCGGCAGGGGCAGCCGGGCCAGGGGCGGCTGGTGGTGTTGGTGGTGGTAAGGGCACTGTGGCTGGCGTACGGGTTCTTTTCCCTACGCCCGTGCCTTTCATTTTTCCTGCCCCCGCAGGTAATGCAGCCCTAGGGCGGCCTCCTGCGTCGCTGGTACCGGTGGCAGGGGTGGCAGGGGTGGCAGTGGTGGCAGTGGTGGTGGTTGTTGCAGTGGCCTGGGTCGTGGTGGCAGTGTCCCGAAAGACCAATGACCTCTGTGCCATTGCCCTGCTTGCACGTGTTTTTCGTGCTTTGGGTGCTGGTGATTCGTCCTCTGAGCTGTAGGGCGTGTCGTACTGGTAGCTAGGGTCTTTGGCAGCCACCCTCTGCCTTCCACGGCGGCTAACACCACCAGAAGGAGGGCTGGTTGTGTCATCAGGGAGCGAGCGTGAGGGACGTGTAGGCTCCATGACTAGTGCGTGGTTACTGGCGCGGTGGTGCTTGCACGAGTGCGGGGCGAGCGTTTGGCGGGGTGGTATCGAGAGTTGACATGTAGTACTATACCCACACCAATTTTCAGCCGCCTGGCTATAAACGCGCGGTTTTGGTACGTGTTCAAAGTCTCTGCTCTTAAGAGTCTCCCCGCAGTGCGCCAGGGGAACTCTTAAGAGTCTCCCCGCAGCTCCCGGGTTAAGAGTCTCCCTGCAGTTCCCGGGTTAAATGATGTGACACATAGGCCACTACTCATACAGTAGGCTATATGGGACTAGGCCTAATTATATTTGGGGAACTCATAGTATCATGCATGCATGGCTGTTAACCCGTGGACCCCCGGCTAGTTTTGTAATGTTTGCGCACCAGAACCCGGCCGGTTTTCAAAAAATGGTTTTATTCCAGAAACAATAGCGAATGGGTATGGTATGGGAGGGAGAAGAAGAGAAGTAGTGGAGGAGGAGGTGGGGATCAGGAGGTCAGAAGTGTGGGAAGCCATGAAAAGAGTGAAGTTGGGGAAAGCACCAGGAACAGATGGAGTGTGTGGGGAAATGTTGAGGTATGGTGGTGAGATAGTGATAGAATGGGTATGGAAAATGTGCAAACTAGCATGGGAGAAGGGGAGTGCACCCGATGACTGGAAGACTGGCATAATAGTCCCCCTATATAAGGGCAAAGGGGAAAGAGGAGTGTGTGGTAACCACCGAGGAATATGTCTTCTAAGCGTAGTAGGGAAGGTATACAGTAGGGTAGTGATTGAGAGAGTGAGAGTGAGAACGGAGAAATGGATAGGCGACGAGCAGGGAGGTTTTAGGAAGGGAAGAGGATGTGTAGATCAGATTTTTACCCTGAATTGTGTTGTGGAGAAGTATCTGGAGAAGAAACAAAAGGTGTATGTTGCCTTTATGGACTTGGAGAAGGCCTATGACAGAGTGGATAGAGAAGGTTTGTGGAAAGTACTTAGAATATACGGAGTAGAGGGCAAGTTGCTGAAAGCAGTGAAGAGCATGTATGAGGGTGCAAAGGCGGCAGTACGTGTGGAGAGTGAGCAGAGCGAGTTCTTTGACCTGAATGTTGGTTTGAAACAGGGGTGTGTGATGTCCCCGTGGTTGTTTACTGTATATATGGATGGAGTCATGAAAGAAATACTATCAAGAGCAGTGAATGTTGGTGTATCGCTGAAAAGGGAGGGAATTGAGTGGAAGCTACCTATACTGCTGTTTGCGGATGATACAGTTCTGATGAGTGATAATGAATGGGAGTTGCAGGGTCTGGTAAATGAGTTTGGAACAGTGTGCGAAAAACGGAATTTGAAGGTAAATACGGGGAAGAGCAAGGTTATGGTCTTCGAAAGGGGTGAAGTCACAGAGTGTGAGGTGAAGCTGAACGGTCAGGCTATGGAGATCGTCAACTCTTTTAAGTATCTGGGCAGTGTGTTGAGTAAAGATGGGACTATGGATGAAGAGGTGCGGGAGAGGGTACAACAGGGGAAGAGGGTTGTAGGAACGCTAAAAGCAGTAACAAGAAATAGGGTGGTCAGTATGGAAGTGAAGAAGTCCTTGCATGACAGTGTGGTAATCCCGACACTGACTTACGGAAGCGAAGCATGGACGTTGGTTGAGAGACTCAGACCAAGAGTGAGAGCAGTGGAAATGAATTACTTAAGGAGTGCGTGCGGAGTTACATGGAGGGATAGACAGACTAATGAGGAAGTAAGAAGGAGGTGTGGTGTGGAGGTAGATGTGCTGGAAAGTGTGAAAAGGAACAACTTGAGATGGTTCGGCCATATGGAACGTATGGAAAGCGAGAGAATGACTAAGAGGGTGTACGAGAGCGAGGTGGAGGGACAGAGGGGGAGAGGTAGACCGAATATGAGGTGGAAGGATGGAGTGAGGAACTACATGAACGAAGGCGGTGCTGGTTGGGGGGAGGGGCGTCGACTGACTGGGGACAGAGGTGCATGGGGGCGGTTCGTTCGTGGCCACCCCTTCGGGGATCACGGCGTCAGGCAATAGATAGATAGATAGATAAATATAAATTTTTCTCCTTTGATCCCAAGAAGTTAATACTAATCTGGAAAATAATTGTATATGTTAATCAAAGTTAAATGTATTAACTGTACTTCAACGTCTTGCACCCTTCAGCACAATTTCGTAATTTCCTTCTGTTTTGGCTATCATTATTCGACTTTTCTCAGCATTAGAAGAGACTCCGGAGAGCTAAAGGGGTAAACCTAATCTGATTTAACCCTCTAACTCCCACAGATCCCTCCTAATCTGCATAAAATCCTCTAATGATAACCAACATACAATGACAAAGAGTTTCAGTACACTGAAGAGGTAGCTGCTAGGTCTATTTGTATGAGTTATGGGTAGGTTGGTATTGTGGAGCTGTGATTATCCCTGGCGAAGGTAAATTGGGGTTTTCTGGATAATGTGCTGTAGCTCCTGTGTGCCAGACTTGGTATACCCACCCACATAGGTCATAGGCCTTCCTAGGTTCCATGGATATGAGCCCCGTAGTATTAAAGTGCAACTAAATATCGTTGTTTTGATTAGTCTTGCCTCAATATCAAACCTTGAATACTTTGCCTCTGAGCCGCTTGACCTTATTGTCCCGGTGCGTCCCTGTGACCTTCCCCAGTCTTGACAGGACGGTAAGGTAGAACCAAAAGATTGGGACACACCCTGTTGAACAATGGGTCAATAAGGTTGATTTTGTTAGGAAATGTGGTCAGTAAATTTAGAACATTTAAGCAAATAAATAGTTCATTTTTAGCAGCAATATCACATGGGTAGCTTGTGGCAATATTTTGTACTGTAATATTCGGATGATCACAGATATACCTGGCTAGGTCAAGACAATGGAATGCACAAGAATGAATATAATCATCTTGTAGAATGATCTTATTGCTGATTGTGCTGCCTGGAGGACATTTTGACACCAGGTATTCTATTACTTGGCGAGGGGCAGGGGAAGCCAGGCTATCAAAATAAATGTATGAATCATATAGATCTCTATAAAGAACGGTTGCGTGACTAGTGTTTCCAGAGAGCCGTTCATATAGGATAAAACCATGTTCCCTATGGAGGGTGTAATCATGGATGTTAGCCAGCGAAATAAACGAAAAGCGACCTTCCAACCTAGGCGAGAAATTCACAACTTGATGAATTTCACTTATAAATAACACCCTAACATTCTCTATTCCCTTAATGTTATCCATCAGAGCTTTGGTAACATGTACCCTCGGTGTGTGTGTTGGACCAGCCATCATAATACAATTGTGAGGGATCCCAGCGCTAGGCTGGGAAAATTACGTCTGCACTTTATATTGCTAGTGCGTGAAATGGGGGATCCGGAGTCCGGACCTGCATCATAAACAATTGGCTTATTCACATATGCTTAAATATCAATAATTAATATAAATTCTGGAACGGTATAAATGTAAATATTATGAATCCTTTTTATTCAGCTGAATATGTAGCAGGAAATGTGTGATAAGTTAACTAAACATTTCGAGAATAATTAACTTCCGCAAATATTAAATAGTTACCCATTTAAAATTGAGTTCTTTGACGCGTATCTCCTTAAACATAAAAGAAAACGAAGTCGTCTTCCGGCAGTTTATGGCTAACTACACTAATTTTGTACACTAACTTCACACTTGGCTACACACGCACACACACACCTTAAAAGACATCATTCCGGGAACGTTTGGGCTTGTAGGCCTACTGAATGGTGATTAAATAATACAGAAGAAAATTACTTTCCATATTGGAAACTACAACTACAATTTCATTAATCCACATAGCCTATTCTTTGTCGGACAAATTTCGCCGCATTAAAGATTATAAGACATTTCACCTCATTAGTTTGGCGATTAGAAGACGTTTCGCCTCATCCAGATGTCGATTATTTATGGGGCGATCTATATCGAGCGTACACTTTAGTAAAAATCGGCCTTTAGTCTGTACTTTTCCTACTGAAAAATGTGCAAATTTAGCTGGCAGGGGAGTTTGGTGGAAGACCTTGACACAGCTGCCCATTCAAAGTCTGGCTCCGCGCGTCTTTCAAGAGTCCGTCGCTTCTCCGTGACTTTGATACGTTTGTTCTAAGATTTTATATAATTAATATATTACTAGACTTACCTAACCTATAATAATAATAATAGTTCTTAAAGCTAGTGCATGCTAAGCCAGCTAAGGATAGCCCAATAAGGCCGATTATGCGTATTTCCATTGGGGTCCGGTACTACTACCCCATCCCCTTACTCATGAGGGACGGTAACGACTCAGCTAGTGCTTGTGAAAAAACTTTACTGCGCCGAGCGTGGGCACGATCCTGGGACCTTCTGGGTGGAAGTCCAAGACGCTAGTCACTACACCACCGAGCCTAACCTGATTTTGTATATTTATGTATGTATGTATATACTCAGGCACATACCCCGGTCATAGCTGGGATTGGCCGACTCAAGACAGAGCCCAAAAAAAAAAAATAAGGAAAAGTGGGGAATGGGCCTGAGTAAATACATACAGTACATACAGAATAGGAGATCTGTGGTAAACCACCTAGGTCAAGGTTGGTTCTCCTGACTGCTTGCTGGAGATTTGAAGACCATCTACTTCTCACTAGGGATCCAAGGAGATATTTCATGAAAAAATTTAACATTTCTGACAAATTCACCAGCTATACCGGAGGAGATTCTAACCAACATCATTCAGATGAGTGTCCAGGGCGTTACCTCTGCTCCACTCTGGCTTATAAAGATATCAGAACTGCATTAGATCTTAATCCCTCCAACTCGGCGGTCTTCTTATGCTTCATTCTTACAGTTTCTTACAGATCTTCTGGAAAAAGGCAAACTAGGCCTGTGTATTCAGCTCAGTACCAGTACTTGCACTTACCTTAGGTTACCTTAGGTTGTGTTCGCCACTCTCCTAGCAGCACCGAGGAGCGCGTCGCCCCTCGTTGTGGGTTGTGATTTGGTGCAGCAGACTGTTTGAAGAGACAGCCTGCTCCCTTGCTAACATGGGCTCGTCTGACACTTTTTGCAGTTCGACATCGAGGGCTCTCTTGAAGTTGTCTAAAGAGAAGCCCCTCATGTCTCTTACTCGCCGTGGGAGTTTGTTGAAGAGACGTGGGCCTCTGTGTGATAACCAGCCCTCTCGCAGAGAGCCCATAGCACCCCTGTTATTCATCCGGGGGATATTGCATTCCCAGCCTCTCCTATCACTGAATTTCATGACTATCGGAGTATGTAGGTTTGGTACTAAACCCTCTGCGATTTTCCACGTGTATATTATTAGGTAACGTTCTCTTCTACGTTCCAGCGAGTACAGGTTCAGTGCTCTTAAACTATCCCAATAGTGTAGCTGTTTTACCGAACTTATATGCGAAGTGAAATTTCTTTGTACACTCTAAGTCATTTATTTCACCTGCTTTGTATGGGGATGTTAATACGCTACAGTATTCAAGCCGCGGTAGCACTAGAGATTTGAAGAGCGTTATCATAGGTAATTCACCGCGTGTTTTAAATGTACGCAGAATCCAACCCGTTAAACGTTTCGTAGCCGCAACTTTGACCTGGTTATGTTCTTTGAAACATATTTTCAGACATTAGCACCCCAAGGTCTTTCACAATGTCTTTCCGTTCTATTATGTGGTTAGATTCTGTTAGGTAGTTTGTGACCACTTTAACGCCATTATTTTCTCCGTACCTTATTAATTGGAATTTTTCTTCATTGAATTGCATGTTGTTTTCCCTGGTCCACTGGAACACTACATTTATGTCTTCCTGCAGCTGGCCCGTGTCCTCTTGTGTTTACTATCTTGCTTAGTTTTGTGTAATCCGCAAAAGACGACACCGTACTGTGTCTTGTGTTGGTATCTATGTCGCAAATTAGAATGAGGAACAGAAGGAGTGCTAGCACTGTTCCTTGGGGCACTGAGCTTTTTACATCCGAAGGCTCTGATGTGACTTGGTTTACTGCTACTGATTGTTTCCGGTTTACGAGGAAATTATATATCCACCGTCCGATTTTCCCCGTTATACCTTTTGCTTTTAATTTGTGGGCTATTATACCATGGTCACATTTATCAAATGCCTTAGCAAAATCGGTGTAGATGACATCAACATTTTTCTTTTCTTCTAGCGCTTTAAGAATTTTGTCATAATGTTCCAAAAGTTGTGAGAGACATGATCTTCCCGCTCTGAACCCATGTTGACCGGTGTTGTGTAGTTCATTTGCCTCCATGAAAGCTGAGATTTTGCTTCACAGGACTCGCTCGAAAACTTTAATGATGTGGGAGGTTAGAGCTACCGGGCGGTAGTTTTTTGGTAGTGCTTTACTCCCTCCTTTATGCAGTGGGGCAATTATTGCGTTGTTTAAGCTATATGGTATTTCACCAGTGTCTAGACTCCTTCTCCACATTATAGCCTGGGGTTTTGAGAGGTTTGCCTTACATTTCTTCATTAGGATCGAATTCCATGAGTCCGGGCCTGGTGCCGAGTGGGATGGCATGTTGGAAATGGCCTCTTCTATGTCTTTTGGACCGAAATCAATATCCAGCATCTGCGCAGCACTGCTGCGGTCGTTCACGGTGTTGGCGGCGGCGGTAGCAGACGCAACATTTTTACTATTCTGTATTTTTGCTTTATAATCAAACTTCAAATCTTGTCTTCCCCATGCTTTATCAAGATTACTTTCAAACTTCCTTATTGATTCGGAATCGACTACATACTGGGGCAGTGCGTTCCACTCATTTACCACTCTATCACAAAACGAATTCTTTGCCTTTTCAAGCCTATTTCTTTCTTTGTAAATTTTCTTAGAGTGTCCTCTCGTTCTTGTTCCCTCCCGCATCAAGAAGATACCTTCACACACGTCCTCATCATACTTTCCTGACACTATCTTAAAAGTCTCTATCATATCCCCTCTCTTTCTCCTATATGCCAGTGTCGGAAGCCCCAGTGTCCTCAACCTCTGCTCATAGCCCGCGTTCTTCAACGTTGGTACTAGCTTGCTAGCTCTCCTCTGCACTTTCTCCACTGCTTCTATATCCTTTACCATATATGGAGCCCACACCTGGTTCGCATATTGCAGGTGCGGCCTAACAAGCGCTGTATAGAGATTCCTGAAGATTTCTTCGTCAAGTGACACAAATGTCCTCCTTATCAGCCCTACAATTCTATTGGCTTTGCTTATCTTTTCTGCTAAATGTTCTGAGAAATTTAACTTATTGTCTATCACTACTCCTATATCCTTTTCTGCATTCACTTCCTCCATCGCTTCATACATACTGTATCCTACCTTGTCTATCTTGCTTGTCCCAATCCGCATGTACTTGCATTTTTTTTGGATGAAAAGGCATTAACCAATGTTCAGACCATCCCTTCATGCCCTCCACATCTCCTTGAAGCAAACCCACATCTTCCTTACTCCTCACTCTTCTATACAGCTTTGTGTCATCTGCATACTGGTATATCTCACTTCCATTAGTTATAACTTCAGGTAAGTCGTTGATAAATATAACGAACAGTAGTGGTCCCAACACAGATCCCTGATGTACCCCACTTGTAATTTCCCTCCACCCCGAGCCTATTCAATTCACCAGAACCCTCTGTCTCCGATTTTTTAGGAAGGCTTCTATCCACTTCACACATTTCTCCCCTATATTATAGCTTCTAACTTTCTCTATTAACCTCTGAAGTGCGCATGGGGGTAATTGGAAACGTCCCCCTGTGCTGACGTATTTGAGGTGTTTCCGTCACTAAAATATTCATTGTGCCATTAATAGCATTAATACTTATCCATATGCGCCTATTATGGGTTGATTATAAAGGTATTAACCTGAAACAACAATAAAACGAGTGAAAACAGCGTTTGGATGGTCAAAATCGGAGATATAGCCCGCGAGTTATATAATAATAATAATAATAATAATACTTTATTTCAGACTCACACAGTACAGAGGGGAGCATACTGGGGTCCATATATACCTTACAGTAACATAAATATATATAAATATATATAAGCTACTGTACATAGGCTACATAAAATAAAAAGAAATTAAATAATACCCAGCTTGCTATCATGTAGTTCACAGCACTGCCTCAACCAAAAACAGTGGTCATCAAACTACTGTGTTACCAAAACCACTGTCCTAATTGTGTACAGTACCATGCCTCACATCATTTAGCTTCCGGTACAGTATGTTGCTACAGTACAGGTATAGGAATATCGGTACTGTACTGCACTATGAGGATCAGTACCGGTATGCTAATTCTGTAGAGTAGCAGACCTGAAATCATTACTTAAGGTTAAATATAGAGCAACTTCCTCCAGTGTGCCTGGATCCTGGAGGTGTACACTATGCTTGGAGTTTGTAGCATTTTAATGATCCTGTTCTCAGAAGTGTTAAGGCGCTGAATGATTTATATGTTAGCTTTCTAATGAGTGATTTGTAACAGTGTAAGTTCATATAGGCACATAGCGTACTTGTACTCTCATATTTTGAGAGCCCCAGAAACATTTTCATGATATTGTGATATGAGATACTTAGTCTATTCACTGTAATTTCTTTATAGTTCCACCATAGTTGTGCTGTATACATTGGTGAGCAGTAGGAGTTGAACAATGTTATTTTTGTATCCCATGTGCACATATGAAATTTTCTTAATATTGAATTTCCCTGCATGTAAAGTTGCCTTCGCTGACGACCCATATCCTCATCATCTGAGCGATCACATGAAATATAGTGTCCTAGATACTTTACTTTACTTACTTCTTCTATAATTTCTTCATACAAATGGAATTTAGGTAGCTTTGATTTCAATAGAAGGTTAGATTTAAATATTATGATATTGCTCTTTATTACCGGGTGGATGGGACTCGTTAGCCTTGGTCGGCAACTCATCTAGGGGAGACAACCTTATACAAATCCGGGTGGATGGGACTCGTCAGCCTTGGTTGGCAACCTGTCTAGGGGAGTAAACCTGATACAAATCCGTACTGCTTACCTAAGGGTAAGGCAGATTAGTGGATGGATTAGCCGAACACCACTGTAAAAAAAATAGTGCTAACAAGATACACAGAGGGCCTTGGAGTCGGACGGATCCTAAATTGAGTGGTCAATCCTGTAAGTCCTTCACTAAACTGGCTCGGGTTGTCCCTCTCACAGGGAATAGGTCCGCTTGGGGGCATTCTGTGTATGGCCACCCTCGTAAGGGGAGTAAGGCGTCCGGCAATAGATAGATAGATAGATATTGCTCTTTATAGGATTAAATTTGACTGAATGTTCGATTCCAAATTTTTCACATACTCTTAATAATTTATCCAGTCCTGCTCCAGAGGGCGCGATTAAGGCTAGGTCATCAGCATACATGAGATGATTTACAATGGTGCTGCCAATACAGCACCCAGTGCGAGTCTTGTTCAGCTCCAGACTAAGATCATCCATGTAGACGTTGAAAAGATACGGAGACAATATCCCCCCTGCCTAACACCATTGGTTACGGCGAAAGAGCCTGACAGGATGTTGCCCCATCTTACACACATTTTTTGATTAGCATACCAGAAAATAAGTATCCTAACAATATAGCTAGGCACTCCCCTGTTAACTAATTTTTCAAATAAGGTTTTGTGACACACCCTATCAAAAGCCTTACTTGCATCAAGAAAACAAGAGAAAATTGAGCTATTTAGTTTGTTGTATGTATCAGTCACTTCTTTCAGCACATATATGCATTGGTCTGTGCCGTGATTTTTCTTAAAGCCAAACTGATTGCTGCTGGTGACAATATATGCAGACATTCTTTCTAGCATTATCATTTCAACTACCTTACTCACCACACTAGCAAGTGCTACTGGGCGGTAGTTGTCTTTTGCTGTAATTTTACCTGATTTATCTTTTTAATGACAGGAACAAGTATTACGGATATCATAGACTCCGGCAGGACACCATGCGTAAATAGACTGGTGATGCAAGAACTAAGTTTATCTATTAACAACTTATCTGCATATTTAAGATGTTCTGCATATATACCATCCAGCCCACAAGCTTTATTTAGGTTAAGTTTTCTTATGGCATTCTCAAGATCACTTTCAGTCACTTTAATGTCTTCATAATTACTATCTTTCACATATTGAATTGCACCATTAGTAGACCTTTGGTTTACACTGTTAAGTAGTTCCTTAAAATGAGTTTTCCATAAGTCAGCAATTTTCTCTTCACCCGTAACCCCCTCAACACTGACAGGTAATGGTGTGTTACAATTTTGCATGGATCTGATGTCCTTCCAAAAACAGTTAGTATCCTTTTCTGCCAGACTCTTTGCAAGGGCTTCCTTCCTTAATTGGTTTTCATTTTGCTTAATAAATCTAATGGCATATTTGGTCCTAGCCTTTGCTCTTTTGTGAAGTTCAAATATAGGCCCCTGTCTAGGCTGACCTACTTCAAGCCAATGAGACCTAGCATCTCTGGAGGCCTGATACAGGTCAGCCACATAGTCTTGCCAACCTGGCTTATTGAATGAGGACTTATATTTACGGCTATTAAAAATACTTTCCCCCCCTTTTGATAAAGAATCTATTATACTATTGTAAAATGTAATAATGTCCTTTCTGTGTTGTGCATCACTACATTTTGGATCCCTGCATTGTGCTACACCATTACCATCATATTGCACCCTATTTAATAAGTCCTTGGTTTTATCACAGTACATTTGGCACTCTTCATTTGAGATTACATTCCATGGAACTTTTGCCTTGATGCTATTGCTAGTTTCTGTTATTTCCGGTGCTTTATTAATTTGGATTGTTAATTCTATAGGTATGTGGTCGTCATCCGTAATGTCGTATCTTATGGCCATTTCTGAGATAGAGTCATGAAAGTCAGAGCTAGAGATTGCATGATCAAGCCACGACCTGGTCTCCCATGCTTCACTAACATATGTATAGCTATTTTCTGGAAGCAGGTTTTTGGAGGACAAAATTAAACCTTGCTCCTCACAAAACCTTAACATATGTTTAGCAAACATGGAACCACCCAACTCGTGAGGGGTAGCATTCCAATCACCTACCACTGAGTAACACGTTATCTCTAATTCAGAAATTAGGCCACCAAGCTCCCCTAACTTTTCCAAATAAAGTTCTTCATTTTCTGCACACTGATACGGTAAGTAAACACAAAATATTGCAAATTTTCTGTGTCCCACTTCCAGCTGTATTCCCGCACACCAGCTTAAATTTGTCTCAATGGTTTTAATTACACTATCTAGGCACGATCTCCACATTATTGCAACTCCCCCTGGGGGTGACCTGCCACAATACCATCACGTGTGTCCGTAGTGGAGACCCCGTACCCATGGAAATCTTTATCTAATATGTTCAAATTACCTAAGTCCTGTTTTGTGTACCAGGTTTCCTGAAGGCAGACTATGTCACTGGTCCTTAATGTAGATACGATGTCAGGTCGCAACAGGAGATTCCTCTTTGTTTTGGGGAGTCCTCTGCAATTGTATGAAGTTACTTTTATACTTGCTGCTGTTGTTGGTATCCCCTCCATTACTGCGAGTTGGATAGTGGTGTGCGATGCCTCCAATTCCCAGAAGCCTCTGCACTGTCCTCATTGGGATATTGTCTTGGTTCTCTGTACCAGTTGACATATGCATCTTCTGGCCACAGGTCAGGATTCATGAAAACATCTGGATCTGGACATTCGCTAGTTATACAAAGGGGGGCACAGGTAGTGGACCTGGAGAGGGTGGTCAGCTGTCTTACCTCTATATTTATATGTAGATTATCAGCCAAGTATGTCTTGAGATTCTCAGCAGTAACACTAGGGTTGAATCCTGTGGCAAACACCCTAGCTAGTCGGGGCCTTTTGATGGTATTGAGGCCAGTATCCTTGACCCTACCTTTAATTCCTGGCTGGTTTCTCGGTCTAGGGTGAACCTGCTCGCCTTCCCTAGAGTAGCGAGGCTTGCCATTCACCCATTTGACCATAGTCCATGGGTTTTCCCTTGCATTGGCTCCTTCATTTGGTTCAGTTTGTGTAGGTAAATTTGAGGATGGTGTAGCTGGCACTGTATTATCTTCTCTCGTTGCCGACGATAAAGATTGCTGTTGTGTTCGGTGTTGTTGCTGTTGTGGTCGCTGCTGCTGCCACACCTGGTGTTGCCTTTGATATGAATGCTGCTGCTGGGTTAGTTTGGATTGTTGTAGTTGTCGCTGGTGTTGTTGTTTTTGTTGATGCTGTTGCTGCTGCTGCACCTGCTGTTGTTGCTGCTGCACCTGCTGCTGTTGTTGCTGCTGCACCTGCTGCTGTTGTTGCTGCTGCACCTGCTGTTGTTGCTGCTGCATCTGCTGTTGTTGCTGCTGCACCTGCTGTTGTTGCTGTTGCACCTGCTGGTGCTGCTGCTGTTGTGGTTGTTGCTGCTGTTGTGGTTGTTGCTGCTGTTGTTGTTGTTGCTGTTGTTGTTGTTGTTGCTGTTGTTGTATGGGTCGCTGTTGTTGCTGGGGCTGTTGTGTTTGGAGTTGTTGCAGCTGTTGCTGTTGTAGTTCAGCCTGCTGTTTCTGGTGGTGGTGTTGTAGGCCTATGGGTGGTTGTTGTTGTTGATGCTGTTGTTCTAGATGCTGCTGCTGTTGTTGTGTCACTTGTGCCTGTGGTTGAGGTGGAGCGTTAGTAGAGTTATTTTCTAACTTATTCACTCTGTCAGCTACATTTGAAACCACACTGCTTATGTCCACTATGGTTTCTTTTTGACCTGTGGTACACTCTCTCAGTAATTTAACTTCCATTTGGGTGTTCTTGATTTCACTAAGTAGCACTGACACATCTATCCTATCAAATTGTATAGGTGGTAGGTCCTTTAGGTCCATGGCCACGAAAGTGGGTAAGCCCATAGCCTTACTCTCTTGTAGCAATTTAATAATGTCTTTAATGTTCTCAGCACTTTTGTTTGCACCAACTCGTTTAATATTTCGATAATTGTTATCTTCACTAGTACCAATAAGATCGAACACTCTGTTCTTGGCTGCCACAATTTTATCTTCATCATAAAAGGGCACACACAGCTGCACAATACTGTCTGTAGGTAGACTATCTATTTTATTTGATATAAAGCATAACAGTTCGTTGATTTCAAGGCCATCACTATTTCGTCCCTGGGTTGAGATTGTCCCACCTCGCCCCGCCATCTTGTTTGATACCCAGATGACCAGGGGGGCAGATATTCCACTTCACTTTTCACTCACTTATGGACTATTCACTAACACTGTATATGTTCCACCACTTTCTCTGTGCATTCATTGTGGAGTTATATACATTGTTTGCTCTGTGTAGTGTTGACATAGGGTATATATGTTGTTGTTGTTGTTACTATTAAAGGGCCTTCGGGTGGATGCCACCTGCTTGGCCCTAGAAGACTAACCGTCAGTGGGACCCTATACTATATCGGCAACATGAGTCGCCAAGAGGAAGACACATAAGGCACGAGAGAGCTGAGAACACACATCCGCATCCCGGACACCGTGGCCTAACAAGAGCCCTAAGCTGAACCCCCGAGACGACAAACGACAAACCGAGTCCCTAAGTTTGACCCTGTGACTATAGAACCGCGGACACACCTCCACCAGATGCTCAGGGGTTTCGGGCTGTCCACACCAGCGACAGTCCGGGCACCGTACCATGCGGAGTCGGAACAGGTGTGCTGACAGCGCAGTGTGTCCAATACGCAGCCTGGCCAGCGAGACATCGAGTTTCCGCAGGGGGTGTCGACTCCAAGGCTGGGGGCACGAATCCCACCGGTATCTCCCCATGGTCGTCTGGTCGTCTATAGCAACAGCACCCGCAGCTCCCTGTCCCAAAGACCGCGACTAGCCCGCCCGACAACCCGGGCATGCGTCCTCGCATCCATGTCAACCGACTCAACCTCTACCGAATCGTGCGCCAGCGTCGCCGCAGCATCAGCCACCGTGTTGCCACGAATGCCCGAGTGCGCAGGAACCCACTGGAGGACCACTTCCCACGGATGACCTAAAAAGTGAACCAGCAACACCTGGATGGCGAAGACAAGACGAGGATATGTAGCCGGGCGGGCCGCAAGGAGCAGATGGAGGGAGGCTTGGGAATCCGAGTACAAGACGACCCGTTGAGGCCGAATATGACACCGCACAAACTCCAGGGCTCGAAGAATGGCAAACAGTTCCGCCGCTATGACGGGATGGTGCCCAGACAACCTCCAGGTCTGGCAGAGGGAGAGGTCCTCGTAGTAGACAGCCGCGGACGAGGAGGCCGGAGGAACGCAGGAACCATCCGTGAAGACACCGAAGTGCCCCTGATAACACGACCCCACCAGCTCAGCAAAATAGGCCCGGGCAAGGCCAGCATCCGTCGACGTCCGGTAACCTTCATGGAAGGTAACCCGGATGCGAGGAGTGAGATCAACCCACGGCGGGACCGGAGACACAGAGGGGGTCGGGGAGGGAGAGGGAGGGTCCACAGCTATCTGCCGATAGTGGAGGAGGCTCCTCACCAGGAAAGGTTGACGCCGTTTCACAGGCCACGATGGTGCAGTCCTGGAGACCCCTGACGAAGCATGCAGGCCCGACAACGGGTGATGCCCAGGAAGAGTAGCAACTCGCCCCGCCCACCTACAATCCGTCAACACCCGAGACCAGGACAGAGGCAACGACCCACTTTCCGCTAGGAGGGACACGGTAGGGGAGGAACAAAAAGCCCCCAACGCCACCCTGAGGGCCGCGTTATGAATAGGGTCCAAGCAGCTAAGAACTGACGACGAAGCCGAGCCATACACTGCACTACCATAAGTCACCTTACTCTTGATGAAAGACTCATAAAACACAGCAGATCATCCCGAGACGTCCCCCACTTGGACCCGGCTATACACTTCATTATACCCAGCCGCTTCATGCAAGACGATCGCAGGTAGTCCACATGATTCCTCCACGTCAATACCGGCCCATCCCAACGCAGACCTAAGAAGGTGTGTGACGTACGATACGTGAGAGGCTCACCCCCCAACGTAATCGTAGGCAGACCCGGGAGTTTAGTCTTCAACGTGAAGCACATGAGAGCGCTCTTTTGGGCATTGAGTCGTAGGCCCCAGTCCCTCGCCCACTCACAGAGCTCATCAACCGCCAATTGCAGAGCAGTCTGGGCCTGGAAGAGCGTGTCCGCTGAGCAGACGATGGCAAGATCGTCGGCATACACCATCGTCGTAGCATTACGGGACCGAGGGACATCAGACAACATGGCATTCAGGAACAGTGGACCCAAGATCGACCCCTGAATCACCCCACGGCGGACAGGGAAAGGCCGCGACGTAGAGGTACCAACCGCCACAGAAAGGGACCTCTCAAGCAAGTAGCTGCAGAGCCACGATAAAACCTTCCCACGGACACCAAGCATACCCAATTTGTATAGGACCCCGGCATGGGAAACCGAATCAAAGGCACTCGCAACATCGATGAACGCCACGAGGAGCACCTTCTTGTTCCGATACGCATCCTGGATGCGATATTCCAGCTGGAGGAGCACATCCACGGTGCCCCTAGCCGGGCGGAAACCATGAAGAACATCAGGAAGGAGTGCCTTAGTCTCCAGCCACCAAGTGAGCCTCTGTGAAACCATCTTCTCCATCACCTTACCCACCACCGACAACAAGCAGATGGGCCTACGTGAAGATGGCAAAGAGGGATCCTTACCCGGTTTAGGGAACGGAAGGAGGAGGGCCGACTTCCACAGAGCCGGATATGTACCAGTAGACCAGCTCCTGTTATAGAAGTCCAGCAACACACCAAACCCCTCCCGCGGCAGATGGGCAAGCATCTCATACGCCACATCATCGTGACCCACAGCCTTACCCTTGGGGAGGGAGTCCAAAGTGCGGTGCAATTCATGGGCTGTCAGCGGATCTGCAAGGCCGTCAGGATCAGGAGATTCAAGATGGTACGAAATAACTGACTCCAGCCGATCCACATCCGGTAGTTGCGGTGGGGCCGCAAACTGCACCCGATAGTGATCTGCCAAACAATCTGCCTGCTCCTGCGCATCGCCGACGAGCCGACCGCCAACAGTAAGAGGGAAAGAAGTGTCCACCCTCTGGCCATTCATCTGCCTAACAAAACGCCACGCCCTCTTGCTGGAGCTGGCAAACCTCAACGTAGGACAGAAGGCAGCCCAAGACCCACGCTTCGCCTTCAAGAGAGTGCGTTTGCACCGGGCATCCACCCTCCGTGCCTCCCGCTTGAACTCTACACAGGGATGACGGCGCCAGACAGACCAAGCCCGATGACGAACCCGGACCGCGACCGCACATTCCGCGGTCCACCAAGGAACAGTGGGCCTGTCCGTAGGGGGCCGGCCCGTCATCCGAAAGGCCCCACCGGCCGCAGCAGTTAACGCCCTTGAAATGGCCGCAGCACCCGAGCCCACCGACTCCGCGAGAGAGGGAGGATCCAAGCGGAGGCCACGTTGGAACTGTCCCCATCCCTCAGCACCAAACCTCCACCTCGGGCGGGAACGCGGAGGGGCAGGAGAGGAAAACCCAAAGACATCAATCAAGACTGGCAGATGATCACTCCCCATGTATGGACCCGTGGTAACCCGAGCACCTAAAAACAGGTCATTACCCAAGCAGAGATCTAGGTGGAGGAGGACGCGGTATGCGGATCGACGCGGGTAGGGAGACCAGGTGGGGTTAAAAGGTCAAAGGAAGGGCTATCCAATAACGCTTCAAAAAGCGAGGTACCAGTACGGTTCCGAGATGCCCTGAGCACCAACGGATCCCAGTACGGGTGACGCGCATTAAAGTCCCCCATCACCAGACAGGGCGACGGCAATTGATTAAAATAATGTTGGAATTCCGGCAGAGCAATATTCCGACAAGGGTTATAACAGATGAACACAGTAGCCCACCCCTCCGGAAGGCCACGCTCACCGCCAGAACCTCCAGGTCTCCACCAGCAAACCGTTGCAAACCGAACATCTTGCTCGGGACCGTATCCCGCACCGCTAGAGCCAAACCACCACCCCTAGAGTCCCTATCCGCCCGATACACATTAAAATGAGGGATCCGGAAATGTAACGTGGAAGAAAGCCAAGTTTCGCAAAGCCCTACCACTATAGGGGCTTCACGTTCCACCAACAACCGTAAATCCTGAGTCTTACGGTGAACTGACCGAGCATTCCACAATAGAAACTTCTCCGATAACCTGGGCAACCCTAACGGGACACCAACAGAGCCAACAGTCTGGGTATCAATGCGAGACAAACTTCCTTGAGAGTACGGCCTGACACTATGCACTCCCAGAAATCCGTCACCAACGAGCCAAATGTATCAGGTCCCAGGGGGGGAAGGGGCAGACTGCTGCCTCTCCGCAGGACTACCAGCACCAGACGCTAAAGGACCAGAGGAGGGCGGGGGAGAGACAGAAATATTATTCGGGCAAGGGGGAGGGAGCACCAGGGGGACTGGCGACGGAGCCCTGGGAGGAGAGGCATCCAACAACCTGCTGAGGCCGAGGACCACTACGACGGCGCAGATGCCTCGGGGACGATGGACGATGAAGGACCACTTCAGCGTCAGAGGAGGCCCCCTCGGAGACCCGAACCTCACGCCGAACCACCTCGTCCATGACCCCTACGCCAACACCACGCGGCCGAATCACAGCCAGGTCATCCGCCTGATCCCCAACACCTCAAACCTGTTGCCCGTGACCACCGAAGCATACAGCCGGTCACCCGCCGCCGCCGACCTCGGCGGGAGACGCGGGCCAGCAGAGCCACTTACAACCGGAGACGACCCTAAACGCGGAGGAGACCGACGCTGGGTAGGATTCAGTTCCCGAACCTTCCGGTTGAGATCAGGCAGGCCAAACTTTTCCTGTTTGTAGTCCTCATGGATTGCGAGAGCCTTCAAGAAAACGGGGCAGGAGCGGAAGGTCACCCGATGTCCACCACCACAAAAATAACAACTAGGGGAATTAGGGCACGAGTGGTCACCCGAAGCCATAGGATGAAACCCACTACAGTTCCGACAGCGCACCTTATTCCGACAGGTGATCGAACCATGCCCAAAAAAATGGCAGGTGAAACACCGTAGCAGCCTAAAAGAGTACCTCGAAACTGGATAGCACACCGAGCCTAAGACAACCCTGGAAGGCAAGCAACCCCGAAAACGCAAGCGGACCACCCCTGAACTCACCGAGGGAGAACCCGACACACCCCCCTCGCCTCCACCATCCCGCTCCACGCGTTTAGAGAGCCGCGTGACCTCCTCCAGGGCCGCAGACGCAACCCCATGATCATCAGACAGGACCCTAAGGGACCCCATGATGGCACTCTCAGAAATGACAGGGTCAACAGGGCCGATCTTCCCCCAGGAATACCTGCTATCCCCCGGGGAAATGGACTCCCGGCACACCACCGTCCAGTCCCCGAAACTAGTCAACTCCTCTAGAGGCCTAATCCCCATACCAATAACCCCGCGGGGAAGAGAGACACACAGGGCCTCACCCCGACCCAGTACCGTGATGCCATGTGGCCGCACATGCTCACCAAATGGAGCGGCCCCCACAGCCGCCGTAACCCTGGCAGAATTGTCAAAGACACGCCGCCGAGGAACAGAATGAATAATGTACGTTACCAAGTCAGCGTCGTCCGAGCCATCCGGCACCCCCACCGATCCCCCCACGGCCCCCTGGGCCAGGTCCACCGGCACACCGGGCACCCCATCCACCGACAACTTCCTCTGCACCTTGGCCCCATCATTGAGAGGCCCGGGAGGGCCATCAGCGACCTCATCAAGGACCAGACTCCGCTTCAGGCCACCAAACGACTGATCGTCCATGGCCGCCAGGCCCGCCACATCCCCCTCACCACCCCCACTACACACACTCATCCCCCAGCACTACCCACCACGGTCCCACTGACTCTAGCCAGGAAAGCCAGCTGGCAAGCCCGATGGCCCACCTGAGCAATAGCCCGTGAAATAGAAAATGAAAATGAAAAGCACAAGAGACCAGCACGTCGGAACAGTACGGCCGTCGTCTTCTTCCAAATGTTTTCGTATATATGTTGATAACTTGGAGCAGCAGTTTACCCAAGGTACCTCTCTTCTTCTTCTTCTTCTTGAAATGTATGGGTGAGGCAACCCGCTTTCCCGCCAATTTCCCCAAAGGCCACTGAGACACAGTCGATCGATACTCTCTCTCTCTCTCTCTTGCACTCGCTTGCCATCAGTGATGACAACACCCTGCTTGCAACTCGCTAATGTTAGCACGAAAATATACCTCAGAATAAGGGAATAACAGGGAAAATAGGTAATAACTGAAGGAGAGGAGGAAAGTGGGGAAGGAGGGGAGGTAGAGGACTGAGATTTTGCATGGCCCAGGGGCCAAAAAAAAATAAAAAAAAGAAAATATTTTTTTTTTTTTTTTTTTTTTTTTTTCGATGTCAAAAGTTGATTTTTTTTTTCACTCACTCATAAGAGTCTCCCCGCAGTGCGCCGGGGGAACTCTTATGAGTCTCCCCGCAGCTCCCGGGTTAACCTTTTATGTGGGACCTTATCGAAGGCCTTCATAAAATCGCAATATAGGCCTACCACATCTATAACATCCACCATCCTCCAGAATTTGCATCCAATCATCTACCACCTTAATTAGCTGTAGTGCCGTCGACCTCCCCGGCAAGAATCCGAACTGTCTCCCACTGAAAAGTTGGTTTGATTTCATATGCTCCATTATTCCTTCTCTAATTACCGTTTCCATTAGTTTACACACAGCACTTGTCAACTGACTGGTCTATAATTTCCTGGGTCATTTATCTTTCCCTTCTTAAATATAGCTGTTATGTTCGCCTCTCTCCAGTCCATCGGGATTTGTCCTGTATTAAAAGATACCTCAAATAAAAAATGTAATGGCTCTACTAACATCTCACCTCCTTCCTTTATGATTCTTGGATGTATCACATCCGGTCCCGGGGACTTACTTCTGTTCATTTTTTCTATAGCCCTTCTTATTCTAGCATGGGAAAACTCTATTAGTTCTAGTGCCGGTGCCTGTTTGATGGGAATAGTAAGGCACTGCATCATCCGACTCCACTGTTAGTACCTCCCCAAAGTATTTCCCCAGCACCCCTGCTTTCTCCTTATCAGTTTCTGCTCTATTCCTATCATCCAAGTCTCCTATCAGTTCTGGGATCCCTACTCTTCTTGTTAACTTTTCCTGAATGTACTTCCAGAATATTTTTGGATTATCCTTCACGTTTCTTGCAATCTCTCTCTCTCTCCTTCACCTCCCTCCTTGTCTCCCACCTTATTTTATTGTTTATTTGTCTACGTTCCAAATCCACTTCTTTAGCTTCTATACTAGACCCCCTGTTCTTTTTTAACACTTTTAGTCTATCCCACAATCGTTTCTTTCTTCTTATCAATGTCCAAAACTTTCTTTTCATTGGTAATTCTGGGTTCGTTCTTTTACTCAATTTTGTTTTATCCTTATATTCCCTTACTGGTACACATTTGGATATAGCATTCTCCAGTTTGACTCTAATCTTCCTCCACATTCCTTCAGCGTCTTCACCGTTCAAGTATTCCCCCCAGTCAATGTCCAAACACCACCTCAGCAGCTCATAATCTGCTCTATTATACATGTATATTTTTTTATTGCTTCTATTATCCCTCTCTGTTTTAATATTGCAACTAAAACTTATACAGGCATGGTCACTACGACCTATAGGGCTATCCACATTGACATGTTCCACTATATCCTCCTCATTGCTAAATATCAAATCAAGTACACTCCCCTGCGTCCCATCTCTATATCTTGTCCTCTCTGTAATATGTTGCGTTAAAAACAATCTCTCACTTTCTCTATAAACTTGTTTTCCAGGCTACACTGTCCCGCTGGAGTAGTACAATTTGCCCAGTTGATCCTTGGCAAATTGAAATCTCCAATCAAAATCTTATATTTGTGTGAGAATTCGATAGTAAACAAAGTGGAATTTACCTATAAACTCACAAGAGTTAACTTACTTTTATTGGTTGATAGGGATAGATAGCTCAATGATAGTGGTAGGAATAGACGGAAGATATAGTGGCCACTAAGAAATAAGAATTAGGATGACTTAGCAGGAAACAGGTGGTTGTATTGGAGCGGCTAGAAGGAGATGTTCTTGAGGTCGTAGCGAAGGCGATTCTGAGGTTTGTGGCGATGAACCCGCCAGTTCCGAGAATGACGCATGCGCAGTTATATTCCACCAATGCGTCATTTAACTAACTAAAAGGATATACCGGATTGATTATAATGATAACCCGATACAGTTATGGATAATAAACCCATATAAACTTAATACGAAATAGTATATATCTTTTATATAGATATATAACTTAACCTAATACTGGCGCCTAATTTTGAACTTCCAGTATGTTTACTTAACCTAAACTGTCGAGTTACTTAAGAGTCTCGACATATTCCCACCACCAATATATACATTATCTACAATAATCCCGCAGCGATGTTAGATCTCCATAGCTGTGAAGAGCTAACAGCGGCTCGGCGAAGAGGTAATCTTTCAACAGGATCATTACTGGCAGATGGTCCAGCGACCGCTGGTGACATAAGGGTGGAGTCGTGAGAGCTAACACCATCACCAGTGACCGCCGGTTGAGGATCGAAATGCTTTCGATTTCCTGTTCCAATGGATACAACTTGACGATGGGTCGAGTGGTCAGGCCAGTCTTTGTTCTAATCTGGACCACTCTAACCAGATCATCTCGTCCGGGATAGAGTCTAACTACCCTACCAAGTTTCCAAAGGACACGAGGTCCCTCGTCATGTATAAGCACGATGTCATTTATCTTTGGCCATACACTGCTTGATGAGCCTCTTTTATTCTTATAGGCTTCTCGTAGTGATACCAAGTATTCATTAGACCAAGGCCTCCATAGGTCCCGGATCAATTTATTGATGTAATTGTACCTGCTGTGTATCGCTGCTTTACTATCGTAACTAGGATCCTGCAGCTCATCTAGCTGAATTAGGTCCTTTGGGAAGTCACAAAGTTTACGACCTTTAACCAGCATGGATGGGGTAATAGGGCAAGGGTCCTCCAGATCACCCGAGACTATGTTAAAGGGCGATCATTCACGGTAGCCTCCAGCTCCAATAGGACAGTAGTTAGTTCCTCAAAGGAGACTAGAGCACGACCTAGTACCTTTTTAAGCCCAGCCTTCACCATACCTATGGCTCTCTCCCAAATAGCCCCGAACCAAGGCGCACGTGCTGGGATAAAACGCCATTCACATCGGATTTCGGCAAGATGAGCCTGAAGACTGGGATCGCTTTGGATGTCTTCCAAGTGTCTGGAAGCTCCCACAAATGTAGCAGCATTGTCGCTTAACATTATCTGCGGAAATCCCTGCCTACTACAAAATCTCCGGAACGCATGGATAAAGCAGTCACAGGTCATATTGCTAACTACTTCAATGTGGATAGCTCTTGTAGTAGCGCACGTAAATAAAAGCATATAAGCCTTGTTGTTGTGTGAGCCCTGGACAGGAATTGTTCCTTTATAATCAACCCCCGTGACCTCGAAGGGATCTCTAGGAGTAGTCCTGATGTCTGGTAGAGGAGGTACTCTAGCTTTCGCGTAGGTATTACCCTGTATTTTACGACAGGTTATACAGTTACTGGTCACTTGTTTTACCGCTTGTCTTATCTTAGGAATCCACCACCTTTGCCGCATATATGCGACCACGTGATTAACTCCATAGTGACAACAGACGCGATGACACATATTGATGAGCATGGTAGTGAAAGGATGTTTGGAAGGCAGTAGTATCGGATATTTCATTGAATCCGGAAGAGCCGCTAACTTCAATCTGCCTTCACATACAATTAATCCTCCTTTCATGACAAGTCCTAATTGGTTTACCAAATGATTGCGAGTACCCTTGTCACCAGACAGCATCTCGTACTCCTTTGGGAAGCATTCCTGCTGGCATCTTTGAGCTATAATCTTTTCTGCTACTTTTAGCTCCTTTATGCTGAGGAGGGCACTGTCTGTGGGAGACGTCCCTTTAATTTTTGCCTTCAAATTATTCTTGTATCGAATAGTCCATGCAACTACCCGAATGAAATTATCATAACTGCCATATTTTTCCCAGTTCCATAACCGTTTGTCCTGTTCTCATTAGTCCCAATGACATGGCTAGTTACATTTTGCGTTGGGTCTCTGGTAATATGTCTTCTGGCCACTCGTCTTTGTTTCGGAGCCACATGGGCCCCTCCCCACCAAAACGCAGAAGATTTCAGATGTTTTGCCGAAACACCTCTAGACAGTAAGTGACTAAGGTTTTCTTTAGAGGACACGTACCGGAATTCTACAGTCGGAAGAAGGGATTTTATTTCGTCAACACGGTTTGCGACATACACTGGAAGCTTCTTCATACTACGTAACCAATGCAATGTGTCCTGGCTGTCCGCACCATAATACAATTTTGTTGACTTTTACAATTTTATGATAAGCTTCCTCCACAAATTTGATTATTGATTAATCTGGCGGCTAGCAAAGCAACAGTTAGCTCTAGTCTTGGTATTGTTATGGATCTTATGGGAGCGACCTTTGCTTTAGCGATGACCAGACAACTATGTTCCGGGCTCACAAAATATATTGCAGTGCCATAGGCGACACCACTTGCATCGCAAAACGCATGAAGTTCCACCGAATCAGCATATACCGTCCTCCGAGGATAAGTAAAGTCACAGCAGAGGTGCAGGTCCTTGGTAACTGTAGACCATTCGGTAGCGCAGTCGTCAGGTAGTGGATCATCCCAATCTAGTTTTCAGTCTCCATAATTGCGGTAAGAACATTCTGGGCCTTATTGTAATGGGTAGTAGTACACCGAGTGGATCGAACAGTTGCGCCGCCACTCTTAAGCACTCTCTATTTGTTGCCTTATTGGTCTCTGGGAGACTAGCGTTGAACGTCAACAGATCAGAGTCAGGTAACCATAAGAGTCCTAATGTCTTCACTCGCTCTTGACTCTTGGCAGCAACACCATCCAATTGCAGGAGGTCACGTAGTTGAGGACTGTTGGTAGCCCATTCTCTGAGATATAAATGTGCTTGAGACATTATTCTTTGGGCATCACAGTAACGCTTAATGACAGTCTCTTCATCACTGCCTGTACCCTGGAGGTTGTCAATGTACAAACCTTCCTTAATAGCCTTATCCTGAATATTACTCCCAGGGGGTAGAGGAGAAACGGATATAAAGTAAATGTTCAGACCTGGAAAGATGGCAGTTCCACTATATACTGTCCCTGTGCTTCGGAATACTGTACCGTTTCAGAAAATCTATTTAAGACTTTCTCCCCACCCTTACCAGTCTCATTAGGACTTATACCAATATGGTCCAAGTCCCATAGAGCTGTCAGATCCTTTAATTCTGGAGAATTCCTGCCAATATCTTCCTGTATCTCCACTAAAGGGTCTACTGCTAACTTAAGAACAGTGACTAACTCTACATGGTCTCTCTATATCTGACTGATAAGTGCCACTCAGTGCATAACCATAAATTGTGGGTAACATAACTATACTTCCTTCCCTGACATAGCCTGAATGTACAAAGTGGTAATAAAAGTCCGCCCCAATCAGTAACCCTATCATATCTCCATCAGTGATACCTGGATCTGCTAATTTGTAACCCCGAGCCTTGATAGCATTTACCTCCATCTCTAATCCCCTCCCTGGCTTGTATACTGGTAACTCCTCCACCACAACGGCTCTCAAATTACGCACCCTTCTTCTGTGATGATAGGTTAACTCTACTATTTCATACTCAGTACTACCAAGTGAGCCAGTAAATCCCTGGAGCCTTAGCTGTTCCTTACTGACCCCAACGTAATCAAGCTGCGATAAAGCAGAGCGCAAGATGAAGGTACGCTGCGAACATTGGTCCAACAAAGCTCTTACTTTACTGGTATGACCGTTTCTGTCGGTCAAGGGAATCTGAATGGTAGGCAACAACACTGCATTATGGCCCGAAGCCACAGCCATGGTCACTGTTGGTTCAGGGGCCACTGGTTGTCCAGTTTGTTCAAGGCGTGGCGTCGGACACAAATAATTAAATTGTTTCTGTTGACAGAATCGGCACGGCCTAATTTTAGGATTAGTACACCCCTGGCTGCCATGTTCAGACGACAGGCACCCGACGCACAATTTCAACTGCCTTGCTCTATTGGCCTTGGCAGGACTGTTCTTGTATTTTGCACACTTTGCCCAAAAATGTCCTGTCTTTAAACACAACTTACATCCATACTTCTGCTTGGTATCGGGTTTCTGATACACTGCATATGCTGCTGTGGCGGTCGCCCCAAACTGTTCTAGTGGATTATGTCTACTTTCTAGATTGCACACTTCAGTCTTAAACACACGAACATATTCATCCACATCCAGCCAGTTGTCTTTTAATTCACGCTTAATCACTTCAGAGAGTGCACTAGGAAGTTTATTATGCAACAGTACTGCACACATATCACTTACTGTTACATCCATAGAGCGTAATGACTCTAACGCACACTCAAATGACGCGGAAAAATCTTTCAGAGCACTGACCTCCTGGCTAGGATGCGGGAGATTACACAGTTTCGCTATGTGAGCTGCTTTGATGCGATCCTTTTGACCATAACTGTTTTTCAATATAGTGACCGCTGGTTCGTAACTTGCAGCAACCAAACTAAATCCACTAACAATTTGTAGAGCCTCGCCACTAAGTTGTCCCTTTAGATACGTAAATTTCTGAATGTCAGTTAAGTCTGTTTGGGAGTGAACACTACAATCAAAGAGCTCCCAGAAACCCACCCACTGTGTTGGATCCCCATCAAAAACTGGCAACTTCAGGGAGGGTAGCTTAATACCCTTCTGTTTCCTACTTGCTGCACTATCATGAGATCTACCAGTAGTGGTTGTCTGTAGAGCACTATCTAACTCAGCTAACTGACTGTTTACTTGATTAACATACTGCATATCTTTCACCATCTCATCCTCTAACTGATCATCTGAATATAAGCTATACAACTCTATGCTATGCGACTCGATATCAGCTAGGGCCTTTTCTATAGTGATTTTCACACCCCTTACATCATGCAGTGTAGCAGCATGTTCAATAAATTCAGACAGATTAGAGGTAAGCTTAGTAATCCCTCCCTTCTTGGCGGCCCTGAACCGCCGCAATGACTATATTTTCTCATCCATTCTTAAAAGTTTACGGTAACTAAAGCTTAAGGAACAACAATACTAATCGTCACTGTAGGCTAACCTATTCTAATCTATTCTAAGCCTAGGCTAACCTACTTACATTGATGACGACAGCAACCAAGCAAATTGAAGCATGCAGACCGCGTGCCCCCTGTGAGTTTACAAATGATCAAAGAAAAGGAAAATTACCCTATGTCATAATAATTTTTACTCTACTTTACAATATTTACTTTACTAGGCTAGGCTATATTAAATTTTAACAAATTACAAAGAAAAAGAAAGAAGGATCAAGACTCCTCTGAAGGAGGAACAGCCGCAGCCGTCGTCCTAGTCTTGAGATCTAGCCTATTGCGTCGACTGCTCCTCCTCGGCCCCGTCCTTCTCCTCAAAGAAGGCACGCGCTCTGTAGCCTATCTAATACCTTCCGGCTACCCTGGCGCATCTAAATGAACTCCGTCCCACAAGTCGGTCTTACTCATCCCCATGGCAAGTACCTTTGTTTAGTAAATGGGAGATTTCTTCGCAAGCGGAGGTTCACACCATTCTTTGCCCTATTGTACTCCTCGGGAGTCATACCCTTAGGGCTTACCCTAGACTCCAGACTGACCACCAGACAGTGACCCCCAGTCCTCTCTTCTATCTCTTCAGCTAGAGACTGGAGCCCGAGGGCCACCCCCTGAAGGTCAGCTTGCAGGGACAAATAATTTCCCCCGAGGATCAGGAACGTAAGATCCGGCTTGTAGGCTAGGAGCTCATCCCAGGCCGAGGTCTGCCTGACAGTGTCTACCCTTGCCCCTGGTCTATATATTTGTTTAACAAAAAAAGCAGGGCACTGCACTGGACGATCCAGCGGAAAACCCCGCACATAGGAATGGCCAAAGAGGGCCACCTTTCTCAAAGGCACAGGGTAATAACCGGACGATGGCACAAACTCTTGGCCAACGCCCCCTGCCCTTGCAGCCCTCCCCGGTGCGCCCCTCGGCATTTGTCCACTGGATCGCCCAGCTCTACACAAAGGCAGACAAGTCAGGCTTAACACCCCCCCCCCCAATTCTTATCAATATATAACAGATGGCCCAGTATCCTGGTCACACGGCACCAATTATATCCTGAATATTATTCCCAGGGGGTAGAGGAAAATGGATATAAAGTAAATGTTCAGACCTGGAAAGATGAAATGGCCTAGGCTATAATTATGATACCGGTCGGCGTTGGACTTACGTGTTAAATTGTATATGTAGGCTATCTGTGGTAGTCCCAGTAATATCTATGAAGTACTTCTAGTATTAAAGGAACTTAGCTGTGATGCAAAGAGTGTAGGTTAGGTGATGGACATGTCGGTAGGTGTAGATCAGTGAAGTTCTGTTGTTATGTGGCAGCAACTGGTGGTTTGTTGTGAACGGGACGAAGTCTCTGTGTGAAGTGTACTGAGATTCCCTTTTATCGTAACAATATAAATATATTTAAGGGTTCTATATCGCCCCCCGTGATTAAATAATAAGGGAAAATAAACTAAGATATAATTGGTGCAACCACAGTAATACTTATCCACAAAGATAAATAAAGTAATGCGTATAAACAAAAAAGGAACCAACTGTCGTGAACCCGGGAAATTCAAACTACGGTATATATACCAGCTAGGATTCACGACATACTCCGCCACCAGTTATATACAAAGTATTTACAATTGTCCCGTACCGATCATGGATCGCCACAACTGGGAGGAATCCAAAGCAGCCCGACGTGACGGCCTCTGAGGGGTATCACCTCGGTCCGCTCCAGTAGCAGGAAGGATATTATCAGAGTTCGGCTTGCTGTCGCCATCCACTACCTCTAAATCTATCTCTAGTGAGTATAGCTTAACCACCGGTCTGGTGGTCAAACCGGCTCCTGTTTTTACCTGAACTACCCTACATTCGTGGTCAGGACCACAAAGAAGTTTCATTATCCGACCTATACGCCAAAAAAGTCGGGGGCCGTCATCATGTACTAGAACGACGTCCCCAACTTGCGGCGATGCTATCCCTTCTTTTACCATTAAGTGACGATGTTGCTCCCTGAATGATATTAAATAATCAGTGCTCCACCTTTTCCACAGGTCATGTGAGAGCTTTGTAACATATTGGAAGCGTTGGTTGACGGAATCATTGTTACGCCAAGTCGTGTCCTTGAGATCTTCCTCCGTGACTTCCCGCCTTGGAAAGCTTCTGATCCGCCTCCCATGAACCAGTTGTGAAGGAGTGATGGGTAGAGGGTCTTCAAGATCACTGTAGCTGTAGCCAAGCGGGCGATCATTGACTGTGGCCTCGAGCTCCAGTAATACCGTATTCAGGTCCTCTGTGGTAACCAATGCTCGACCCAGTACCTTCTTCAAGCCAGCCTTTAGGATGCCAATGACCCGTTCCCATATGTCACCGAACCATGGCGCCCTGGCCGGTATAAACCGCCACTCGCACTTGAATTCCGCTAGAGTACCTTTTAACCTTGCCATCATCCATCAACTCCCGTAATGTACTGGCTCCGCTAACAAATGTGGTGGCATTATCACTCATCATAATCTCAGGGTAACCCCTCCTGCTACTAAACCTACGGAACGCATGCAAAATGATTCGCAGGAGAGGTTAGACACCGTTTCTACATGGACCGCTCTAGTAACTGCACAGGTGAATAAGACTACATATAGTTTACTTACAGTACCCCCCTTCTCTTTTATTGGCAAGGCACCTGTGTAGTCAACCCCCGTTACCTGGAAAGGACTCACTTCCTGAACCCTAAACTCCGGCAATGGAGGGGCCTGTACAGCACGGTATGATGTACCTTGCAATCTCTTGCAGATGATACATCCCCTTAAGGCTTTCTTTACTACCTGTCCTAATCTTGGGGATCCACCATCTTTGCCTTATGTAATTTACAACATAACTAACACCACTATGGTTACACACTTTGTGGCAGTAATTACTAAGGAGAGTGGCTATACGATGTTTATTAGGGATAAGGATAGGGTACTTGGCGCTATCATGTAAAGCTGAAAAGTGTAGCCTACCTCTACAGCGTATCATGCCTCCCTCCATATAGAGGCCTAACTGCTTCACTATATTGCCTGATGTGCCCTGTCCTTTTGACAAATAGTGGTGTTCCTCAGAGTAAGCTTCTCTCTGAGCTACCTTAATCATGGCTGACTCTGCTGCTCTTAATTCCGGCACCGTCAAGTATGCCGGTTTTGCCTGATAATTCCCTTGTGTCTTCTCTTTAAGAGTCTTAATAAACCTAAGGACCCATGCCATGACATGCCATGAGTTTCATATATGAGCCATACCGGTCCCAATTCAATATGGCAGTAGGGGTAACCGGTACCGGCAATGACAGGGTTCCTTCTTGACTCATGTTACAACCCACAGTGGTGTCCCCTCCTATTGAGCCCCCTATTGGGCCATGATCAGGCCATAGCATTTGGTGAGGTAGCCATGTGGGCCCTCCCCACCAAAGCGAAGAAGCAACTAAGGACACATAAGAAATCCCTCTGGTAACTAGATCACTGGGGTTGTCCTCTGTGGACACATTTCGAAAATGAGCGCCGGGGACTAATGACTTTATCTCATCAACTCTATTTTGAACATATATAGGCAAAATCTTTTTACTAGACAACCAGCATAGGGTTATCTGGCTGTCCGACCAGAGGTATACATTCTCTATAATCAGCTCGTCCGCGTAGGCCTCACATATATAACATGCGAGACGAGCTGCGAGAAGAACAGCAGTCAACTCCATCTTAGGTATGGTGAGGGACTTAATAGGCACCACCTTAGCTTTGGCCATTACTAACCTACTCACCTCATCACCAACCGCATAGGCCACTACACCATATGCTACTGAGCTAGCGTCACTAAATAGGTGCAGCGTAACCCTCTTAGAATTAGTGACCTGACGGGGAAACATGATACCTGTACTATCTATCATATCGTTATAAATACCTGCCAGTTAGCTCTCATGTCATCTGGAATGGGGACATCCCACCCACACTCTAATCTCCACAAGTCCTGTACGAACCTCCGCGCCCGGATGGTTACCGGTAGCAACGCTCCTAGAGGATCGAACACACTCGCGGTTAGACTTAGAGCCTCGCGTTTCGTAACCAATGCAGGGCTACTTCCGCGGCAATTAACCTGTAACATATCCTTATTAGTTAGCCACCCAACGCCAAGCACCCTAACCCCGTCTTGTTTGGCGGAAGCTATACCCTTCAGGTGCAACAGTTCCCGCAAAACTCTCATTATTTGTGATCCACTCACGTAAAAACAGGTTAGCGCTGGAAAATATTCTACGGGCATCCCCAACATTGTTGTTGCAAATCACTTACATCATCACCAGTCCCCTGCAAGTTATCAATATACAGCCCCCTTTTTAGCTTATTAACTACTTCACTGTTCTCCTGTATCATAGACAGGTGTTTTTGAATGGTAGCATTAAGGAGGAACTGGGAACAGGTGGCCCCGAACAGAACTGCATGAAACCGGTAGACAATGTAAGGACCTGCAACATCCAAGGGATCAACGGGCCACATAAATCTAGTAGCATCCCTATCTTTCTCACTCAACCCCACCATGAGAAATGCTTTCTCAATATCACTCACCCAGGCAAATTGATGGCATCTAAAGCGCAGAAGCACCTGGGTGAGGTCAGCCACTAGCGATGGACCTGTATGGAGACAGTCATTCAGACTGAACGCCTTCTCGTCCATCCTAGCCGAACAGTCAAACACTATCCGTACAGGCGTAGTAACACTATCCTTGGTAATACCATGGTGAGCTAAGTAGTGAATGGGATGACCAGCTTGATTCCTGTTTTCTACCCTTTCAATAAACCCCCTTTCTATCTGATTTTCCAGAACCTTTGTAGACTGTTGACAGTAGTTGGGATCTTTTATAAACTTACGCTGCAAGCCTCTCATTCTGCCCAGGGCTAACTTAAAGTTATCAGGTAATTTATCTATGTTATCTCTCCATGGCAGTTCCACTATATACTGTCCCTGTGCTTCGGAATACTGTACCGTTTCAGAAAATCTATTTAAGACTTTCTCCCCACCCTTACCAGTCTCATTAGGACTTATACCAATATGGTCCAAGTCCCATAGAGCTGTCAGATCCTTTAATTCTGGAGAATTCCTGCCAATATCTTCCTGTATCTCCACTAAAGGGTCTACTGCTAACTTAAGAACAGTGACTAACTCTACATGGGTCTCTCTATATCTGACTGATAAGTGCCACTCAGTGCATAACCATAAATTGTGGGTAACATAACTATACTTCCTTCCCTGACATAGCCTGAATGTACAAAGTGGTAATAAAAGTCCGCCCCAATCAGTAACCCTATCATATCTCCATCAGTGATACCTGGATCTGCTAATTTGTAACCCCGAGCCTTGATAGCATTTACCTCCATCTCTAATCCCCTCCCTGGCTTGTATACTGGTAACTCCTCCACCACAACGGCTCTCAAATTACGCACCCTTCTTCTGTGATGATAGGTTAACTCTACTATTTCATACTCAGTACTACCAAGTGAGCCAGTAAATCCCTGGAGCCTTAGCTGTTCCTTACTGACCCCAACGTAATCAAGCTGCGATAAAGCAGAGCGCAAGATGAAGGTACGCTGCGAACATTGGTCCAACAAAGCTCTTACTTTACTGGTATGAACCGTTTCTGTCGGTCAAGGGAATCTGAATGGTAGGCAAACAACACTGCATTATGGCCCGAAGCCACAGCCATGGTCACTGTTGGTTCAGGGGCCACTGGTTGTCCAGTTTTGTTCAAGGCGTGGCGTCGGACACAAATAATTAAATTGTTTCTGTTGACAGAATCGGCACGGCCTAATTTTAGGATTAGTACACCCCTGGCTGCCATGTTCAGACGACAGGCACCCGACGCACAATTTCAAACTGCCTTGCTCTATTGGCCTTGGCAGGACTGTTCTTGTATTTTGCACACTTTGCCCAAAACTGTCCTGTCTTTAAACACAACTTACATCCATACTTCTGCTTGGTATCGGGTTTCTGATACACTGCATATGCTGCTGTGGCGGTCGCCCCAAACTGTTCTAGTGGATTATGTCTACTTTCTAGATTGCACACTTCAGTCTTAAACACACGAACATATTCATCCACATCCAGCCAGTTGTCTTTTAATTCACGCTTAATCACTTCAGAGAGTGCACTAGGAAGTTTATTATGCAAACAGTACTGCACACATATCACTTACTGTTACATCCATAGAGCGTAATGACTCTAACGCACACTCAAATGACGCGGAAAAATCTTTCAGAGCACTGACCTCCTGGCTAGGATGCGGGAGATTACACAGTTTCGCTATGTGAGCTGCTTTGATGCGATCCTTTTGACCATAACTGTTTTCAATATAGTGACCGCTGGTTCGTAACTTGCAGCAACCAAACTAAATCCACTAACAATTTGTAGAGCCTCGCCACTAAGTTGTCCCTTTAGATACGTAAATTTCTGAATGTCAGTTAAGTCTGTTTGGGAGTGAACACTACAATCAAAGAGCTCCCAGAAACCCACCCACTGTGTTGGATCCCCATCAAAAACTGGCAACTTCAGGGAGGGTAGCTTAATACCCTTCTGTTTCCTACTTGCTGCACTATCATGAGATCTACCAGTAGTGGTTGTCTGTAGAGCACTATCTAACTCAGCTAACTGACTGTTTACTTGATTAACATACTGCATATCTTTCACCATCTCATCCTCTACCGGATCATCTGAATATAAGCTATACAACTCTATGCTATGCGACTCGATATCAGCTAGGGCCTTTTCTATAGTGATTTTCACACCCCTTACATCATGCAGTGTAGCAGCATGTTCAATAAATTCAGACAGATTAGAGGTAAGCTTAGTAATCCCTCCCTTCTTGGCGGCCCTGAACCGCCGCAATGACTATATTTTCTCATCCATTCTTATACCGGTTACGGTAACTAAAGCTTAAGGAACAACAATACTAATCGTCACTGTAGGCTAACCTATTCTAATCTATTCTAAGCCTAGGCTAACCTACTTACATTGATGACGACAGCAACCAAGCAAATTGAAGCATGCAGACCGCGTGCCCCCTGTTAGTTTACAAATGATCAAAGAAAAGGAAAATTACCCTATGTCATAATAATTTTACTCTACTTTACAATATTTACTTTACTAGGCTAGGCTATATTAAATTTTAACAAATTACAAAGAAAAAGAAAGAAGGATCAAGACTCCTCTGAAGGAGGAACAGCCGCAGCCGTCGTCCTAGTCTTGAGATCTAGCCTATTGCGTCGACTGCTCCTCCTCGGCCCCGTCCTTCTCCTCAAAGAAGGCCACGCGCTCTGTAGCCTATCTAATACCTTCCGGCTCCCTGGCGCATCTAAATGAACTCCGTCCACAAGTCGGTCTTACTCATCCCCATGGCAAAGTACCTTTGTTTAGTAAATGGGAGATTTCTTCGCAAGCGGAGGTTCACACCATTCTTTTGCCCTATTGTACTCCTCGGGAGTCATACCCTTAGGGCTTACCCTAGGACTCCAGACTGGCCACCAGACAGTGACCCCCTGTCCTGTCTTCTATCTCTTCAGCTAGAGACTGGACCCCGAGGGCCACCCCCTGAAGGTCAGCTTGCAGGGACAAATAATTTCCCCCGAGGATCAGGAACGTAAGATCCGGCTTGTAGGCTAGGAGCTCATCCCAGGCCGAGGTCTGCCTGACAGTGTCTACCCTTGCCCCTGGTCTATATATTTGTTTAACAAAAAAAGCAGGGCACTGCACTGGACGATCCAGCGGAAAACCCCGCACATAGGAATGGCCAAAGAGGGCCACCTTTCTCAAAGGCACAGGGTAATAACCGGACGATGGCACAAACTCTTGGCCAACGCCCCCTGCCCTTGCAGCCCTCCCGGTGCGCCCCTCGGCATTTGTCCACTGGATCGCCCAGCTCTACACAAAGGCAGACAAGTCAGGCTTAACACCCCCCCCCCCCCCCCAATTCTTATCAATATATAACAGATGGCCCAGTATCCTGGTCACACGGCACCAATTATATCCTGAATATTATTCCCAGGGGGTAGAGGAGAAATGGATATAAAGTAAATGTTCAGACCTGGAAAGATGAAATGGCCTAGGCTATAAATATGATACCGGTCGGCGTTGGACTTACGTGTTAAATTGTATATGTAGGCTATCTGTGGTAGTCCCAGTAATATCTATGAAGTACTTCTAGTATTAAAAGAACTTAGCTGTGATGCAAAGAGTGTAGGTTAGGTGAGGGACATGTCGGTAGGTGTAGATCAGTGAAGTTCTGTTGTTATGTGGCAGCAACTGGTGGTTTGTTGTGAATGGGACGAAGTCTCTGTGTGAAGTGTACCGGATTCCCTCTTATAGTAACAATATAAATATATTTAAGGGTTCTATATCGCCCCCCGTGATTAAATAATAAGGGAAAATAAACTAAGATATAATTGGTGCAACCACAGTAATACTTATCCACAAAGATAAATAAAGTAATGCGTATAAACAAAAAGGAACCAGCTGTCGTGAACCCGGGAAATTCAAACTACGGTATATATACCAGCTAGGATTCACGACAAGCCTCCACAAACTCCGGGATCCTCTTTAATAAATGGAAAGTTGTTTTATGATTGTGGCATTAAGAAGAACTGTGAGCAAGTCGCCCCGAACAACACTACCTTAAATCGGTAGCAACGTAAGGGTGAAGATAAGTCCAAGGGATCCTTTGGCCACAGAAATCGGGTGTAATCACGATCTTATTCATGAAGTTTCAAACATGAGAAAGGCTTTCTCGATGCCACTTATCCAGGCATATTTGTGTACCCTGAATCGCAGCAATATTTTTGCTAGATCTGGCACAGTGATGGCCCTGTGTAAAGGCAGTCATTAAGACTCGGTCTGCCCTTGCCAACACTAGCGGAACAGTCGTACACAATTACGAACGGGCCAATGCGTCGTTGTGCTAATTTTGGTGACCCCCATGATGTG
>CM064573.1:19593952-19708969 GCA_032716605.1 Paralithodes platypus | reverse complement strand
GGACTTTAACCTCTCCGCGGCGCACAGGGGGTTTTCTACAGGGTAAGACTGTGCGCACCTATGATGATTTTGGGACCTATTGCCAATTTCGATAAAAAGTACATCATCGTGTAGGGAATGTTTGCGTGCATCGGCCCATATATATTTGACCCCCCAAAAAATGTCTGGGGGGGGTAGGGGAACGGTCCGTAGTTGAAAAATGTGGAGCGAATGGCACCGCGCGGCTAGATTGTCATCGAGCGGCGAGATTTCCCTGCCGAATATTTACGCGCGCAGGGGATAGAAGGAGAGGGGGGGGGGGGTGGGTTACCGCGTATTATCACGTATATCTCCTTTTTCGAGCCCTTTTAGGCTATTTAGAGTATGTATACGTGTGTAGGGCACCCATATAACAATGAATATGCCTCATAGTGACCAAAAATTGCAATATATAAGGGAATTATAAGAGAATATTTAGGCGGGAATGAAGATGTTGTGGAGGTTTGGCGGCAATTTATGAGCTGAGAGTGTGGTTTACGCCATACATATCACGTATATCTTGTACGTAGAGCACTGTCACGCTATAATACAGACTTGTACGTATGTATACGTGCCATATATCAAAATATATACCGCATATAAACCAATTCATGCGATATTTACGCACATTATCAATGAGTTTCTATGCGTGAACCAAGGTGTGAGTGAGTTGTGGTGGGAATGAAAGGGGGAGAGGGTGTGTTACGCCATAAATATCACGTCAATCTTGTATTTAGAGCACTCTCATGCTATAATAAAGACGTGTACATATGTAGGCGTCCCATATAACAAGGGAAATACCGCATATAGCCCAATTGATGCGGTATTTACGCAAATTGTGAATGTGTTTCTAGCAGGCGGAAGCCTGGAAGCGGGGGTTGGGGGTGGGTGGGGGGGTGGGAGGGAGAGGCATGCAGGGGTGCAGTGAGTGAGTGAGTCGTGGAGAGATGGAAGTCAGGCAGATCTCTAGATAGATACCCAGCTTAGTGATAATTGTGGAGGCGCCCCAGGCGTATTGATGTTTGGTATTTTGACCCTTATGTCTAAAGATGGCTGGTGTTTCGTTTCCATCAACAGGTCTACAATAACATGAGTCAGGAAATGGAGAGAGAGAGAGAGAGAGAGAGAAACTGAGACATGCGTTATGTCGTACATATAAATGGACTTCAGAATTGCCATTTTATAGGCAAAGCAGACCATTGCATTTTAGACACATGTGAAGTAACCACAGAAAACATGTGAGGCCCTTGACTGTAAATAAAAGTACTTATATTTATAGGCCACCAGCGACGGTGCCTGAGTCAACACAGGCAGATTGGACTGTTGTGATAGAGGGCTAAATATAGACTGGTGTCTCCTTACACCTGCGAAAGGGTACGCTTGCCACCAGAGAAACGTTTACACTTATTTATTTCGAAGTAATATGCAATCTAAATGTATATTCGAGACCTACTGACCACATTATTTGTATGACAGTATCGACTATGTATAATCCAATATACGCGCGTAGGCGAGACATAAGAAAGCTGGTTGAAGCATTTTTCGACCACCCCACACAGTTTATTATTCATTTTTATTTACACTAGTATACATACAAATGTATTTGTGTGAAGAGTATTTTATCGACATTATTGTATTTATACCAATTTTGTTTCCCAGACAGAGCTGCTGGACCTGTAGAATTCCAAGGAGCGTGCAAGGGTCACCTCGTGGAACCGCATGACCCGTGTGAAAATGAGTGGAGTCACACTGAGAGCGGGCAATTTTTGCTGAGTGTTTTGGGCAATTTTTGACAGAATAAAAGTTATATAATTACTAATTCTTGCCAGAGACAAACTATTATAAACCTTGGCATGATATAATTGATAATCCCATCAATGTACAAAACGTAAATTGGTGGGATAATTCATTTTTTTTTTTGTATATTGTCATTTCGAATTGTAGACATACGAAGTTTTTGAGTGATATTTGGTAGATGAGCTCCTGTGGCCATGGTTGGTAAGGTCGCGCGACTGGGGAAAAACTCAAAGTGTCGTAGTGGTAGTGGGATCGAATTCCAGGAGGGGGTTATGGGGAAGGTTTTATAATTGTCCTAGAAATCCAAAAAATTATAAGATTTTTTTTTTACAAGATCATGCCATTGTATTCAAACAATAGGAAAATATTCATAGAATATATCATATTGTAATAATACTAATGACATGACCTTGTTTTCTTTTTTTCTTTTTTTATTGTTTTATTTTATTATCATAGTAGGTTTGACATGATTTATTGAAACATATTTATTTTTGTACAATTCATTTGAGGTAAGAAAATAATTATATACACATTACTTAGGCTAATAACAAACATATATATTGATATACTAAAAAAATAAGGCATATTACATGTAAATCTTGAAACTTATAAGCTAAATCATGTAACATACAATTATATAATGTAAAAGCTATATCACAGCGTCATCTTTGTGACTTATACATTATATAATATATATGTCCATTAGGAGGTAGCGTGATCAATTAGGCCAGGTCAGGTAAGGTAGGGCGCGAGTCCAGGGCAGGGCAGGGCAGGAGGCGAGTCCAGGGCAGGGCACGGGGCGAGTCCAGGGCAGGGCAGGGCAGGGGCCGACACTCAGTAGTTCTTGAAGGTGTGGTAGTCCCTGAAGCAGTCACCCAGGCAGAGTGCAACTTTGCACTCGGCGCACATTGAGGTGACTCTTTTGGTTACATGGGGTTTCCTCACACTGGAGCTGCCGACGGTGCACTGCACCTGCCTGTGACGAGTGCCAATCAGCTCGGTGTTGGTTGTGTAGTGTCTTTCGACACCCAGCTGGATGCGGTCAGGAACGTGATCCCCACGCCATGCCGTACGTCTGTGAGTGGTGGTGCCATACTTCTCCAGGAGTTGGTAGGAGACTTTGTACACGAACTCCCGGAATTTCAGCTTCTGGTTTGGGGCCATATCCTTCTTCACCAACCACAAGTTGTAGGCGTTCAGCATCGTTATGTCAACTAGGTGGAGGAAGAGCTTGTGATACCACTTCAGAGTCTTCCTCAGACACTCAACACCTGACAGCTGACAGTCAGACTTGTCCACCAGGCGCATGTTTTTGGTGTAGTCCACTACCATGTCGGGCTTGTAGATTGTCTTCCTGGTTCGGTAGTGGATTTTGCCAGAATCCACCTGGGCACCTTGTGGACGGTGGAAAGCAGGTGGACGTCTCGCTTATCCTTCCACTTCAGGGCTATCAGTTTCCCACACTTCTCGAGCTGCTTGTATTTCTGCCCCTTTCGTCGCCTTCTTCGCACATGCCTCTCGCGGTGTTCCTGGGCCAGTTCGTCTTCTGAAGGTGTGTCACTGGAGCAGGCATCTGTGAGAGGAATGACTTCACCTGTGAACTTTGGCATAAACTTTCTTGTCTTTCTGACAGTCCCACATGACCCCGTTTGGTTGTCATAAAGAAACTGTCAGAGAGCAGGAGAAGTATACCAGTTGTCAGTGTAGATGATGTGGCCTTTGCCCAGGTAAGGTGCCAACATTTTCCTGACGATGGCACCTGACATGCCCATGGGGTCATTGGCAGCGGCTTTCGGTACGTCAATGTCAGTTCCTGAATACACGATCAAGGCAAGCACTATTCCAGTTTCACAGTCGGACAACACGAAGAGCTTGATTCCGAACCTATGCCCTCTTCAAGGGGATATACTTCTTGAAAACAAGACGTCCTTTGAAGAGCACGAGCGACTCATCAATCACCAAATTGAGGAAGGGGTAAAAGTATTTCCTATACCTCTCCAACAACATGGTGAACACATCCCGAACTTTCCATATCCTGTCAATCCTGTTAGGATTTTCGTTGTCTGCAAAGTGCATAAATCTTAGCAGCAACAAAAATCTGTCACGAGTCATGAACTTATTGAAAGTTGGGGTGGCGATGAGAGGGTCGTGCTTCCAGTAGTGTTGCAACACATGATTCTTGATCAGAGGCATGAGGAACAACAAGGCAAAGAACGTCAGAAATTCTGCCACAGTCGTATCCACCCAGCCTCGTATTCTCGCTTTTGGAGAAAGGACGTCCAATCTGCCAAACACCCACCTGTAGTAGGCGTTTGTTTGGGCAACGATGGACGTCATTACCTCCATGTCGAAAAAAGCGAGGAAGAAGTCGCTTTCGTTCGCTTGATCATCACAGGGCCAGTCGTCAGTTGTTCCTGACGTCCCCGGATTGTACTGGGGCACGTCTGGGACAAAATTGACCCCGTCAGACCACTCGAACGAAGGCATGCCAGGGATCGGAATGTCGTCTGCGTCTGCTTCTGCGTCTGAAATATCGCTTCCATGGTCGCGATACAGCACTTCATCATCATTACCCTCCTCTTCACTTGACAGACGATGCCCTTCCTCGTTTTCGTCACCGACGTCGGACTCACTCCCACTGTCCACTCCCAAATCCCCCCACCCTTGGTCCCGTGCTAGGGCTTCGTCGTCGAAACCCGGGCTGCCAATGTCCTGCGAATCACCATCAACAGCAGGGCGGCATACTTAGATGGTGTAAGAGTTTTCCGGGTCACTTTGGCACGTGCGGGAGTCTTATGGACAGGGACAGCAGAGGTGGTGGCAGAGGTGGTGGCAGGGGCGGCGGCAGGGGCGGCGGCGGCAGGGGCGGCGGCGGCAGGGGCAGCAGTGGTGCGTGGCCTTGATGGCAAGATGATGGTGGTGCCTGTCGCCCTTCTCTCTGTTCCTTGGGCAGGGGCGGCAGGGGCGGCAGGGGCGGCAGGGGCAGCAGGGCAGGCAGGGACACCAGGGCCAGCAGTCGATTTCCCTCTCCCTTTCCCCTTCCCCTTCCCTGTTCCTTGGGCAGGGGCGGCAGGGGCGGCAGGGGCGGCAGGGGCGGCAGGGGCGGCAGGGGCAGGGGCAGCAGGGCCGGCAGGGACACCAGGGCCAGCAGTCGCTTTCCCAGTCACTTTCCCTCTCCCTTTCCCCTTCCCCTTCCCTGTTCCTTGGGCAGGGGCGGCAGGGGCGGCAGGGGCAGCAGGGGCGGCAGGGGCGGCAGGGGCTGCGGCAGGGGCAGCCGGGCCAGGGGCGGCTGGTGGTGTTGGTGGTGGTAGGGGCACTGTGGCTGGCGTACGGGTTCTTTTCCCTACGCCCGTGCCTTTCATTTTTCCTGCCCCCGCAGGTAATGCAGCCCTAGGGCGGCCTCCTGCGTCGCTGGTACCGGTGGCTGGGGTGGCAGGGGTGGCAGTGGTGGCAGTGGTGGTGGTAGTGGTTGTTGCAGTGGCCTGGGTCGTGGTGGCAGTGGCCCGAAAGACCAATGACCTCTGTGCCATTGCCCTGCTTGCACGTGTTTTACGTGCTTTTGGTGCTGGTGATTCGTCCTCTGAGCTGTAGGGCGTGTCGTACTGGTAGCTAGGGTCTTTGGCAGCCACCCTCTGCCTTCCACGGCGGCTAACACCACCAGAAGGAGGGCTGGTTGTGTCATCAGGGAGCGAGCGTGAGGGACGTGTAGGCTCCATGACTAGTGCGTGGTTACTGGCGCGGTGGTGCTTGCACGAGTGCGGGGCGAGCGTTTGGCGGGGTGGTATAGAGAGTTGACATGTAGTACTATACCCACACCAATTTTCAGCATAAACGCGCGGTTTTGGTACGTGTTCAAAGTCTCTGCTCTTAAGAGTCTCCCCACAGTGCGCCGGGGGAACTCTTAAGAGTCTCCCCGCAGCTCCCGGGTTAAAGAGAAGAATCCCGGCGTTGGGGGTAAGACCCACGATTTACGCAAGGGGACAGCCTCTTTACGTTTCCTTAATAATCTTTCGGTTGGAAGTTATTACGTCCACACGGTTGTGGGCCTCTAATCAGGAGTTTTTGCCTCGATACCTTTCAGTAGCTCTGGACAAACCTTCCTTGCCATGTATAGCTTTACGGCAGAGGGTCTAGGTGGCCCTTTTAAGTCACGTTTTGTTTAATTTCAAGAAAAAAGGGGGGGAGGGTGCAGTCAGTGTGACATAGGACAACCCTAGACCCCTCCGGAGTATGTGTTCGGAACATACGAGCTGTGATACTGGTTGTAGCATTGTATTATAAAATTTCTCTGTAGTATTCATTGCAGGAAATTGTGCTAAAGGCCATAGTAGTGTTACAACAATTCTTGTTGTAAGTAGCTTTGGCTGTGAAGCAATAGATTTTTGAGAAATCTCGGTAGTTGCAACTACGACTTTTACTTTTGAAGTAATTACTTCTGCATAAGTACACGAGTTCAGTACTTCTACGAATGTACAAGAATTCATTTATGTTTGGTTATATTTTTAGGAATATATCCACTAGTTAATGGGGTTTATATGTGCACATGTAAACTTATAAGTTTTTAGTTTTCACCACTTACTTTAAGTGGTGTGCCTTCTTAACTAGCAGATCTGTGCACAGAGTCTCAGAGTTAACCCTTTTTCAAGCAGGCTTCTTTGAAGCACGCTCCTGCTTGTACCCCTTTTTGAAGATTTAGGCTGTATAAAGTTTATGCACCCGAATATCTCTTTTTTTACAAAAGTAAGAATACTATGTGGTTGTTTGATTATCTGCTTTTCTAGAGTTATGATATGATTACGAATGTCCCCCTCCAGTCTTAGAAATCAGGCATGTTCGTCAATGATGGAGGGGCCACTAATAAATTATAGGTTTGACTCCTGAAAGGAGATAAAAAAAACTAATTATTTAGTAGGGCCCCCGTAATCATTGACGACTGGGGCCCTCCCGACCATCCCCTTCCCATTCGTTGATGTATTAAGGATTTTGGTTTACTTGATATGTCAGTGAAGGAAGAATGACGCCTGAATCAGCGTCTGGTCAAAGATCCACACAAGTACATCCACGATATGATGGAAAGCTTATTGGATAGTTATTCTTATGTTATTTTTGTTTTTTTATTTTTTACGAAGTTTTTTTCGTAGTGAGACCCAATTCATAATGACTGAAGCCATGAGTGAGGTCGCGTGCGCTCATGATGAAGGCTCCTCAGATTTTAAATGCTCTGCGCGGTAGATCAAACTACGGCGGATTAGTGTTTGAAGAGGATGCCTTATGTAATAGGCATGTTCGTCAATGATTACGGGGCCACTACTAAATATTAGGTTTTCTTTATCTCCTTACAGGAGTCAAACCTATAATTTAGTAGTAGCCTCTACGTTCCAACGTAGAGCTTAGAGTACCAAAATTGGAGGCGGACATCCAAGCCGAGAAAACTCAAACAACAGCAATTAGTTAAGGATCATGATAAAGAAAAGAGACTTAAACCAGAGAGTTTATATAAAGAGTGTACGGACAGGTGCATATTAACCTGACAAGCGCGAAATAGACCTAGGGGCTAGGGTAGTTATTTGTGCATTTCTAGCCTTGGATTCTGACAGAATTCGTTATATTTACAATATAGAGCATTATTTGTTTTCGGTATGCTTTTATTTTACATATAGGATGTATATATGAACCTTCAAGAGTGCTAAAATAAGTGGGAAAAGCATTTGGGTGGTGAAAAACGAAGATATTGGCCACCCGGTCATAATCTCAGGCGAGAGAGAGCCACAGGCAACCCTCCTCTCTCGCTGTCTGTGAGGTAACTGAGACGAGCGGGGCGGTGTGGGCCGGTGTCTGGGTGTTACATAACGATCCTTTTCTGCAACCCACTTGTGCTACATTATCGCGGGAGAGAAAAATAACCGATAAATGATGATAATAAGAGGAAAAATAGGTGATAATTGAGGAGGGGAGGGAGGGGGGAATAAGGTGGGGAAGGAGGGGTGGGGGGTGGGTGAGATTTACATGGATGAGTACTGGAGGGGAATTATCTCACCTAGAGACAAATTCCTTTGTTTTGATAGGCCCTTTTTATTTTTGGAAGTTTTTTTTTATGGTCTTGCTTCCGTGAGGCCCATCGCGTTCCCTATAGGAAGCCTTCCGTGAGGCCTATCGCGCTTGCCGGGTTAAGAGAGGCCACGTACAGTCATGTCATGTTCTTTTAGATCTTAACCTAATCGTATGAATGTTACATATCATAATGGTGGATATGGAAGACAGGATGCCCCCCCCCCATTTTATATGGAGTAAAGGAGGAAGTACTACACTGGATAAGACCAAGTATAAACATCGCTAACAGCACCGCGCACAATGAAAAAAGTGCCGGAGGTGATAAGTGACACCCAGTAGACAAGGGACTGAACACTTAAGTCTGTGGACTGCTAGAAAACAGTAGGACAAACACCCCAATGACAATGCATGAGCATGACACAAGCGGGTGATGCATAACGAACAGAATGTGATGACGGGAAGAAAGTAATGAAACATACAGTAACATCTACCTTTCAAACATATAATGTAATAATGAAGGAAATGAAAAACAAGATCCTTAAGCCTAGGTAAGGTCCTTAACCCTAGGTGACATTATATACATATATGTGTAACCCATTGTCCCACCCCTCTCCCCCCTCCCCCCCAATATAGGAGCGGACAGGATAGGAGAAAAAACAGTAGGGGGAAGGACAAGCATAGAGGAATACCCCTAAGTAACCCTTTGGCCCAACGCAACACAAGGACGCCCCGGCCTGTCTGTGGACATGGACAGATAGGAGGAGACAAACGTGTCGGGGGAAGACCACAGCCCTGTGTCAGCAAGATCCCTGAGGGAGTGAGTGGGAAGGAAGCGAAGTGTGGCCGCAGAAGACCGAATGTCATGCGCCGAACCCCGAACCAGAGGATTGTCATCCTTAATGACGCGACACAGGAGTAGTCCCACAGCACGTATGGTCAACCTCCTACCGGGCTTAGGCGCCACCCAGAGCGCCAACCCCGAACGTCGGCACAGTGGAATGAACAATTGAATGAAGCGAAAGAACAGGGCACCACGTGTGATGACGACGGCCGCGCTTAAGAGCGGGAACCGGGAAAGGCTTAAACACGTGTGCCTCTCGTTCGTTCTTAGCAAGAAAATGAACAGACTTAGCCAAAGTTACCGACCCGAGGATGGGAGCAAACCGCAAGCGGTTCTGGGCCCCGAGACATGGCAGCCCACTCCGATACCCTTTCACCCGTAGCTAAAGCTAGAAGAAACAGTGGCTCGCCAAGGAATCTGTCAGGTATGGGGTGGAGGAGTGGATGCCGCAGACGATAGCCATGTGAGAGCCGCCGCCAGAGACCACTGATGGGGAATCTGACGTGGGGTTGGTCCGAGCCGAAAGTAGGCTTGCATGAAAAACTCAAGTTCATACTGAGGAACGACCAACCCAGCGGGGTCTCAAAAGGCACGCGAATGGCATATAGGTGGGTCCTAATTGTGTTGTAGATGGAGTGACGCTCCACAAATAAACAATGGAGGGAGAGAAACACAAGCGCCACTGACGGAGTAGCCTGTGAAGAGTTGTGTAACCAACAAGTAAAGCAGCGCCAGGGAGATTCATATATCATCCACGTAGATGGCGACCAAAGTAGAGTGAATTTGGTAGGTAATGATCGTCCAAACCAGGGGAGCCACCCTGCCGCACAAACATCCACGATGCGAATGCCAACGAGGTCCCTAGGTCCCCTTCGACCCCAAGCGGAAGCTCGAGACCGACAAGGGCACGGGATCCGGGCAGCATCGTATCAGCTGAGTGTACCAGGCTTGGGCCGCGAACAACCAAACTATGCCCTGGTACTCTCTCAGCCTGTGAAGGACCTTGCACAACAAAAGTGCGTCGGTTGGCGGAAACACGTACAGTGACTGCCACCTGGTCCAGTCCTCGCTGAAAGCGTCCGGGCCCCCCGCTGGAGTGCGAAGCCAGAGGGTCAGGAACACAGGCAACTTGGTCGTCACGTGAGAAACGAACAAGTCGACCTGTGGAACATCCCAGGAGGCTGCCAGGCCGTCGAATACGGTTTGTTTGAATGACCATGCTACCAGGGTGCTCCGTCTCCTAGACGGAGCATCCGCCCACAGGGCGGTAGCCCCGGTTAGGTAGGTCGCAGGCAGCGTAATGTTGTAACGATCTGCCTGAAAAGACAGTTCCTCCGCCAGACCCTGAAACACCGTGGATCTGGAGGAGCCCTGTATCAGCATGCAATGAACTGCAGTCATGTAGTCCATCCGGAAGGCCAACGACCAGCCGGGAAGGGATAGCCCTTGACCCCGCAGGAAGAAAAACGGGACCAACAGTATCAAGACGTGTAAGTGTAGGGGAGTGAGACCTGACCACTTGCCTAGGTGTTTGGTGACCCATGGTGGACTGGGAGCCCCATCCCACCTCGCTCGACGCGTCGCTGCCAATCCAGATGGTCGGCGGGGGCGAAGTCCAAGGCACAGCTCTCGCGAGCCTACCCCGAACAAACCCAGTGTGTCAAAACAAATGGAACGAGCGCGGAGGTCGGACAAAGCCGACGTGGAGGCAACAGTGGGAATGTTTTAGTCGCCCAGTTGAAGCAGGCGTGTTGATCCCGAACCTCCCTAGGGGAATGGTCAGACACGCCCAATGGAGCGACCCGATCAACGAGTCCCAGAGTGACCCGGTAATGGAGACCGAGCGCAACGCAGCAAAAAGTGTCCATCGAAGCTGCGAGGCAGTACCCGACTCTGTCCGACGGTCGCGCTCGCCATGACCCCATCCAGGCCCACCCATGTCACATCTTGTGACGGGGTGAGGCACGACGTGGGAATGTTTATCTGGAAACCTAAACTTGTGATGTGGTGGATGATAAGGAGAGTGTGTTGTGCACATTGAGTGGGAGAGTCTGCGGAGATGAGCTAATCGTCCAAGTAAAACAGGAATTGAATCCCCTGACGGAGCAGGGGAGTCAGAGCCTGCTGGACGAGTTACGTAAAGACTCGTGGTGCGATATTGAGACCGAAGGGCCGCCTGTCGAACGTGAATACCCTTGCGTGCAGCCGGAGCGCCAGATAGCACTGGAACCGAGGTGCAAGCGGCACATGCCAATATGAGTCCATGAGAACCAGGGACATCACCCAGCAGCCGGGACGGAGCGCCAACCGCACCCGACTGATGGTGAGCATCCGAAAGCGGTTGTCCACGATATGCAAATTGACGCACGACAGGTCGACCACCGGTCTCATTGCATCGCAGTCCGTCTGCGGGACCAGAAACACATGTGAGAGGATGTGTGTGAAGGTATCTTCTTGATGCGGGAGGGAACAAGAACGAGAGGACATTCTAAGAAAATTTACAAAGAAAGAAATAGGCTTGAGAAGGCAAAGAACTCATTTTGTGATAGAGTGGTAAATGAGTGGAACGCACTGCCCCCAGATTCCGAATCCATAAGGGAGTTTGAAAGTAATCTTGATAAAGCACGGGGAAGACAAGATTTGAAGTTTGATTATAAAACAAAAATACAGAATAGTAAATATGTTGCGTCTGCTACCGCCGCCGCCAACACCGTGAACGACCGCAGCAGTGCAAGTACTGGTACTGAGCTGGATACACAGGCATAGTTTGCCTTTTTCCAGAGGATCTACTGTAAGAAACTGTAAGAATACCCGCCTGAGTGGCGAGATTACCCGAACAATCCCATGCTCGAGTATTGAAATGACAACCGTGGCCACGTCTGGAGAGACGTACAGATGTCGGGGAGGACGTCCGAGAAGGGGCCTAGACCGCCCCCTCCAGAACACCCTGGGAGGAAGCGGCTGCGGGAGGCCGCGATGCCCCAGAAACACGGGGTGCGAAGTGTCCCGCAGTCGCAAAGAGGTAAGTCTTTTGCCACGCACCAACCGAGAAGAGACCCTCAGTTGCGAGCTCAGAGAGGAGTAGCTTCGTCCTGATCTCCGCGGGCGCCTACGTACAGAAGGCAACCCTCAGCGACGATCTACACAAAGCAGCCTCATGGATGGCCCCTGAATGTCACCCACTGAGGTCAGGGCGAGCTGCAGGCGCACGCGCCGCAAGGTCTCCCAACCCGTCTTGAGGTTACCAGCAGGTTCGGCTTCAAGAAGCCGGAAGTGAAACCTCGCCATTTGGAACAGCAGGAGGGAGGAGAGCCAGCGAGCGGCGCGTTGCCGGAGCCGGAGATCCTGCTCGATGGCACTCTTCTCCGATAGCACAAAGAAAGACGTGGGCAACTGGTCGAACACAAAGTAGGGGCATTCAGCCATGACCAATATGTGGGAGACCCCCCGGACGATGACAGGACTAGCCCAGACACAAAAGTGTTGTCAGGGGGCAGGAGAGAAACAAAGCCCTCAGCAGACCTGACGCCAAAACCAACCCCCTCCACCAGCCACCGATCCCAAGGCCCATCCTCAAGATTGGTGAGCTCGAGCATGACGTTGCTTGTAGCATTGTGAGCACTCTTCACCAGAGGAAGACCGGCAATGGCTGACAGAGCGGGAGCATCAGCTAAGATGTCTCTGCGGGCGTAGTCCGACCAGAAACGTGTAGACCCAGAGGGAGATACCCTAGGACAGTATGTAAAAACAGCAAATCCGACCTACTGGGGTGAGGCCGGATATCCACCTCTGGGACTAAGCCGTCCGGAGTCAGTGCCCGGAAGATACCCGGAGCACGAATCTGCACATTCCAATTACCAGCAACTGGCCGTTCACCCCCGTGCATGAGGGGCGGCACAGGCCGGGTGAGTAGCCACCATATTCTGCCAAGACGCAGGCTCGCCTCACAAAGAAGGGAGGACACGTTTGGTAATCTTAAACGTAGACAGTGGGGGAACACTAACGGGCTGGCCAACCATCCCCAGCCACACCCAGGCAGCACGCCGAAAGACGGTGAAGGAGCCGGAGAGGGGGCTGGCGCAAGCAGAGCCGCGGCCGCCACCACAGGGGTTGCTGGGCCAGTAGGCAGTTGACCTTAGTAAAGGGGAAAGGCCAGTAAAATCATCAGACATCTACATCCAAGCGTCCCAACCGAATTGTCTAGCATTACAGCTGACGAGGGAGCGTCCGGGGGAAAAGAGAAGAGAGGCAAAGCATAGGTCCGACCTAGAGTAGGGTAGAAAGCACCTGAGGGCGGAACGGGCCCCGGGAGGCCCGAACCCAGATGCCAGAGGCTCGTAGAGAGCTGACCTGTAAGAGAAGGTGTCGAGTCAGAGGAACGACCTGGAGCGGGAGTCATCCACGCACCAGGGTGGAGCGAGCCGATTGCAGCCCGTCCTAGAGACCCGCGGCACCGGTGAGGGTGGAAGGAAAAAACCACTCAAGACACCGGTGAGCACAATGTAGGGTAAGACCGTGGCTTAGGAACCTCAAGGCATTGGTGAGTCCAAAAGAGGTGAAGACAGCGTCTCAGGAACTCAAGGTATTGGTGAGTTCAAGGTAGGGTAAGACCGAGTCTCAGGAGCTGGAATCAGACGAAAACTGGTGCCCCCAAGATGGTATAGAAAAACCGTAGACAGGCAAGCAAGAGCAAGCCGAGGAGGCAACAGTGTCTGACATCCAAAACGCCCCCCCCCCTAAAAGTTAGGCTAAGCGAAAAGTTGGCCTAGCCTAAAGAGGGGCAGGGAAAAAAGAAGCTCGACGTCGGAACGTAGAGCCCACTGCAAAACCGCGGTTTTGCAGGAATGTTAGTCCGACCAGTATGTCGGACGGCAGAGAGCGGCCAAACAATCAGAGGATCACCGAAGACCGCATGTGCGGGGATCCAGGGGTATACAGCAGACGGACCTGAGAAGGAACTCTGACACTGTTGCCAACCCAAAAAATACCAAGAAGATGGTTTCACATATCTGAGATTTCGCAGGAGCCGTGCATGACATGCCGGACCAAATTGGCAACAGTGTGAAGAGTGAGCAACAGCCCTCCATCGACGAAGGCTAGGCCACGAACGCCCCCCGCCAACAGACGGAAGAGCGATCCACTAACGGAGGTAACCAGGGCTCATCACTAGGCCTGTATGGGCGAGGAAGAGACCCCAATAGGTAAGGGAACCCTATGAGGAGGCTAAATGAAAGAGAAAGAAGAGGACTGTGCCCCCCTTTCATACATTAAGGTAGCCTAGCCTAGGAAAACTCCGATAGAGTGACAGCACTTCGCGAAACGAGCTCCGCTCCCCCCCCCCCCAAGGCGACAGTACACGTAGGCCTTAGGCGGGGGGGAGGGGGGCAGGAGGAGAGCATCCAAAGTGGAGCGGAGCACAGCCTGGGAAACAGGGGAGAAGAGTATGAAACACCAGAAGCGATGCATCAACAGGCATGGATAAGTAGCAATGCACTCTTCAACCCAAAACCCAGAGAGGAGCGGACCATCAAGGTACCCTCCAGTCGGGGGCGGAACAACAGGACAGCCAAAAAAGCGTGAAACACACGCCGCCGTAGGGCGGTGTAAACACGCCCTGGTGCGGTCTTGGTAGACCAAAATAAAAAAGTCGTAAAGTAAACCGATCACAAGGGCAGGGAGACACCCAAAAGCGCTCACTAGACGTTGAGAAAGAAACCTCCGCTGCATAACGGAGAGTGGAGACCCCCCCCCCCAATGTAAACCCCCAACCAGGTGAACAAAGAAGGCGACATTACCCGTAGGCCTAGGCGTAAGCGAGGGAGGCACAGGAGAGCACCCAAAGTGTAGCGTAGCACAGCCTGGGAAAAAAGGGAGAAGAGCATTAAACACCAGAACCGATGCTATGATACTGGTATAAAAACTTTTGTCCCTAAGTACATTAATAAAAGGAAAAAAAGTAATCGCAAAGTATGGTTTAACCGCGAATGTAGGCAAGCACAGGAAGCAAAAAACAAAGCCTGGAAAAAGATGAGAAACTGGGATTCGGAAGATAAACGGCAAAAGTATAAAGAGGAGAGAAACAAATACACAGAAATGAGGAGGAGGTCAGAGGCAAACCATGAGAAAGGGATAGTGGAGAACTATGAAAAGAATCCAAAAATGTTTTTCAAGTTTGTAAACGGCAAAAGGAAGATAAAAGCCACGATCGTTAAGATTAAAAGTGGAAACAGAATCATAGAAGAGGATACGGAGATTGCGGAAGAACTAAATAGAAATTTTGCATCAGTATTTACAAAAGAAGGAGAATTCATTGCACCAGAAACCAATGAGATAGGTACAGAGGAAATGCCGGAAGTAACATTTAACAGACCAGAGCTCATAGACAAAATGAGTAAGGTGGATCCAAACAAAGCCGCTGGACCGGACGGAGTATCAGGCTGGATTATTAAAGAAAATGCTATGGAACTGAGTATACCGTTATATGACATAATGACCAAATCATTGGACACAGGGATAGTACCTACAGAATGGAAAAGAGCAAACATTATTCCTATATTTAAGGGAGGAAGCAGAGATAAACCACTGAACTATAGACCTGTATCACTATTGAGCATCCTCATGAAGATTCTGGAAGGATTAATAAGGGACAAATGAGTGAAATACCTGGAATCCAAAAGATTAATTACTGACCGACAATTTGGATTCAGAGGTGGCAGATCATGTATAAGCAACTTGTTGAGTTTTTACTCTAGAGTAATAGACACAGTGGACAAGAGGGAAGGATGGGTAGACTGTGCCTACCTAGACTTTAAAAAGGCATTTGACAAAGTTCCACACAAGAGATTGCTGTGGAAATTAAAACATGAGGGAAAAGTAGGAGACAAACTGCTGAAATGGATGGAGAGCTACCTTAGCGGAAGACAGATGAGAACAACAGTAAGGGGGAAATCGTCAAACTGGACTCAAATTACGAGTGGGGTACCACAAGGATCTGTTCTAGCCCCAATCATGTTTCTAATATTTGTAAATGACGTGCCTGAGGGACTAACAAGCTACATGAGTATGTTTGCGGACGATGCTAAGCTGCTTAAAACGATCAGAACCGAGGAGGATTGCCTTGAGCTCCAAGCAGATTTGCAAAAGATCCATGAATGGAGCATCAAATGGAATATGGAGTTCAATGCAGGGAAATGTAAGACTCTAGAAATGGGTAAAAGCAAGTACAGACCTAGAAAAGATTATAAACTAGGAAACGAAGTGATTCCCAAAGCAGAAAAAGAAAAAGACTTGGGGATAGAATTTAGGGATAACATGTCTCCAGAAAGCCACCGTAAATAAGATAGTGAGAGAATCACTGGCATTATTGGCAAATATTAGGATGTCTTTCAATTATCTTAATGAAAACACCATGAAACAAATAATAATGGCAATAATAAGACCCAGGATGGAATATGCATCTGTAGTGTGGTCCCCTCACTTGAAGAAACATATCCACAAAATTGAGAGGGTACAGAGAGCAGCTACGAGGATGATCCCAGGTTTGGAAAATTTGGAGTACCAAGAGAGGCTCGAGAGATTGAATCTACCTACACTGGAACAGAGAAGGAAACGAGGACAGCAAATTCAGATATATAAATGTGTTAGAGGTATTGACAAAATTGACCAAGAAAACTTCATAGAGAGGGATGGAGGTGAGAGGACAAGAGGTCACAGCTACAAACTAAAAGTGCTAAATAGTAAATCTGATCTGAAAAGTAAAAGATTTCCTACCAACTCGATTAGTGGGTGGAACAAATTGCCAGCCGAAGTAGTGTCTGCACCATCAGTGCATAGTTTCAAAGCACGGTATGACAAACATATCTTAGGAGGCGGGAATTAACGAGCATGCTCACTCCCGCAAATACAACTAGTGTAAGTACAACTAGTGTAAGTACCAACAGGCATGGACAAGTAGCAATGCACTCCCCAACCCAAACCCAGAGAGGAGCGGACCAACAAGGGACCCTCCGGTCTGGGGCGGGACAACAAGACAGCCAAAAAAGCGTGTAACACACGCCGCCGTAGAGCAGGGTAAACCCGCCGTAGAGCGGGGAACCCGCCCTGGAGCGGACACCGATACGCTCCAGAGCGCGCCACAGCCACCAGCACCACAAAGACGAGTAGGACCGACCCAGAGCGGGGGAAGAACCCACGCCCTAAGGCAGGGGTAAACACGCCCTGGAGCGGACACCGATATGCTCCAGAGCGGGCCACACCCACCAGAACCTTACCAAGGCACCTCAGAGACGAGTAAGGACCGACCCAGAGCGGGGGAAGAACCCGCGCCCGAGGGCGGGGGAAGACACCAAGAGAGCCAGCTGAAAACCCAAACTAACCGACCTGGAGCAGGGAAAACCATCGCTCCAGGGCGGGGGCGGTCATGCTTGAGCGGGGGGATGATATAGCGGACTCACGCCCGGTCTAGAGCGGCCAAATACACGCTCGAGGGCGGTACAAAGACGACCTAGAGCGGGGTCGAAGAGGGACAGACCAGAAGCAGTCACCAAAGTACGCCCAGGAGCGGGAATACCGACGCCCCAGGGCGGAGCGGTGAACACCATATTAAAAGTCTGAGGGCTAGGGCAGGTCCAAGTGAAAAAAGACATGCGACGAGTGCAGACGCCCCCCCCGGGGCGGGAAGGACGACGCTCCCGGGCGGGGGGGGGGGCCCGGGCCAAGGAACAGAGGGACCGAAGCGTCACTCACGGACGACACTTAAGACAGAAAGTCTGAAAAAGGAGAAGTGTCACGTCTGCCAAGAAGGCCCCCCAGGGACTCGAGAAAAGGAAAACGCCAACCAAAGACCGACCTGACGTGGGACGTGACCCACGAACAGGGAGGAGCAGAGGAAGACATAGCCTAATCACAAGGCCCAAAGGTGGCAAAATCAAGGTAAATAGCAGAACACAAAGTTGGGGTTCTGGAAAGCCAGAGGTAGTCAGATAACTGGTGCGAACCCCATAAAACATAATAAGGGGAGTCAAGGGACATCCCCAGGGGTTGCAACAGAATCGAACGACAAAACGTCCCCTGTAGGCTAGGCTACCCACAAAAAGTTAGCCTAATCGGCACTAGGTGATAGGAATAAAGAAAAAGAAGGATGCCACTAGCACCCGCACACCCAAAGAGGTGTGAGTGCGACATTAAAAGACCAATCATGAGGCAAGTGACATCCATGGTCGGCGCCCCCCACCATAACATCACCCGAAAAACCGAAGTTAGCCTAGCCACCGAAAAAATGCGCGTAAGTCAGAAACCAAGTAAGTGACAAGAAGCCCTAAATGAATAGAACCTATCAAAACCTAAACTAAAGTCACCGCAAAGAAATTAAAAGCAATATAAGGCAAAGGCCTTTCAACACTAGCGTCGTCCCAAGACACACATGCGCAGAGGGCTGAAAACATGAGAGACCTCCACTTTCAACGCAAACACTCGAATAAAACACCTGAGTGCCCATTTTACGTTATGCCTACAACACGGATCATCTATCTACAATTCCAGGCGCCAATTAAAGGCCCAAAACTCACCAAAGGTGACAATGATAGGAGTGGAAGGCACCAAAATGACGGAGCACTACAAAAAACATGTGTGCACCCGAGTGGTAGCGCGAAAGAGATGCCCTTTAATCCGGACCGGGTTAGAAGGTACGCCCCTGACAGCGGCGTGAAGAGCCAGATGGAATGGCCTAGTCGACAACTTTTTCTTTTCTTTCTCGTTTCTCGTTTCAATTTTCTATTTAAAAGACCTCAAAAGTATGTACAACGTACCTAGTAGAGAGAGTAAGGTGCTACTCTAGATGTTATCGATTTAATTCGCGCTATGTGCATACAATAATTGCCGCTCTAGAGCGAAGCAGATTACATCGTCATAGTATAAGCTCTACGTTGGATACTCCGAGGCTACTACTAAATAGAAGGTTTGTGGAAAGTACTTAGAATATACGGAGTAGATGGCAAGTTGCTGAAAGCAGTGAAGAGCATGTATGAGGGTGCAAAGGCGGCAGTACGTGTGGAGTGAGCAGAGCGAGTTCTTTGACCTGAATGTTGGTTTGAAACAGGGGTGTGTGATGTCCCCGTGGTTGTTTACTGTATATATGGATGGAGTCATGAAAGAAATACTATCATGAGCAGTGGATGTTGGTGTATCGCTGAAAAGGGAGGGAAATTAGTGGAAGCTACCTATACTGCTGTTCGCGAATGATGCAGTTCTGATGAGTGATAATGAATGGGAGTTGCAGGGTCTGGTAAATAAGTTTGGAACAGTGTGCGAAAAACGGAATTTGAAGCTATATGCGGGGAAGAGCAAGGTTATGGTCTTCGAAAGGGGTGAAGTCACAGAGTGTGAGGTGAAGCTGAACGGTCAGGCTATGGAGATCGTGAGCTTTTTTAAGTATCTGGGCAGTGTGTTGAGTAAAGATGGGACTATGGATGAAGAAGTGCGGGAGATGGTACAACAGGGGAAGAGGGTTGTAGGAACGCTGAAAGCAGTAACAAGAAATAGGGTGGTCAGTATGGAAGTGAAGAAGTCCTTGCATGACAGTGTGGTAATCCCGACACTGACTTATGGAAGTGAAGCATGGACGTTGGTTGAGAGACTCAGACCAAGAGTGAGAGCAGTGGAAATGAATTACTTAACCTAAGACGTGCGCATGGGGGGTATGAGACACCACACTCCTGTGCGCACGTATTTGAGCTGTTCCCATCACTAACATCGTTATTTTACCATAAATAGCATTAATACTTATCCATATGCACCTATTATAGGTTGATTATAAAGGTATTAACCTGTTACAGCAATAAAACAAGTGGAAACAGCGTTTGGATGGTCAAAATCGGCGATACAGGCCGGAAGTTACTTAATGTATGGCTGAGGCAACCCCCCTCCCCTCCTCTCCTCCCCTTGTCTGGAGAGACAGTTACGCAATAGTCTCTCTCTCGCTCTTTCCCACGCTTGGTAACAGTGATGACAACGCCCTGCTACCAACTCGCTAATGTTAGCACGAAAATAGACCACAGAATAAGGGAATAACAGGGAAAATAGGTGATAACTGAAGGAGGTGAGGAAAGTGGGGAAGGAGGGGAGGTGGAGGAGTGATATTCGGCATGGCCCAGGGGCAAAAAAAAAAAAAAAAAAAAATTGGGGTGTTTTTAATGGATTTTTTTTCCCCCAGACTCTTAAGAGTCTTCCCGCAGTCGCCCGGGGAAACTCTTAAGAGTCTTCCAGCACTTGCCAGGTTAAGAAGTGTGTGCGGAGTTACATGGAGAGATAGACAGACTAATGAAGAAGTAAAAAGGAGGTGTGGTGTGGAGGTAGATGTGCTGGAAAGTGTGAAAAGGAACAACTTGAGATGGTTCGGCCATAATTATGGAACGTATGGAAAGCGAGAGAATGACTAAGAGGGTGTACAAGAGCGAGGTGGAGGGACAGAGAGAGAGGTAGACCGAAGGAGAGGTGGAAGGATGGAGTGAGGAAGTATATGAACGAAGGCGGTGCTGGTTGGGGGAGGGACGTCGACTGACTGGGGACAGAGGTACATGGAGGCGGTTCGTTCATGGCCACCCCTTCGGGGATCACGGCGTCGGGCAATAGATAGATAGATAGACAATAACTACACAATGTAGAATATTCTAGTCTTCACCCATCGCACAGCATCGACCATATCTACCTCTGGTATGCATAAAAACTTGATTAGGCCATATATGTGCAGAGATATGAGCATCGGTAAATGACGAATTTCGGGAGTAAACAATGAATTCTAGGCTTTCATCCTGCTGACTGACCTAAATATTTTTATCATAAAAACTGAACCACTTGGTCTAGAGACTTCTAGTTTTCACCAAAAGCAAGACAACAACAAAAAACTGCTGCTGGATATATACCGGTATATATGCTAGGTTAGGCAATTTTTTCGTGTACAAAAAAGCGTGGCAAAATCTCGAGAATTCTATATTTTACCCGGGTTCGGACTTGGCGGGATTAAAGGGCCCGAAGCTGGAGGGTTAACTAAGAAATGTGCTGTATGCACTAAACTCTGTGATGGTTTGCTAAATCATAAGGAGGCTGCATGGCAAGTGGTTCTTTTGTAAATTAAGGGTAAGTTCAATAACTATACAAAGGAGGTAGATCATAAAGTGCTGCAATGCGATGATCAGGCTATGTGGGATCATTTAGTGATCAAATATCCAGTTGTTAAATCTAAAACTATTCGTTCTACGGCGTCAACAAAGAAAGTATCTAAAGTGACTTCCAAAGAAACAATTAGTACTGAAGACGAGTCCACTGATGATGACAGAGCTAAGAGTGTTAACCCCCTCCCCTGCCGGCAGGCGAAACGACCGACGCCGGATTCGTCTTACTCTGAGGGCAGGACCCGATCCAGATCGCGGTCACCCTTAAGACAATCATCCCCTTGTCACTCTTCGGGTCAGCCAGGTCCGCCGGCTGCCAAGAAGAGAAAGGTCACGCCAGAAAATGTGATGCCGGAAGAGAAGGTGTGACGTTAACCACTCCGTTAGAACCGCATGGCTTGTCCTACGGTGACTCGCTAGGATCGCCAGGGCAGTGGATGTGGCTACAGTTGATGTATTATTGTGTGCTTTATTTCATATGAAAGCTCGTGTCATGGGCAGTCCAGAAAGGCTCTTTGTTTTCGCCCATGTCAAGGCTTTATATATTTAATTGCAAAGTATATGTTTTATCATTAAGTAGTAATGATAGGATTTGAGAGAGAGAGAGAGAGTAGAACAGAGTGTGAGGAGGCGCGCAGTGTTTTTTGCCATGCTTGATGACGTCATAGCTGGCTGGCCTCCTGGGGATTGGTTGGAGGAGTTTTTTACCATGCTTGGTGACGTCATGGTTGGTTGGCCTCTTTGGGATTGGCTGGAGGACTTGTTACCGCTTTGCTTACGCGGTGCGAGCTAGTGCTAGTATATATACAGCTCTCTTGCCACTCTCTCCCTAAGATCTGGTTTCTAGAACGCATCCCTCTTATCCCTTTGATATCTGTCCCCCTCTCTGCACCTGAGAACCTTTTCCTCTGCCTATCTCTCTCATTTCCCATATCTTTCACCACCTTTTATTAATATTAAACCCCCTCTGGTTAACTCTGCATAATCAGCTTCATGCTGGCCAGTTGTATTGTGCGTTAAGGTCTTATATAACCCATGTATGTTTAGTTGTTAAGATAAGTTGATCACGAAGCATTGGCTGGCATTCATATTGTTCAGTACTGCTTCCTGTAATGATTAGTGTTCTTCTGGATTAGATAATGCTAGACTAGGAGTCTGATACTATAAGGTATTGTTTCCTATAAGGTATTGTTATTGTCGTCGCAAGTGACATCCATGGTCGGCGCCCCCCACCATAACATCACCCGAAAAACCGAAGTTAGCCTAGCCACCGAAAAAATGCGCGTAAGTCAGAAACCAAGTAAGTGACAAGAAGCCCTAAATGAATAGAAACTATCAAAACCTAAACTAAAGTCACCGCAAAGAAATTAAAAGCAATATAAGGCAAAGGCCTTTCAACACTAGCGTCGTCCCAAGACACACATGCGCAGAGGGCTGAAAACATGAGAGACCTCCACTTTCAACGCAAACACTCGAATAAAACACCTGAGTGCCCATTTTACGTTATGCCTACAACACGGATCATCTATCTACAATTCCAGGCGCCAATTAAAGGCCCAAAACTCACCAAAGGTGACAATGATAGGAGTGGAAGGCACCAAAATGACGGAGCACTACAAAAAACATGTGTGCACCCGAGTGGTAGCGCGAAAGAGATGCCCTTTAATCCGGACCGGGTTAGAAGGTACGCCCCTGACAGTGGCGTGAAGAGCCAGATGGAATGGCCTAGTCGACAACTTTTTCTTTCTTTCTCGTTCTCGTTTCAATTTTCTATTTAAAAGACCTCAAAAGTATGTACAAACGTACCTAGTAGAGAGAGTAAGGTGCTACTCTAGATGTTATCGATTTAATTCGCGCTATGTGCATACAATAATTGCCGCTCTAGAGCGAAGCAGATTACATCGTCATAGTATAAGCTCTACGTTGGATACTCCGAGGCTACTACTAAATAGAAGGTTTGTGGAAAGTACTTAGAATATACGGAGTAGATGGCAAGTTGCTGAAAGCAGTGAAGAGCATGTATGAGGGTGCAAAGGCGGCAGTACGTGTGGAGTGAGCAGAGCGAGTTCTTTGACCTGAATGTTGGTTTGAAACAGGGGTGTGTGATGTCCCCGTGGTTGTTTACTGTATATATGGATGGAGTCATGAAAGAAATACTATCATGAGCAGTGGATGTTGGTGTATCGCTGAAAAGGGAGGGAAATTAGTGGAAGCTACCTATACTGCTGTTTGCGAATGATACAGTTCTGATGAGTGATAATGAATGGGAGTTGCAGGGTCTGGTAAATAAGTTTGGAACAGTGTGCGAAAAACGGAATTTGAAGCTATATGCGGGGAAGAGCAAGGTTATGGTCTTCGAAAGGGGTGAAGTCACAGAGTGTGAGGTGAAGCTGAACGGTCAGGCTATGGAGATCGTGAGCTTTTTAAGTATCTGGGCAGTGTGTTGAGTAAAGATGGGACTATGGATGAAGAAGTGCGGGAGATGGTACAACAGGGGAAGAGGGTTGTAGGAACGCTGAAAGCAGTAACAAGAAATAGGGTGGTCAGTATGGAAGTGAAGAAGTCCTTGCATGACAGTGGTATCCCGACACTGACTTATGGAAGTGAAGCATGGACGTTGGTTGAGAGACTCAGACCAAGAGTGAGAGCAGTGGAAATGAATTACTTAACCTAAGACGTGCGCATGGGGGGTATGAGACACCACACTCCTGTGCGCACGTATTTGAGCTGTTCCCATCACTAACATCGTTATTTTACCATAAATAGCATTAATACTTATCCATATGCACCTATTATAGGTTGATTATAAAGGTATTAACCTGTTACAGCAATAAAACAAGTGGAAACAGCGTTTGGATGGTCAAAATCGGCGATACAGGCCGGAAGTTACTTAATGTATGGCTGAGGCAACCCACCTCCCCTCCTCTCCTCCCCTTGTCTGGAGAGACAGTTACGCAATAGTCTCTCTCTCGCTCTTTCCCACACTTGGTAACAGTGATGACAACGCCCTGCTACCAACTCGCTAATGTTAGCACGAAAATAGACCACAGAATAAGGGAATAACAGGGAAAATAGGTGATAACTGAAGGAGGTGAGGAAAGTGGGGAAGGAGGGGAGGTGGAGGAGTGATATTCGGCATGGCCCAGGGGCAAAAAAAAAATAAAAAAAATTGGGTGTTTTTAATGGATTTTTTTTCCCCCAGACTCTTAAGAGTCTTCCCGCAGTCGCCCGGGGAAACTCTTAAGAGTCTTCCAGCACTTGCCAGGTTAAGAAGTGTGTGCGGAGTTACATGGAGAGATAGACAGACTAATGAAGAAGTAAAAGGAGGTGTGGTGTGGAGGTAGATGTGCTGGAAAGTGTGAAAAGGAACAACTTGAGATGGTTCGGCCATAATTATGGAACGTATGGAAAGCGAGAGAATGACTAAGAGGGTGTACGAGAGCGAGGTGGAGGGACAGAGAGAGAGAGGTAGACCGAAGGAGAGGTGGAAGGATGGAGTGAGGAAGTATATGAACGAAGGCGGTGCTGGTTGGGGGAGGGACGTCGACTGACTGGGGACAGAGGTACATGGAGGCGGTTCATTCGTGGCCACCCCTTCGGGGATCACGGCGTCGGGCAATAGATAGATAGATAGACAATAACTACACAATGTAGAATATTCTAGTCTTCACCCATCGCACAGCATCGACCATATCTACCTCTGGTATGCATAAAAACTTGATTAGGCCATATGTGCAGAGATATGAGCATCGGTAAATGACGAATTTCGGGAGTAAACAATGAATTCTAGGCTTTCATCCTGCTGACTGACCTAAATATTTTTATCATAAAAACTGAACCACTTGGTCTAGAGACTTCTAGTTTTCACCAAAAGCAAGACAACAACAAAAAACTGCTGCTGGATATATACCGGTATATATGCTAGGTTAGGCAATTTTTTCGTGTACAAAAAAGCGTGGCAAAATCTCGAGAATTCTATATTTTACCCGGGTTCGGACTTGGCGGGATTAAAGGGCCCGAAGCTGGAGGGTTAACTAAGAAATGTGCTGTATGCACTAAACTCTGTGATGGTTTGCTAAATCATAAGGAGGCTGCATGTCAAGTGGTTCTTTTGTAAATTAAGGGTAAGTTCAATAACTATACAAAGGAGGTAGATCATAAAGTGCTGCAATGCGATGATCAGGCTATGTGGGATCATTTAGTGATCAAATATCCAGTTGTTAAATCTAAAACTATTCGTTCTACGGCGTCAACAAAGAAAGTATCTAAAGTGACTTCCAAAGAAACAATTAGTACTGAAGACGAGTCCACTGATGATGACAGAGCTAAGAGTGTTAACCCCCTCCCCCGCCGGCAGGCGAAACGACCGACGCCGGATTCGTCTTACTCTGAGGGCAGGACCCGATCCAGATCGCGGTCACCCTTAAGACAATCATCCCCTTGTCACTCTTCGGGTCAGCCAGGTCCGCCGGCTGCCAAGAAGAGAAAGGTCACGCCAGAAAATGTGATGCCGGAAGAGAAGGTGTGACGTTAACCACTCCGTTAGAACCGCATGGCTTGTCCTACGGTGACTCGCTAGGATCGCCAGGGCAGTGGATGTGGCTACAGTTGATGTATTATTGTGTGCTTTATTTCATATGAAAGCTCGTGTCATGGGCAGTCCAGAAAGGCTCTTTGTTTTCGCCCATGTCAAGGCTTTATATATTTAATTGCAAAGTATATGTTTTATCATTAAGTAGTAATGATAGGATTTGAGAGAGAGAGAGAGAGAAAGAGAGTAGAACAGAGTGTGAGGAGGCGCGCAGTGTTTTTTGCCATGCTCGATGACGTCATAGCTGGCTGGCCTCCTGGGGATTGGTTGGAGGAGTTTTTTACCATGCTTGGTGACGTCATGGTTGGTTGGCCTCTTTGGGATTGGCTGGAGGACTTGTTACCGCTTTGCTTACGCGGTGCGAGCTAGTGCTAGTATATATACAGCTCTCTTGCCACTCTCTCCCTCAGATCTGGTTTCTAGAACGCATCCCTCTTATCCCTTTGATATCTGTCCCCCTCTCTGCACCTGAGAACCTTTTCCTCTGCCTATCTCTCTCATTTCCCATATCTTTCACCACCTTTTATTAATATTAAACCCCCTCTGGTTAACTCTGCATAATCAGCTTCATGCTGGCCAGTTGTATTGTGCGTTAAGGTCTTATATAACCCATGTATGTTTAGTTGTTAAGATAAGTTGATCACGAAGCATTGGCTGGCATTCATATTGTTCAGTACTGCTTCCTGTAATGATTAGTGTTCTTCTGGATTAGATAATGCTAGACTAGGAGTCTGATACTATAAGGTATTGTTTCCGATGGGTGCTGGCTTTAGTTAAAAGCTGCACGACATACCTGAGAACTGGAGTTGATTGGGTAAATTCTAGTCTGCGTGCCATTGAGAGTAGAGCATGCACGAATGAGGGCTTTTTGCCTATACCATTCTGCACTGTTCTAAGCTCGGTTGTTTGTCTTTGAGGTACGCCAGGAGAACGCTTAATACTTCGGTACTAAGGTTTCTCAAGAGAGCTACCCTTCACTATAACGTAATACTTGACGCACAGACTTGAGATTTGCACTAGGCTATGCGGCATGCCATGCACACCAGTATCTCGTATCATTGACTCTAGCTAGACTTTATCAGTCATAGTAGACATTAAGTATATTAAACCAATTACTCTTATTATGCATACCCGTTTATGATTACACAAGCATTTCGCAGCCTAGTTTGATGTATTGAGACACAAACGACTTAGGCTCTTTTTGTTGATAGGAATACTGCATTGCCATGGCGATTATTATTATTGTTGTAGCGTTTAGGATATTCTTGGCTCCGACTGCATTATAGCTCCTGCCTTTTTGTGTGCATAGCCTGCACGAGCATTGTTCCGCTGCCTGCCTTTTTGGGTTCCATTTCCGATTCGAGCATCTTGATAGCATCTAACATTTAAAGAAGATTCCTTGTTGGTGTTGAAGGACTTTAGTGCACTTTCTTTCATGCAGGAGTGCCTGACATTTATTGATTAAAGTAACGTAAGCTGTAACTTCTCTTACCACCTTACTTTGCATACCATAACCAAGCACCTTCGGTTATAGGTAGTAATAGGCTGTTTTCACATAACATTAAGCCTAGAGTAGACGCACATTTATTGAGAGTTTGATAACCTATTATTGCATATAGAACTCTGGAGAGTATTTGTGTTCTTTGTTCACTGGGAATATACATCAGAGGTTGGATCTAGCGCTTTCCGTTGTAGCATTTATGCCATTACTAGTCCAATGAATAAGAGCCCTGATATATTTAAACCTGTCGTAACAAATGGCGACCTTACCTAGGATTTGGTGAACCTACATTTATTAGCAGGGAACATTTGTTGTTTTGGGGAATATTTTGCAGGGATCAGCAAGAATAATGTTTTTTTGCAACATAGTATAGCCCTTGAGTATTTCCGAGAATTTTTGTGTGTATATTGAGGTATAAGAGTTTGGGGTGCTTCTTTTCTGAATATTGAGGTGAGAATTTTTTTTGAGCATCATGTCTTATACCGGATCAGAGGAGAATGGAGACACAGTACGTAATGTCGAAACTGAGGAACAGCAGTATGATGAAATGGTTAATCAGGTGAACTGTGAGGAGGATGCTAGGATATTTTTGCAATGGCCTGTTACTGCCGAGCGGTTGGAGGGTATGGATCGGTACGGTCTTCAATGCCTGGCCACAGCTATCGGTCATGCGGGTACTAGCAGCATGACCAGGGATAACTTGATAACGTGTGTACTGGGCAGGGTGACTGGTGAGCGAGATGGGTTGAGTGCTCAGAGCCCTTCGGCCATGCTTCCCCTACACTCGACTCCCAGCCATCCCAGTAGTTTGCCGACCCCGAGTACGCTTCCACAGTTGGGTGGTGACTGGCAGGGGGGGTTACCCCTGGGGGGACCACCGGTAATTTCAAACATTGTAGCACCTTCACCTCCTCAAGGGTTAACTCCAGAATTATTGTATCAGCTCGAATTAGCTAAGATCGAAGAGAGAAAGGCTATCAGGGTAGGTGAGCTTCAGCAGCAAATAGAATTAGCCAAGATAGAAGAGAGAAAAAGTCACCAGCACATAGAGCTAGCAAAAATCCAAGCTGATTTAGAGTCGACTAGGTACTGTGCCGACATGGACGTAGAGAAGTCGCGAGTAGAGACAACGGGACAGCGACTTGGGGCTGATAACCGTGCTCATGATCAATCTCTCTCGCACTTATTGAAACTGGTTCCGGTGTTTGATGAGAGTGGGGTAACAGAATATTTCGCACGCTTTGAGAAGAAGTGCCAGGAACACCAGTGGCCAGAGAATAAATGGGCAGCACTTGTATCCTCTAGATTAATAGGCAAGGGTCTTAAAGCCTACGATGCGTTACCTTTGGAGTCATGTATTGTGTATGAGGATCTCAAGGAGGCTGTCCTGAGGGCTTACGAACTGCAACCAGAAACGTACCGTTTGAAGTTCCGGGGTGTAACTAAGGGAAGAGATAGCACCTTTTTGGAACACGCCCGGGACTTGTCCGATGCTATGGGGAACTGGCTCCGATCTGAGAAGGTAACAACATTTGATGGAATTAAGCAGTTAATGATGTTGGAGCAGTTCTTTAACCTAACAAGTGCGCATGGGGGTAATTAGGCACCTCTCCCTGTGCGCATGTGGAAAATAGGTGATAACTGAAGGAGAGGAGGAAAGTGGGGAAGGAGGGGAGGTAGAGGACTGAGATTTTGCATGGCCCAGGGGCCAATTTTTGTTTTTTTTTTTTTTTTTCGATGTCAAAAGTTGATTTTTTTTTTCTCTGACTCTTAAGAGTCTCCCCGCAGTCCGCCGGGGGAACTCTTAAGAGTCTCCCCGCAGCTCCCGGGTTAAGAGCACGGGCGGTGATCTAACTTTGAACTTAAAGGAGAAAAACCCAAGAACTCTAGTAGAAGCAGCAGAAATGGCTGATCTACGGCTGTCGTTGATTCGGGGTTGCGGGTCCTCACAGAAGTACGATGCAAGTGCTAAGGACCGTTATCCTCCCCCTCCCCGTAGCAACGACACATTTAAACAAAAGAGCAATGAAACTAAAACTGAATCCAAACCTAACACCACGCCGTATAAGAAAAGTCAGGGGCCTTTTTTTTTTTTTTTTTTTTTTTTCTATGTGATTGAGGGAGGCAAAAGGCATAACTGCCTATAGCGAGTGCCTCCCCCATAGTTGAAAGAGTGACAGGGCCAAAATCAAGGGACGTTCGAGCCAAAATGCCTGGACACACAGAGTTTGAAGCAATTTAAGTCATAGGAAGAGGGAAAGACTGATTCTGGGAGAGAGTTCCAGAGCTCAGATGTTGAGTAGAAGAAAGTTTGAGAGTAACGTTTCACTCTTGGGTTGGAGAGTTGCACAGAGTAGGGGTGGGATTGAGTTGCAAGACGGGTACCACGTGCCCTACGTAAAGGAGGTGGTATGCACTGGGATAGCTCTGAGGAACACTGATTATTATAGTAGCGATAGAATAGCGAGAGAGATGCAACATTGCGGCGGAGAGAGAGATTGCAGAGAGTTGGTGAGTGGACGGGAGTTAATGATACGAAAGGCCTTCCTTTCAACTTTGTCTAGGAGAGCGGTGTGAGAGGAACCTCCCCACACATGTGAACAATACTCAATACAAGGGCGCACTATGCCCCTGTACAGAGCAAGAAGCTGTGCAGGGGAAAAGAACCCCTAAGGCGGTTGAGCACACCCAGCTTCTGGGAGGCTGCCTTAGCTAGACTGGTAATATGGTCCTTCCAAATGAGAGCAGAAGAAAAAGAGACACCAAGAATATTGAGAGAAGATGAAGGGTTGATTTTTGTATTGTTGAAGAATAAGGGATAGTCCGCTGGGAGATCCTGACGGGTAGATAGATGGAGAAATTGGGTTTTGGAAGCATTAAAGTTAACAAGGTTTTCTCTGCCCCAATTGGAAATAGTATTTAGATCAGAATTTAAGAGTTCTATGGCTTCATTACGTTTGTCGTTGAGGGATTGCTGGCTGGGGCGTTCTGAAAAACTAATGGAGTAGTGTAAGGTTGAGTCGTCTGCATATGAATGGATGGGAATTAAGGTACAGTTAAGGAGATCATTTATACAAATTAGAAAGAGAATAGGAGATAGGACAGAGCCCTGAGGAACACCGGAGTTTATAGGGTGAGGAAGTGAACAATGGCCGTTCACAACCGCAGCTATGGAACGGCCGGAAAGGAAATTAGAGACAAAGGCACAGATGGAGGGATAGAAACCGAAGGAGGGTAGTTTAGAAATTAAAGATTTATGCCAGACTCTATCGAAGGCTTTCGATATGTCTAGTGCAATAGAAAAAGTCATCACAGTATAAGCCAAAACCGAAATTTATGTGTTTTAAGTGCCACAAGGAGGGTCATAAAGCAAATGAGTGCCCTAGTCGACCTCCTCCGGCAGCCGTGTCTTTTGCTCACGGCATTGGAGTGTTCAAGAGGACATCGGAGTTTGTTAGAGGCAATTCTTCCGAGGTAAATACACTGCCAGTGCAGAAGGATCCGGCAGGCTTATTCCCTGTCCGTGATGCCTTTAGTGACCATAGGGGACTTGGTTGTGTGGAGTGGGGGGGTAGAAGACATGAGGTGAGAATTTTGCGTGACACTGGGGCATCGCAAACACTGTTGAGGAATTTCACTGGTAAACCTGTAAATACGGCGCAGGTGGTTGTGGTTCAGGGAGTTAATGCAACAAGGTCATACCCGCTTGTAAGAATGAAGATGGAAGTTGATGGTGTGACTCGTGACCTGGATGTAGGAATTGTGGAGAAGTTACCTGTTGGGGGCGTCGACCTCCTTCTCGGCAACGACTTTGCGGGGCCTACTTCTGAGGCTCCACCCTTGGTCGTTGCCGAGAAGCCGGCCGACGTGAGTAGGGAGGAGCAGGAGTGGGGTGAGAAGTGTCCGGTGCAACCTATGGCGTGTGTTGTCACCAGATCTCTTGCATCCAGGGAGTCACATTCTGGTCAACAGTCTTTAGACAAGCGGAGGAAAGGTACCGAGAAGGGGTTGAAAGTTGATGCGGTTGAGAGTTTAGTATCAACGGACATTCTCGGGGACTCATTATTAGGACCGATTTTCGAGTCTGGAGAAGACCCATTAACTGTTACTAAGAAGGCAGAGGATGGGCTTAAAAAGACGAAGAGACAGCAACGATACACAGAGATAGAGCAACGGGAGGGTAAATTCAATGTAGGAGGGGGGCATGAGTTGTTTCGCAAACACTTAGATAAGCTTGCTCCTTCGGACATTCGTAAATTGCAATTAGAAGACCCGGAGGTTCTTGAATGTGGTACCGGTGCTGTCGAGTTGAAGGAGGACAGTGATGCACAGTCGGGATTTTTACAAGTATCCCCTGACCATCATGGAGGTAGCAACAAGGTACCCTGACGCGTACCCTATGAGAAATGGGTCAGCGAAGACGGTGGTCCGAAACTTGCTAGTGTATTTTTCCCGGTATGGTTACCCGCAGGAGATTCAGTCAGACCAAGGATCCAACTTCACTTCTAGCCTCTTTGTTCAAGCAATGCCGCAGCATGGGATTGTTACGGTTGTGTCATCTGCGTATCATCCAGAGAGCCAGGGTGTGTTAGAGCGATGGCACTCAGCCTTAAAATCTGTGCTTCGTTGTTGTTGCTTTGAGAGTGGGAAGGATTGGGATCTTGGCCTGCCATATGTTTTATTTGCTGCACGGGAGGTACCTGGGGAAAGTTTGGAATTCATCCCTAATGAGCTCGTCTTTGGACACCGTGTCAGAGGGCCTCTCCATATAGTTAAAGAAATATGGGAGGGCGCAGAAAAACCTTGTTCTATGCTCAAGTATGTCCTCGACAGTCGAGAACGGATGTTGCGCAGTCTGGAGTTGGCTGGCCGTAATTTGACTAGCTCTCAGGCCCTCATGAAGGACAGGTACGACCTCAAGGTTAAACTCAGGGAGTTTCACGTGGGTCAGGAGGTGTTGATTCTACTGCCCCTTGTAGGTCATCCCTTATCCGCGAAGTACACTGGTCCTTATAGGGTGGTTGAGAGGCTATCGGACCTGGATTGCTTGGTGGCCGCTCCAGACAGACGTATGCGCAATCAGTTATGTCATGTTAATCTCATGAAGGAGTTTGTGAGGCACCCCCCCTGAGCCTCTCACTGTGCCTGTGATGACGTTTAGCAGTCAAGGTGGAGAAGGAGAATGGGACAGTCAAGCTCAGGTGGTGGATAACTGGAAGGATAAGAAAGTCAAATGGGCGCCTGAGTGTGAGAAGGCGTTTAGAGTAGTAAAACACCTGTTGTGCACTCACCCGATCCTCAGGGCCCCTGACTTTGGCCTGCCTTTCCAGCTGGCAGCGGGTGCTAGTGGTGTGGGGGCTGGTGCCGTCCTTGTGAAAAAGGACGATGATGGGCTGGAGCATCCTGTTAGTTTCTGCTCGGAGAAGTTCAATTCGGCCCAGGGGAGCTGCTCTGTTGTCGAGGAGGAGCTGCTGGCGGTTGTGCTTGCGCTGGGGCATTTCGAGGTCTATGTTCCAGCCTATGGTCCGGTCGTTGTAGTTTACACAGATCATCACCCTCTCAAGTTCTTGGACCAGTTTCACAATCGGAATATGAGGCTGACCAGGTGGTCGCTAATGTTACAGGAATATAACCTGGACATACGCCATATTGCCGGTTGTGACAACGTGGTTGCAGATTGTCTTTCAAGGGTGGATGATCCTGGGTAGATTGACACACGGGTAGCCTCCTGCTTTAGTTTGAATAGTATTTTGCGCTTGGTGCTTGTTGGCTCGCGGTTGTAGCCCAGCGTATTGGGTCGTAAAGCAGGAGTTGAGCGTTTGGTATAGAAGAAAAAACTAGGCTTGCCCCTATAGTGCAGCCGAAATAAACAAATTAAAAACATAAAAATCAAATAAAAACTCTTTCTTTGATAGTTGAATTTTTTCAGAATGTTATAGCAGTAATTCTGAGTTGCACTCCTCTCAGAATGCTGGGCTAGAGAAGCTCGCTCTTGAGGAGCATAACTACATATGATTTAACCTATTGTGTTGGGGAGGGTTATAATTTTGTAAAATGTTTTGTTGAGAACTGTGCCAGATATTTCACTGCCGCTGGGTGATGGGAAGTAGAGGTATAGCATGGGTTCTAACCATCAGATTTTTTTTTGAGCTTTGGGCGTCTGAGAAAAATCTTGGGGGGGGTGTGACGTTAACCACTCCGTTAGAACCGCATGGCTTGTCCTACGGTGACTCGCTAGGATCGCCAGGGCAGTGGATGTGGCTACAGTTGATGTATTATTGTGTGCTTTATTTCATATGAAAGCTCGTGTCATGGGCAGTCCAGAAAGGCTCTTTGTTTTCGCCCATGTCAAGGCTTTATATATTTAATTGCAAAGTATATGTTTTATCATTAAGTAGTAATGATAGGATTTGAGAGAGAGAGAGAGAGAGAGAGAGAGTAGAACAGAGTGTGAGGAGGGGCGCAGTGTTTTTTGCCATGCTCGATGACGTCATAGCTGGCTGGCCTCTTGGGGATTGGTTGGAGGAGTTTTTTACCATGCTTGGTGACGTCATGGTTGGTGTCGGGAATAGGGTAATGATCCCGACAGTTTTAGGTCCAATAGGACATTTGAATTTGGCGGTATCGTATCGCTTGTACGATTTCGGCTGGTTCTTTGTGTATTGTAGTTTATTCTTAAGTTAGGTTAAATATTAACTGTAATGTATAAATATCTACATCAGCTCTAGATGTATTATGAAACCAAGTTATGGGTTATAATTATTATGAGCCGGCAGCCATATGTAATTTCGCGAAGCGATCGGACGCCGGCCCTTTAGTCTCTCAATCAACACCATACAGCCAACATCTCCCCCCCCCCCGGCTCTGACTCAACCCACAGTTCACCATGTGCTACAACTACTAATCTATAAACAACAGTCCTACATCACCAGTCCTCTAAGCTAAGTTCATTGTATCGATATTGTATTATGTGAACATTCCTACATGTCATGCAATTGAATTAGCCGTGTGTGGGGGACTGGATTACACCCATCGACGACTACGTCGTTGGTAACTATTTGTTGGGTTATTTCATGTACCAGTGATATGTAATTTAACCTCTTTATCTAAATTCCCGACAAATAATGGTCCTTCGAACCGGATCTGTGGCTTCCTTACCGTAGTACCGTTTTGTTTGCTTCCTTGACGCTTGTGGGCTTACAAATGGCTGCCGCCTCGCGCGTTGTTGGCCGACTGCCATTTCCCTAGTTGTTGTTGTTGTTGAAGACGTGTTTAATTTAAACTAGCCCTCTGGGCCGAGGCCCTCATAAGGCTAGTGGTCGGTGGGGGGATAGTAAGTCAAGTCATATAGGTCACTGGTCAGATTTCATCGTAGAGATTAAGAGCTGCTAAGAAATGGCGGATGGCTATGAACGAGACTGAATCTGAATCAGAAAGGATGTCTTTTAAAGAGGTGTGTCGCAAGAAGCGACGTCTTTCAGGGCCGTACATGGGACAAACGCATAAAATGTGAGGGATAGTAAGAACTGTGCGACAATGGTGACATTCCGGCGGAGGACTACGGGGAGTGGTCATTAGATACCCATGAGTGAGCCTCATGTGTCCTATGCGTAATCGAGTTAAGAGGGTTTGGTCAGCGCGACAGGGGCTGAGTAAAGAGGGCCACATGTGAATGTCGTCTTTGATGGAACGAAGGTGACCTCCCAAAGTGCCATTTCCCTAGTTTCGACCCAGCTTCTTTCCCTCGTGTTTTTTACCATTTAGGCGCCGTCCCTATCTTTTTTTGGGCTAGTTTCCAGGGGTTTTTTGGGCGTGAGATCCTTGGCATTTTTTGGTGGGTTAGCTAGGCTGGAGATTGGGGTAGGGGTACTTTTGTCGGGCACCATTTTGCGCTCATAGGCTAGGCAGTCTAGGCCTGCAGGTGTCTGTGGTGGCTGTTCATTTCGCTTTGGTGGTGTGCCTGTGGAGTTCATTGTGTTTTGTCATTGTGGGACTCATTATTAATTTTGCTGGTGGGGAGGGTTCTCATGTGACCTTTTATATTTCAATTTCATAATAGCCTAGGCTTAGTTGCTTATAGTGGCGGTCATGAGTGTCGGTCTTTGTTAATTCCTAAGCGATTGACAGTTAATAGTCAGACCTCATGATTGTCGCTTAACCAACTAGGCTTACCTATAAAGGGCTTTCAGTAATTAGTGCTTCACCTTACCCTTTCTTTTAATGGATTTAGTATTTAATTCTTTTGTCTAGTTAGATAATTTCCTTTCGATAGTTTATGTTAAGGGGGATGTAAGTACTATGTAATTCTTTTTGAGTAAAATTCTTAAGTAATGGGGGTTTGCCGCTGTTGATTCCTAAGCGATTAACGGTTTGTAGTCTGACCTCATTGTAGTTTAAGTTGCTTAAAATTAGACCTTAACGATGACAGATTTAAAGAAACTTAAGATTCTTAAGGGAGGTATGAAGGGAAGTTTAAATAGATGTTTAAGAGATCTTGATGATTTTTTATTAAGTGCCACGGCTGATCAAATAAAGGGTAAATCCGCTACTGTTACTAAATCGCTAGCTACTTATGATAGTTATGCTCAGCAGGTATATGGTTTATTGACAGTTACTGACGATGTGGAAGAAGAAATGTCGGCAGATCTTGAGTACTTTGAGGACGTTAATACAGCCTTAGCCAGACTATCTTCCACACAAGAAACAACCCCTGTTAAGGATACCGGTACACCAAAGGCGACTGGTTTTAACCTGCCGAAGCTTACTTTGCCTACCTTTTCCGGGGATTCGGCTACCTGGACTGGATTTTGGGATATTTTTGAGTGTTCCGTCCATCATAATAAAACACTCACATCCATCCAAAGGTTCACATATCTCCGTGGTCAATTGAAAGGGGAGGCATTGAAGTTAGTCGATGGGTACAAGCTAGAAGCTACCAGCTACGAGTCTGCAGTGGAGTTGCTGAAGAGAACTCACGGGAGAGTGGAAGTCATCGAGACCGCATTAATTACTAAGTTCTTCACGCTAGATCCTCCATCCTATGATGTGACGGCCCTAAAGGAGTACTATGCCTCCTTTGAGAGCCTCCTCCGATCTATGGAGACAATGGCCGTCACCAAGGAGGAGATATTTAGTGTGAATATCTTGAATAAGATACCCTCTCCCCTAAGGGAAATCTTAAGACGACAACTAAGCGACTCTCCACTAAACTTGGAAGCGTTGGTGCAGGTGTACCAGACTGAAGTCTTCAATATGGAGAGTACTGGACACTACCAACAAGTGGAGATGTCGCCATCTACTGCAGCTTTCCCGGTACAGACTTCTTCTAAACAGAAAAGGCCAATATCATTAGGTTGTAAGTTGTGCAGTGTCCACGGTCATCTGTGGTATCGGTGTCCTAAGTATGCTAAGGCTACACAGAAGATTGGCAAGGCTAAATCGCTTAAGTTATGTACCAGCTGTCTGGCAAGAGACCACTTCAACAGTACTTGCACCAATTCCTACATCAAACCTTGTAAGTATTGCAAGGGGAAACATTGGTTTTCCCTTTGCACCCAGTCTGATCGGCACGACGGCACAGAAAAGGGGAGAACCCCCAAAGAGTCACATGAGAAAAGTAAGAGCGAGGGTGATAAAGTATCTGCCATGTCCATTGCTTCTCGAGAATGTCAATTGCTTCCTACTATGATGCTGCCAGTAGTGGAGAGTAATAATAATACTATAATGACGTGCATCTTACTTGACCAGTGCTCACAGAGGTCATTCGTTCTGCGGTCATCATTACCCCAGCTCAAGTGTACCAGCAAGGGTCAAGAGAATTTGCGTCTCCATGGTTTCACTGGTGAAATAGATACCAGTGACTATGATATAGTGGAGATTTCCTATGTTTATAGAAAAAAGGTATGTCCCATCATAGCTGTTGTGGTCGACACACTACCCAGTTTCTATATAGCATCAGAGATACAACCACATTTGAAATATCTCAGAAGCAAGGGTTATAAACTGGCTGATGATCAACTCTCTGTTAACAATGGTATTATGCTACTGGTCGGAGCTGATTATTACTATGACCTGGTTCACCCTGGATATCGGCGGGTAGATAAGCTTATAATGCTCCCCACGATCCAAGGGTATGCCATTTCTGGATCCTATGCCACTTCCTCTCAAGACACACAGGTGGAGGTGGTTACGGTCCTCAAGGTAGCAGTAAGCCCCATAGATAAATATATTAGGCCAAATGTGCCTGATAATACATGTACTGATATAAATAAGCTATGGGACTTGGACAATATTGGAATTGACCCACATGAACTTGATCGTGAGTCCAAGCTAGCGTTAAGCTCGTATGAAGAGACTGTAACGTATGACTCTGGCAGAGGTCAGTATGTGGTAAGGCTCCCTTGGAATGATAACAAGAGTAAATTACCTACTAATTTCCATCTAGCACTTGGTAGGTTACGTGGCCTTCAGAAGCAGTTTGTCAAGGATCCAAATTATTGCGAGACATGCGGCAGTTTTAAACGAGCAGGTACAACGTGGATTTGTGGAGAGAGTGGATCTCGGTGAGTATGGGGATAACATCCATTACCTTGCTCACCATGGGATTAAAAAGGACAGTTCCACCACTCCTGTTCGTATTGTGTATGATTACTCTGCTAAATCCAGTGATCGCTCCTATAGCCTGAATGATTGTCTGTACACGGGTCCGTCCCTGGTCTCTGATCTCGCGCAAATTATGTTGCGCTTCAGATGTCATAAGTTTGCATGGGTCGCCGATATTGAGAAGGCCTTCCTGATGCTTCAACTCCATCGTGAAGACAGGGACTCGACAAGATTTTTATGGCCGCGGGACCCAATGGATCTAGATTCAGAGTATCTGGTCTACAGGTTCAGAGTCGTCTTATTCGGGGCGACCTGTTCCCAGTTCCTTCTCAACGCTACTATCTTGCGTCATCTTGAGGAGGCTGGACTAGATCCTGACTTCAAGAAGGAGATCAAGCAGGGGATCTATGTGAACAATCTTCAGGGCACTGGAGACGATGAAGATTTATTGCTCGAAAGATGCTGGGAGATCCGCGATATATTTGCCAAGGCTCATTTATACTTAAGAGAATGGGCCACTAATAGTGATCTTTTGAAAGGTCAATTTGCTTCTGACGGTGTAGCCACTGAGAATAGTGAGGTGAAGTTTTTAGGCCACAGATGGGACACTACCACAGATTGTATATCCTTCTGTCACACCCCATGCGGCAGTGAGCTTATGACCAAGTGAAACTGCTTAAGCTTGTCAGCGAGGTTGTTTGATCCCCTAGGTTTTTTGCTGCCTGTAACTATCCGTGCTCGTATGTTTTTACAGCAACTGTGGCGGCTAAAACTAGATTGGGACACGCCCCTCCCGACTGAGTTACAAGATACTTGGCGGTTGATTCGGTCGGACCTTTCCACATGTTGCAAGGTCCAACTTAATCGTCAGGTTATTAATGGTCTACAGGTGGATCTACATGCCTTTTCTGATGCTAGTAATAGTGCGTACGGTACTGCCATATACATATGCAATGGTAGTGAAGCGACACTGGCTATAGCGAAGGCCAAAGTAGCCCCTATAAAGAAGATTACAGTTCCTAAATTAGAACTTACTGCATTGCTTCTGTCTGCTCGTCTAATAAAGTTTACACTGGATGCTTATGCTGACATACTACAGATTAATAACGTCTATGTCTGGAGCGACAGTCAAATAGCGCTTTCATGGGTACACAGCCAGAAAGTGTTACCTGTTTATGTTTCTAATCGCACTGATGAGATACATAACTTAGTTCCTACAGCTAAATTTCGCTATGTGAGCACCAGGGATAACCCCAGTGACATAATTTCCCGGGGGATCTCGGCGCAACAGTTTATGTTGTCCTCTAGTTGGTGGCATGGACCTCCATGGCTTACATCTCCTACTGAATGGCCTCAGGATTTCAGGGGATGCATATCTGATCCTTCAAGTCGGCCCCAAGATGATGTGTTAAGTAGTTCGAATGTGAGTACTACACATCAGGATAACAAGTTGGTAGAGTGGGAACGTTACGGCAGCTATGATCAAGTAATACGGGTATTTGCATGGATATACCGTTTCATTAACAACATGAGAAGTCGGGCTCACGGGTTTTTCCTTAGTGAAGATTCAAAGCATATCAGACTCCATGAATTGAGATCAGCAGAAGCAAAACTAATATGTTTAGTACAAAGGGAATCTTATCCTACTGAACATCAAATCCTGAGCAAGGAGTCAAAGGCTCCCTCAAACTTAATGAGGCAGCTAGGATTATATATGGAAGGAGGCATAATTAAGTGTAGAGGCAGGATACAAAAGGCGGACATTATTGATTCTGCGAAATATCCTGTCCTCCTTAGCTCCTCTCATTTGATTACCAAACTGTTGATTCGCCAATGCCATAGGACCTGCCTACATTTTGGCGTAAATTATGTTCTGGCGTATATGCGACAACGTTGGTAGATCCCTAAGATGCGACAAGCAATTAAAGGGATCCACAATAGCTGTACTATCTGTAAAAGATTACAGGGTATGCCTTACTCCCCAGTTGATCTACCTCCCTTGCCTGAGTTCAGGGTACAAAGGACTGAAGATGGCGGGAGGGATGAAGGGTGCGGGCGTAGCCCTCTCCCTATGTATCATCCTTCTCAACATCCAGAGGGGCTATGCTGATATACAGGTGCAGAGGGGTCCGGTAGTGTACCAGGTCAACCCTAAACAAGTATTGAGGGACCTCGTCACACAGAAATCACACACGAGTGAAATTTCTGTCACCATTCCTGCCTGGTCTATTTCATATATCGGGAAGACGCCGCGACTGGGCAAATACTCTGGCACAACCTCGTTACAACACCTATTGTGCTACACTCTAATTAGCTGCGGAGATGTAGAGACCAACGTTGTTCAACTTGTTCAACGTTGAAGAAACCTCATCACCAAACAAGTAAGGCAGACACCGACATTTCAACAGTCCCTAGCAGTAAAATTCGTTATAACAAACTGGGCCAGCAGGTACCCCAGCCTCCGGCCGTCACGCTCCAATTCAACCCACAACACAATCCAACACTATCGGTGGCTCAACATGTAACTGGAGCAGCTAGGAAGAAAGGCATCAGTCGCAACAACATCAACAATGAAGCAGCATTAGCAGCCAGGAATAAGGACAACATCATCAAACAGCAAATACAGGTGGGGCAGGGAGGGGTCACAGGGGGAGACATAGCCACAGACAGTCCCCACCCTAGCAGCACAGCTGATCATCTCACCGCCAGACGTACGACGAACAATACAAAGAATCTATGTACAGTGTGCGATATTAGATTCAACAAAAGGAGTCCAACATCACAATGTAGTATTTGTAATGAAACAGCACACGATCGATGTTCTTATGTTAACAGCAGAAAAGAAATGGAATGCGATAAATGCAGGGAATTAGCAATTACCCACTCCACCAACTCTACATTACCCACAGAATTACCATTAATACCACAGATATCGGCGACCCAAGTAGCACAACATGCAACAAGAACAACAATAAAAACAGGTAGCACTCGCAAATACATCAACAGGGAAGCAGCATCAACGGACAATGAAAACAACAACAACAACAGCAAACAACCACAGCCCGACCGCGAGTATCCCCTACTCTCTCCCGCACAAACAGCTGATCGACGCGGACCAAACCACACCTCCAGTCGTATGATAAACAGTAAGAAAAAACTATGTATAGTCTGTAATATTGGTTTCAACAATAGGAGTTCACTTTTACAATGCAACAGTTGTAATGAAATTGTTCATAACCGATGTACTTACGTTAACAGTAGAAACAAAGTTGAATGTGTTAAATGTAGGAACTCAGCTGTACAACATCGCGAAACCATTTGTTTTATTTGTGAATCACTCATAACACGACGTCAGAAGATCCAAAACTGTGTAAAGTGTAAACAGGTAGCTCACATGAAGTGCATCTCTAAGAAGACCAACAGTGAAGAACGGGAATTCCTTTGCAATAAGTGTGCCTTGCATTCATTACCGAATATTAATGTAAATGATCCAGGTATTAACAACTCAGAATCCAGCCAGGACACATTCAAAATCAAAGATGAATACAGAGTGTTCACCAACAAAGGGCTCCATCTTATCCACATTAACGCCAGATCAATGTACCATAAATTGTCAGAAATAAACTTGTTAGCTAATAAGGCCAAAGCTTCAATAATTGCAATCACAGAAACCTGGCTGGATTCAAGTATAAACGATGGTGAAATAAACATTCGAGGTTTCAACATGGTTAGGAATGATCGCAATAGGCATGGGGGAGGAGTATGTCTGTATGTAAAAAACAACCTCACACACACAACTAGGACCAACCTCCATGTAGAAAATCACGAAGCTCTGTGGATCGACCTACACCTGCCGAGGACAAGACCCATCACAATTGGGGTATGCTATAGGCCACCAGCCGACACACAATTCTTGACCAAATTTGAACGAACTTTGTCATCGCTAGACCCTCGGAATGAATCCATCATACTAGGGGATTTTAACCTGTGCTACAAACAACGAAATGATAGGCTTGTACGAGAATATAGGCATATACTGACAATGCACAATCACAAACAACTCATCACAACCCCCACACATATCTCTGAGAACACTGCCACAATATTAGACCACATAAACTGTAACAGAGAGGACAAAATAACCCAATCAGGGGTTATACAGACTGGGATAAGTGATCACTTCGTCACATATTGCACACGGAAAACCACAAAAATTATCCTAGAGAATCACAAGACTATCAAAACAAGGTCACTCAGAAACTACAATAAGGAAACATTTCTGGACATTTTATGGAATACAGACTGGTCTCCAGTGTTTGGAAGTACAAACGTTAATGACGCATGGGTTGGCTTCAGAACCATCATCACAAACATCCTAGACGAAATAGCTCCTCTGAAAGACATACGAATTAAAGCATGATCAGACCCATGGATCAACAATGACATACTACACCATCTGGAACACAGAGACAATCTGTTAAAAAGGCTAGCGAAACATAGACAGGATCAAGGTCTGAAACATGAGTTCAACAGGGCCAGGAATAAACTAAGTAGGAAAATGAAATCAGCGAAAAATAATTATTTTCACAATAAGGCAGAGGAATATCAGAATAACCCAAAGAAACTATGGAGGCACCTAAAAACAACAGGCTACAGCAACAAGACAAGGGATTCGTCTAACACTAATATTGCTCTCACCATTAATGATCAGGTTTGCCACGATAAACGACAAATTTCAACCTACTTCAACTCCTTCTTCACTTCCATAGCAAACACACTTGCACAGAACCTACCTCAACCTCTCAATAAATACACGACAACAACGGCCACCTTTCGTAATTTCTACAGAGATAAAGACATACACCCGAACACATTTAGATTGCAAAATGTTACACCAAAATACACTTTTGACGAGCTGTCTAACCTAAATGTACATAAGAGCACAGGACCAGACAAAATTCCTGCCAAATTTCTACGAGATGGAGCCATTGGTATAGCAGGCCCCCTAACCCACATCATCAACTTGTCAATTAACACCAACACAGTACCTGCTGAACTGAAGGAAGCTATTGTAACCCCTCTATTCAAGAAAGGAAATAAACTAGAAGTTGGCAACTACAGACCAGTTAGCATATTATGTATTGTATCTAAAATCCTTGAAAGAGCGGTATACACCCAAATTGAACACTACCTCAAACAAAATGATCTATTCTATAAGTTTCAATCAGGTTTCAGATGCATGTACTCGACAGACTCCTGTCTCATCCACTTAACGGATCACATTCGTAAAGAAATGTCTAAAGGTAACTACACCGGTATGGTTCTTCTTGATCTACAAAAAGCGTTTGACACAGTAGACCATGATATCCTATGTAATAAACTACAAGCAATGGGCATAGGGTCTGTGAACTGGTTTAAATCTTATCTTAGTGGTAGAACCCAAAGAGTCAAAATTGATGATAATATATCTGATCCTATGCCAATTAACTGTGGGGTCCCGCAGGGAAGCATCCTTGGTCCCTTACTCTTTCTCTGTTATGTGAACGACATGGAACTGAGCGTCTCATGTAAATTATTACTGTATGCAGACGACAGCGTGCTTCTGGTTTCAGGAAAAGACCCAATAAGTATTGCCGCTTCACTTTCCAAAGAACTAGCATCATGTAGTGAATGGCTAGTGGACAATAGACTATCTCTTCACCTGGGCAAGACGGAAGCCATCTTATGTGGAACAAAACGCAAACTGAAAGACATTGTGGGCTTCTCGGTCAACTGTAATGATATTCCTATAACAACAATGTCACAAGTTAAATATCTCGGACTGAAACTGGACGCGAGTTTGTCAGGTGAAACAATTTTGGAATCTATCCTGAGTAAGTGTAGAGCACGTATAAAATACCTGTATAGACAGGTGGGATACTTGCCCGCGGCGACCAAAAAGACCCTCTGCCAAGCGCTTGTTCAATGTCATTTTGACTATTCTGTGTCATCCTGGTACTCTGCATCATCTAAATCAGCACAGCACAAACTTCAGGTCACTCAAAATAAAATGGTTAGGTTCATGCTGAACCTAGGACCCAGATCACATGTTGGCCAGGAACAACTTCAGTCACTAGGTATGCTCAATGTATCTGACAGGGCCAAACAAATCAGGCTAACTAATGCCTTGAAAATTGTCTATGACAGAGCTCCAGAGTATCTAAAGAATGATTTTGTTAAAGCAAATGAGAGGAGTGGACATAATACAAGAAACATGATGTTTAATTTTAAGGTCCCGAGAATCCAAGGACAGGGTAAGCAAACATTCTTCTTCACTGCCATCAAAGACTGGAACGACCTACCCCAGTCAGTCCGTGAAAAGAGAACACTGTATTCCTTCAGACGTAGCCTGAAGGAACACCTGAACCGGACAGCTGCGAGAAGGGAGCACCAAGCTTATGTCTACTACTAAATACGACATAAGAGATAGACAAACCAAACTGAAATTATTACTGATTACGGATTACTGATATTTACTATAGGATGTAAGGTATCTTAAAATAACCCCCTAGAAATACTTTCTCTAAAGTATCTATTTCTTTATCCTCCCCTTTTCCCCAGCTAACCTAATCCCACAAGGACCCCAATGGAAATACGCCTAACGGCCTTATTGGGCTATCCTTAGTTGGAATTATGCAAGGCTGGTACATGTCATATTTATAACATACTATGTGGTACCAACTCTGTAAATTGCTAACTGAATAAATATTATTATTATTATTATTATTATAACCATTTCAGGTAACCGGGGTAGACTACACCGGAGCGATTCATGTTAGAGAATCGCCCGGTAATATCATAAAGGTATATGCCGTTCTATTCACATGTGCGGTAACCAGAGCGATTCATATTGAATTGATTGACGACCTATCCAGTGAGGGGTTTTTGCATACTCTAAGACGCTTTGCAGGCCGCAATGGTTTCCCTCAAATTATTATGAGCGATAATGCGACTTGTTTTGTCGGGGCCTCTAAATATCTCCAGAGTTTAATGGATGACCCGCAGGTTGTGGCTACCCTCACTGGAAAGGGTTGTCAGTGGAGATTTATACCAGCACGTGCACCATGGTTCGGGGCGATTTGGAAGAGAACTATCGGTATCGTCAAATCTGCCATGAAGAAGGTATTAGGAAGAGCAATGGTGACCAGACGGGAGTTGCAAACCATCTTAATAGAGATTGAGATGTCAGTCAACGACAGGCCCTTGACCTATACCTCGGCAGATGTTGATGACCTCTTACCCATTTCGCCTTCTATGCTAACACGTGGACGAACTCTTAATACCTTTCCTAGATCGTCCGTAAATGACGAAGATTTGCAAGACCCTACGTTCGGCAATGCTGACGCCACACGTCGTCGCTTCCAGTATGTAAACAAGGTGTCCGACGATCTATGGAAACGGTGGACCCAAGAATATTTGCTGTCTCTTCGCGAGCGTCACTCTAATAAGATCAAAGGGACGAATCAACGATGGCCTCGTATCGGGGATATCGTCCTGATTCATGATGAGCGTCCTAGGTTATTTTGGAAGCTTGGGAGGATTATCGATTTGTTCCAGGGCATTGATGGTCTTATAAGGGTTGCTAGAATACGAACTTCGACTGGGGTTACTACTCGCCCAGTCGTAAGGTTATATCCCTTGGAGCAGGATGTAGAACTGCCGGATGATCCTGGCGTCTCTACTGATACCCCTCCGTGGGAGAGTGCTGGTGACAGTGCTCCTCAAGGTGGGGCAGCTGATGATGAGAAGGATGATCCTCCTCAGGCTTCAGGTGGCGCTCGTCCCAAAAGGAGGGCGGCTGTGAGTTCCGTGGATCTTTGGAGATCAAAGATCAAACAAGGTGATCTTTGACTTCGATGTCCTTTTTTTTGTTCTCTGTATATAGCTCCTGTATATAATTTTTGGTGGCGGGCAATATGTCGGGAATAGGGTAATGATCCCGACAGTTTTAGGTCCAATAGGACATTTGAATTTGGCGGTATCGTATCGCTTGTACGATTTCGGCTGGTTCTTTGTGTATTGTAGTTTATTCTTAAGTTAGGTTAAATATTAACTGTAATGTATAAATATCTACATCAGCTCTAGATGTATTATGAAACCAAGTTATGGGTTATAATTATTATGAGCCGGCAGCCATATGTAATTTCGCGAAGCGATCGGACGCCGGCCCTTTAGTCTCTCAATCAACACCATACAGCCAACATCTCCCCCCCCCCGGCTCTGACTCAACCCACAGTTCACCATGTGCTACAACTACTAATCTATAAACAACAGTCCTACATCACCAGTCCTCTAAGCTAAGTACATTGTATCGATATTGTATTATGTGAACATTCCTACATGTCATGCAATTGAATTAGCCGTGTGTGGGGGACTGGATTACACCCATCGACGACTACGTCGTTGGTAATTATATTATAACTATTTGTTGGGTTATTTCATGTACCAGTGATATGTAATTTAACCTCTTTATCTAAATTCCCGACAGTTGGTTGGCCTCTTTGGGATTGGCTGAAGGACTTGTTACCGCTTTGCTTACGCGGTGCGAGCTAGTGCTAGTATATATACAGCTCTCTTGCCACTCTCTCCCTCAGATCTGGTTTCTAGAACGCATCCCTCTTATCCCTTTGATATCTGTCTCCCTCTCTGCACCTGAGCTCTGGTTAACTCTGCATAATCAGCTTCATGCTGGCCAGTTGTATTGTGCGTTAAGGTCTTATATAACCCATGTATGTTTAGTTGTTAAGATAAGTTGATCACGAAGCATTGGTTGGCATTCATATTGTTCAGTACTGCTTCCTGTAATGATTAGTGTTCTGCTGGATTAGATAATGCTAGACTAGGAGTCTGATACTATAAGGTATTGTTTCCGATGGGTGCTGGCTTTAGTTAAAAGCTGCACGACATACCTGAGAACTGGAGTTGATTGGGTAAATTCTAGTCTGCGTGCCATTGAGAGTAGAGCATGCACGAATGAGGGCTTTTTGCCTATACCATTCTGCACTGTTCTAAGCTCGGTTGTTTGTCTTTGAGGTACGCCAGGAGAACGCTTAATACTTCGGTACTAAGGTTTCTCAAGAGAGCTACCCTTCACTATAACGTAATACTTGACACACAGACTTGAGATTTGCACTAGGCTATGCGGCATGCCATGCGCACCAGTATCTCGTATCATTGACTCTAGCTAGACTTTATCAGTCATAGTAGACATTAAGTATATTAAACCAATTACTCTTATTATGCATACCCGTTTATGATTACACAAGCATTTCGCAGCCTAGTTTGATGTATTGAGACACAAACGACTTAGGCTCTTTTTGTTGATAGGAATACTGCATTGCCGTGGCGATTATTATTATTGTTGTAGCGTTTAGGATATTCTTGGCTCTGACTGCATTATATCTCCTGCCTTTTTGTGTGCATAGCCTGCACGAGCATTGTTCCGCTGCCTGCCTTTTTGGGTTCCATTTCCGATTCGAGCATCTTGATAGCATCTAACATTTAAAGAAGATTCCTTGTTGGTGTTGAAGGACTTTAGTGCACTTTCTTTCATGCAGGAGTGCCTGACATTTATTGATTAAAGTAACGTAAGCTGTAACTTCTCTTACCACCTTACTTTGCATACCATAACCAAGCACCTTCGGTTATAGGTAGTAATAGGCTGTTTTCACATAACATTAAGCCTAGAGTAGACGCACATTTATTGAGAGTTTGATAACCTATTATTGCATATAGAACTCTGGAGAGTATTTGTGTTCTTTGTTCACTTGGGAATATACATCAGAGGTTGGATCTAGCGCTTTCCGTTGTAGCATTTATGCCATTACTAGTCCAATGAATAAGAGCCCTGATATATTTAAACCTCAGTCATAACAAAGGCTTCAGGTAGAAAAAGTATCAACGTCCCAGACGGCGACGGCGAGTGCACGGCCCAGGCAAATGCTTGCGCCGGCACCTGCTCTCCCCAAACCTGTCTCGACTAGGCCTAAGATCCAATCTGGCCGGTCTGAGGCAGTGACTGAGATTGCAGAGACGCCGCCCAGGGAAAGTGTTACTGACTTAAGCCAACAGATAGAACAAGTGTCGCAGTCTCAAAGGCCAAGTTATGTGATTCCCAGAACTAATATGCCTCAAGGTTTCGGTGCGCCGCATTCTCATGTGTCAGCACGGGTTTTGACTGAACAATACCGAAGCTATCCTAACGTCACAAGTGAGTACCAAGATAGACCTCAAAGCCAGGTGTCTGCTATCTCGGAAGACCTAGATAATGACTATATGCGACAACCCGGTGAGGCTCAGATACCCTCTTCTATCCCGAACTTAGGTTGGGAAGAATTTGAACGTGACGTACTGGAAACCGACGTCCGGTCTGAGGCGGTTCGACTCCCCTCAGCCAGGTCGCTGGAGGTGAGGTCGGTTGAGTCTATGGAGTGCCAATCCAATCCTGATAATGCTTCAGAACAATTGGAATCGGGACAGAAAATAGCGTCTGCAGGACATTCTGATGTTGATTCTGTTGTTTCCATGGACAATTCTAGAGATTTTATAACCAGGGGGGATTTATATTTTTTTTTTGATCAAATGATGGATAAATTTAATGTGAGTAGTGGTGTCGGAATCTCCCACACCACCTCCGGTTGCTCGACCTCGGGGTACCCTACAGGTGTCAACAAAGCAAACTCATGTTCCCTCCCCTGTTACTTCTAGTCTCACTCCTTTGACGACCTCAAATGTCCGCGTCGTCACGGACGTTATTCCTCCACCCCTTGAAAAAGTCCCTCTCAGAAAACGCCCTATGCCTCTTTTATATGGGCCGGACAGGTCTTTGGGTTGACATTGTTGCATTAAACCCTCAGGTCGCGCAACCGACGGTGTCAGGGGAGCTTCCAGTACCTGAGCACTGGTGCATTCAGGTAAATGAAAGCAAGAAATTACGTGCACGAAATATGTCAGGAGAAATTTTAGACGTAACGATTAAGTCCATTCCAAATTTGTAAGCCCCTGATTACTTTGTCTATACATCTTCCCCAGCTTTGCCACCTACCTCATCTGCAAAATTGTATTTGGATTGGTCCAAATTAGACGGATTCACTGATGTCAAGTCACTTGCTAATCTGACACCTGAGTTAGATACTATTCCAACTAGAGACCAATCCGGTAATGCAGTGCTGCAGATTGGGGATGTCGGCACGGGGCCGTGGCTCGAATGGGAGGCAGAGGTGCAGAATTTTGCTTGTACAATAACTAATAAGTTGTCCCATCAAATCCCCCAAGAGCAACACAGTTGTTTTTCCCTGCCCGTAGCTATCGCCGGGGGCATTCCTCAATCTGTACTGAGTGAAGCAAGCGAGTGAGCGAGGACACGGGTCGGTTAAGCTCCTCAAAAGAGGGGAATTTCGGAGGGGTTTAGTGGGGTTAAGTGACCGATATACGTATCAGAAGATCGGCGATGATACGGTGTTTCGGCACATAGTAAACAGAACGTGGTTTCTTGTTTGAACATCCCCTATAAAGCATCTTTAGTATAATCTTGAGAGTGTTAATGCCAGTGTTACTGAGTGGACAAGGGAACCGTTACCAGCCCAGCCCTGGCAGTGCCATAAACCTACCAAAACCACAAAGTGAGTGAAGTGACCGTGTGTAGGACAGGCAATTTCACCCTTATGGTTCCCCACCATAGGCCTTACCTTCCACCTACTCCGAGAACTTGACCCTCGGTCTTTCAATTTCTCAAGCAATTCTAACCATTATGAAGTACTTGCTATAAGGTTTATTTTTATCAACTCTGCGTAAGCAGAGTGGTATCGCCCCCCATATAGTGGTACATGCTAACCGAAATGTCTGTCTGTCTGTCTGTCCGAGAACTCCTCCTAGACCGTTTGACGGATTTTCACCAAACTTCACACGAACCTTCGGTGCGTGAATGCAACGGTAATTAAAAAAATATGTTTTGAATTTGTGCAATAGTTATGATCTTAGGTCCAAAAACATGTTTTGCCCCCCCCCACCCACCCTGTACCTATTCCCTGTGTGTGTCCACACATCACAGAAAGCCACACATCATACACATGTCTCAGATGTGATGATAATAGTGAGACGTATGTCTGTCTTTCCGAAAACTCCTCCTAGACCGTTCGACGGATTTTAACACAAACTTCTAACGAACATTCGGTGCGTGAATGCGACGGTCAGTCAAAACAGATTTTTTGACCGTATGCAATAGTTATGATTTTAAGTCCAAAATATGGTTTTACACCCCCCCCCCCTCCCCCCAACCCAGCAATGGTGAGCCCTAAGAACGCATTCATTCTGGGGGCAAAAACATCTCGCTACGTATTTGCTAGGTTAAGTTAGTTTAGTTGGCATTAGAAGTGATGGTAGTAATAGTGGGATTGATGGTGATAGTAGTGATGATGGTGATAATAGTAGTGATGATGGTTGTAGTTGTATTGATGATGATGACAGTAGTGATGATGATGACAGTAGTAGATATGATGGTGACAGTAGTAGATATGATGATGGTTGTAGATTTAGTGATAATGATGACAGTAGTGATTGATGGTAGTGATGATAACAGTAGTAGATATGATGGTGACAGTACTAGTAGTAGTGATGATGGTCATAATAGTATTTATAATGGTGACAGTAGTAATGATGATTGTAAGATGAAGGTGACAGTATTAGTGATGATGGTGAAAGTTGTAGTTATGATGAGAGTAGTAGTGATATCGTAGGAGTAGTATTAATTATGATGAGAGTAGCAGTGATGATTATAATAGTAGTAGTGCTAATTATATTAATGATGATAGTGACTGGTAGTTATGATGGTGACCGATTGCAGAGTTGGGTATGCCGTTTTGATTCTGGGCGAAACGGCACGTCTACTTTATTTGTACAGTAAACCCTTCATGCTCGCGGGTTTCAGGCTCGCGGATTTGATTACTCACGGTTTTTCAACCCTTGGGATAAATAATAATAAATAATGAAATACACAGTCAATCCTCTGGTAACGCGGATTTGGTGGCACGCGGTACACCCCAAATATCCAAAATTTTGCTAACACGGTCAACACTTACACTGACGCGGGGTCTAGCTGGGCGGTTTTCTCTCTCCTCGGCCGGGCGAGGCTGTTCCGTCTCCCTCCCTGGTCCAGTGATGTCACTTGCGGCTCATCCGGGCATGTCATTCCCTCCCCGGCGTCCTTCCCCAGTTCACCATTGTTCGCTCCCCCCCCCCCCCCACCGCGTGTGTTGTAACACAGACCGTGATTCCCAAAGTGCCTTTTTTCTGTGACTTTGACCTGGCCACCATGCCGCCCAAGAAGCGCCGAATCTTTACGTACGCACAGAAGTATGAGATCGTGAAGGAGTTAGAAAAGGGAAAGAGACAAGCTGAGTTAGCAAGGCGACATGATGTGAACGAGAGTACAATTCGCACCATTTGGAAAGATAGAGAGAAGATTGCTAGGATAATGAAGGGCAACCCCACAGAGGGTACTCAGGCATCAGTTAAAGTGGGAAATGTCATCCTAAAGAAGACAGAGAAGGTGATGTTGCGTTATTTGGAGAGCCAAAAGAAGAATCATGTGCCGACAGACGGACGGATGATAAGAGAATAGGCGAAGAAATTATGGGTTTGACAACCCGAAGGGAAGGAAGGAAAACCTTCTATTTAGTAGTAGCCTCTACGTTCCAACGTAGAGCTTATACTATGACGATGTAATCTGCTTCGCTCTAGAGCGGCAATTATCGTATACACATAGCGCGAATTAAATCGATAACATCTAGAGTAGCACCTTACTCTCTCTACTAGGTACGTTGTACATACAGTAAACCCTCGCTATCTCGGACTAATTGGGGGGAGACCCAGTCCGAGATGACCGAAAATCCGAGATGTCCGAAGTCCGACTTATGTCCGACTTAAGAGAGGGAAAATTCCGAATTAGAAGAGGAAAGTCCGCGTCACCAGAGAAATTGAGATTTTTTTTTTTTTTATATATCTATTTAATGCATCTATCTCCCTTATACATATATATAACTATGTCTTATTTGGTCTTTTTTTAATCTATGAATCAATTCTAATACGATGGAATTGAAAACAATATTACCCTTCTAACACACAAATAATAAAATTAAAAAGAGAATAAATAAAAATTTCTCCTTTGTCTTTCAGAAACATAAGTCCGTCTCGTATATGTTAGTATTTTATCGCTCGCTCGCCCCTAGCCACTCTCTCTCTATCTATTTATCTCTCTAATGCATCTAACTAACTCCCTTATACATTAACATAACTGTATTATTTGGACTTTTTGTAATCTATAAATAATTTCTAATGCGATGGAATTGAAAACAATATTATCCTTCTAGCACACAAATAATAACATGAAAAAGAGTCAATAAAAATGTCTCCTTTGTCTTTTCAGAACCAATTAAGTCTGTCTCATAATAGTTCGTGTTTATCGCTCACTTCCCCTTCTGCAACTCTCTTTCTATCTATCTTGTCTTTTCAGAACCAATTAAGTCCGTCTCCGCTATGGTCAACCCTGGACCCTACTGTCCCAAATACCCATGTTATATCCGAACGGATACAAGCCAGAAAAAAAGAGAAAAGGAGAGAAAAAAAGCAGGTGACCCCCCTTAACTAGTGTAGCGGCAATCTGACATGTTCACCTTGGTAATTTAGGCTCTACGAACAACTTTGGTATTGTTTGTAGAAAAGCAGTTAAATGGGGGCAGAGGGCCATTCAGTGTGAACCCTGCGGTGATAGGTCCGAACATGAAGGCTGGTATCATGTCAGCTGTCTCGGATCTTTCACACAGGTTTATGCTGGATTAGTTGACAATAGCGTCTCGTGGATCTGCGACAGTTGCGGCATGCCTAATTTCTCTAGTTCTTTCTTCTCATCTTCTCCCATCCCATTATACAACTCCTTCGACACACTAAATGAACATAACACGAACAATCCTCCTAAACAACACACCTCTCTCTTGAACCCTAAACACTCAACACCAGTCAAACATATTCCATCTCACAGCTCTCCACCACTAACTCTTAGCATAATACCAAGTCCCCAGATGTTCTCCCAGTGTTCTGGGGACTCATCGACCTCTCGCAACTCATCCTCAATAATAAATACACCCCATTCCAACCAAAATCATTCACATAATCACTACTCACCTGCTCTAAACCATTCTCACCAATCACTACCACCCTCAAACCATCCATCTCCTTCCTTATCAATGAGCCCCACACTACCAGTTCATTTTCCTTAGAATCCTCACCTTCCACTTATATCCATTCCCATCCATCCATCTCTTCCTCCTCCTCCCTAAACTCTCACCCCATCTCTCCTATCATTACCACCCCTAGGTCTCATTCCTCCTTATCTTCCAACTCCACCTCCATACCATCCGACTCTACCCTAGACTGTTCCTCCATATCTTTTCCCAACTCACTTGACTCCATATCCGACATTCCTCATCATAGTCCAACAACCCTCCGCCTCCTTAATATTAATTTTCGCAGCATCCAATCAAAAATACCCCAACTACAGCATACCATCACCACCTATAACCCTGACATCATAATAGGGACAGAGGCATGGTTGACGCCGGACATTGACTCGACAGAAATATTCCCACCTCCCTTTAACATGACAGTAATACGTAAAGACCGCTTGCCAGAGGCCGGGAAAGGTGGTGGTGTACTGATTGCCACCAAACCTGGCCTCACAGTTAAACACAGACCGGACCTCGGCACAGACTGTGAAATCGTCTGGATCCAACTCCCCCCAACTGTAAATCACTCCTTCTCGCTGCTTTCTGCAGACCACCTTCTTCCAACACTGATTACTTACACAACCTTCACACATCCCTAGCACGTATTAACGCAGACAAGCACATATGGATCTCAGGCGAATTTAACCTCCCTGACATTGACTGGACTGCCATCTCTCCCCTCGATCCTCCCGATGCTGACACTCCTGATCCTATCATTCCCCACACTAACAGACGCCAACTACACGATACCTTCATAGACACCATCAATACATTCTCACTTTCACAAACAGTACTCAAGCCAACACGAACACAAACTCGCCCCGGTGGCGACGGCGGCCCTTCTACCACATCTCACACCTTAGACCTATTTCTCACTAACAACATTCTTCACATAACAAACACACAAGTTGTTCCAGGACTGAGCGACCATGACATTGTATTTGTTGACACTGATCTCCGACCAACTAGACAAAAACAGCGACCAAGACCTATCTTTATCTACTCCAGAGCTGACTTAGACGCGATCAAACAAGACTTGACTAAACTCAAAAATGACTTTTTTATAACAGACCCACACACAAGACCCCTCTTAACAAACTGGAACAACTTGCAACACACCATCCATACAGCCATGCACAAATACATACCACAAAAAACCCCATCAAGTAGATATACTCTTCCATGGTTCACCAGGGATCTACGTAGACAACATCGCAAAAAACAAAGACTTTATAAACGCGCGCAGACACACAACACACCTGAAAACTGGACCGCATATACATCACACCAAAAAACATTTGCCAAAAACATAATAAAAGCGGAACGCAAACACATAGCTTCTTATCTCGCAGACGTCAGAAACAACACCAAACATTTCTTCAAATTTTTCAAGTCGCGCAGGCAGGATACCACCATCACATCACTTAAAGACAACAACGACACTCTACAAACCACTCCAGAACACAAAACACAGACACTCAACACTCATTTCTAATCAGTATTCACACAAGAAAACAACCAAATACCTAACATGCCTGAAAACACCTACCCACCCATACCCCACCTAGACATAACGACTAACGACATACAGAAACGACTAGAGACACTTGACACAAACAAAGCCACTGGTCCTGACAACATCCCTGCCTTTATCCTTAAAAATTGTGCCTCAATCCTTGCCCCCATCCTGTAATGCATCTTTACTCAGTCACTTCACACAGGCATCCTTCCACCTGACTGGCTTTGTGCAAACATCACTCCCCTTTTCAAGACAGGTGACAGGACTGACCCAGGATAGACCCATCTCACTCACATCCATCCCATGCAAAATTTTAGAACACATTATACATAAACACATTATGAATCACCTAGACGCAAACAACATCCTTACTGACGCACAACATGGATTTCGGCCCAAAAGATCATGCGAATCACAACTCATTGCCACATATCATGACATAACTAAACAACTGGACCGACGAGACATTAAACAGGTTGACGCTATTATCCTCGATTTCGCCAAAGCCTTTGACAAAGTACCCCACAAAAGACTTCAGCATAAATTAGCTTTTTACGGTATAACTGGACCTACTCTTCACTGGATCACTAATTTCCTTACAAAACGGACTCAACGAGTACTCCTTGATGGCTCTTCCTCAGACTCTGTCCCTGTTTCTTCTGGTGTCCCACAAGGCACCGTTCTTGGCCCTCTTCTTTTCCTTCTTTATATTAATGACCTTCCTCTGTCAACACCTAACTCTTCTACTAAACTATTTGCCGACGTTAGTTTGATGTTTAGGCCCATACTGACTAGAGACGACTGTGGACTTATCCAGCAAGACTTAAACGCCCTCGAACATTGGGAGAACACCTGGCAGATGTCTTTCCGCCCCGATAAATGTAAACTTCTCCGCTTTACCCGCTCCCGATCACCCATCACTTTCAATTACACATTACACAACCAACCACTAGAATCAGTTCCTTCATACAAATATCTTGGCGTCCACCTCTCCACCAACCTAAGATTCAACACCCACATTCATCACATACAAAGTCAGGCAAACCGCACACTAGGGTTCTTGAGGAGGAATTTACACAATTGTACACGAGACATCAAACACATAGCTTATAACACCCTTGTTCGCCCAACACTGGAGTACTGCGCCGCAGAATGGGATCCATACACTCAATTTAACATTAACACACTTGAAAAAATTAACACAAAAGCAGCCAGGTTCATCACACACAATTACACGCAAACCCCAGGCATCACAACCAGTATCAAAAATCAAATAAGCATGGAAACCCTTAACACACGAAGACTCAGGCACAGACTCACAGTAATGAATAAAATCACACACAATTATATTGACATTAAAAAACATGAATACCTACACAACTCAAACACCCGCAACACTCGTAACACACATTCTCATAAGCACCAAACATACCACACTAATACTGACTTCTACAAACACTCATTCTTTCCACGAACCATACGTGATTGGAACAGTCTCCCAGAAGATACAATAAATAGCCCTACACTAGACACATTCAAACACAGATTAAACTAACATTTCGCCCACATCACACGCACACCATAAACCCTCCACTTAGCTCCCCCCATCCTATATCCTGACCCCCCATCCTCCACCCTAATACCCTTATATGTGTGATATGCGCAAGTCCAGCGCCCTACACATTATCAATCGAGATCGAGATCGAGATAATAGTTCGTGTTTATCGCTCACTCCCCCTCTGTAACTCTCTCTTTCTATCTATCTATCTCTCTAATGCATCTACGTAACTCCCGTATACATTAACATAACTATGTCTTATTTGGACTTTTTGTAATCTTTGAATCATTTCTAATGCAATGGAATTGAAAACAATATTATCCTTCTAGCACACAAATAATAACATGAAAAAGAGTCAATATAAAAGTCTCCTTTTTCTTTTCAGAACCAATTAAGTCCGTCTCATAATAGTTCGTGTTTATCGCTCACTTCCCTTTCTGCAACTCTCTTTCTATCTATCTTGTCTTTTCAGAACCAATTAAGTCCGTCTCATAATAGTTCGTGTTTATCGCTCACTCCCCCTCTGTAACTCTCTCTTTCTATCTATCTATCTCTTTAATGCATCTAAGTAACTCCCTTATACATTAACATAACTATGTCTTATTTGGACTTTTTGTAATCTTTGAATAATTTCTAATGCAATGGAATTGAAAAATATAATATCGGACATTTTCCGAATACTTATATAAAGTCCGACAACGTCAGAGACTGTCGGAACGATGACGGAAATGTCCGAAATACGGAAGTGCATGTCCGAGAGGCCGTAGCCAGTCCGACTAGTACGGGTTTCCGACTTCTAGAGGTCCGAGATGGCGAGGGTTTACTGTACTTTTGAGGTCTTTTAAATAGAAAATTGAAAAGAGAAACGAGAAAGAAAAGAAAAAGTTATCGACTAGGCCATTCCATCTGGCTCTTCACGCCGCTGTCAGGGGCGTACCTTCTAACCCGGTCCGGATTAAAGGGCATCTCTTTCGCGCTACCACTCGGGTGCACACCAGTGTTGCCGTTTTTGCGGAATTCGTCTGCTAGTGTGGAATAATTGCGACCTTTGGCAATGAGCCGAGGATAGTTTGTCCACATCCGCAACGATGAGGAATATAATTCTACATATATGATTACAATCGTATTTAATGAATAAAAAGCATAATAAATGTACACGAAGTATTAAGCAGTTGTGTTTTATTCAGTCCTATATTTGTATGTGACGTAAATATATAATTTGTTTCAATTATGCTTTGTCTTGACGAAAATATATTTTCATATTAAAATATGGGTTGCTTGGTATAAAACGCTAATAAATTTACATGTTATAATTGTATACATTTATATACTTTTGTGTTATTGAATTCCCTAAGTATATCCACATTCGTATTATATATGGAAATATATTATGCAATTTGAGTCGACAACGTGAGCAAATCACGCTACCATCAGCATTGTGTGTTGCTACTTGGCCACAGTTGGTGTCTTGTGGAGCTGCTTCCGTTAAGTACAATAAACTACTAGACCATTTAACATTAAAGTGCTTCAACGTGCATACCTTTCAGGGTAAAAGTAAGTAAACTTGGGCATCGGCATTATTATGTTCTTCACAAGTTTCTAGTTTAAATGACCCACACCAGTTACGTTTTTTATGTAAAGGATTTATGATTGAAAATGTAATATTCAAAGATCTCTATTCTATTTATTTGTATTCACATTTAATTATTTCAGTGTGAATGATACTATTTTTATTAATGTTATATTTAAATGGTTTTATGAAGCTAAAGAAGGATCTTTGGTAAATAATAGTGGTAATTATGTTAGCTTGTAACCTATTAATTACCAAAGGCCCTTCCTAAGGGGAATTAAATCTGGTAAGAATGGACCGAGCATCCGTACCCTTATCGCCGCTATGTTTACATGACCGTATCATCAAAATAATCTTAACCTAACCTAAGTGTTTACAGTATGTTAAATTCGAATAGGTTAACGTTACTTTATTATTATACTGTACCTTTTTTGTAAACATACCGTTCATGCACGCAACGCCCACTCAGTCCACTTATACTTACAATCGTCTGTTATAGCCACATTAACCCCTTCTTTACCGAGGACGTTTTTTGTATTTAATTTTTGTCATTTTTAGACGATTTTGTGCAGTTTAAGAAACATCTGAGGTAGTAATATGGGTTAAGTGAGATAATTCGAAGCTTGTTAATTGCTGGAGGGCCTTTTTAACTGACTAAAATTGTCTAATAGTAGCCAGAATAAAATTAAAATGACGTCATCGGTACGTAAGGGGTTAAAATAAATTGAACGTCTCTTCTACTGAAAGGGCTAAACTCATAATGATATTTTACATGTCATTACAGGCATCTATGCCCCCTAAGCGGAAATTTAGAGAGGATTGGTTGGATAATGAGGATTACAAGCCCTGGTTGGAGCGGGTGGAGGATGACCCTACTAAAGCAAGTTGCACTATTTGCCATAAGGAGTTTAGTGCTGACCTAACAACAATTAAACGTCATAAGGTAGGGCCAATGTGGTTATCTCTAAGTCTTTATTTGCAACGGTGCCTCAATTGCAGGTATAAAGGAAAATTCCAAATACTTCTTTTCATACGCCAAACAAAAGGCTAAAACAACATCAAACATCGGCCCACTGAGCAAAGGGGACAGCTCTTTCACAGGAGACAAAAAGGAAATGAGCGAACTCTTAAGCAGGCAGTATGAAATGGCATTCAGTGAGCCTGATGAAACAAAAGTCATCAGAGACCAAAATATATTTTTCATGGAAACCTCCCCCACGGAAACCCCTCAGATGCTGGATATTGATTTCGGTCCAAAAGTCATAGAAGAGGCCATTTCCAACATGCCATCCCACTCGGCACCAGGCCCGGACTCTTGGAATTCGATCCTAATGAAAAAATGTAAGGAAAACCTCTCAAAACCCCTGGCTATAATGTGGAGAAGGAGTCTAGACACTGGTGAAATACCAGATAGCTTGAAAAATGCAATAATTGCCCCACTGCATAAAGGAGGGAGCAAAGCACTACCAAAAAACTACCGCCCGGTAGCTCTAACCTCTCACATCATTAAAGTTTTCGAGCGAGTCCTGCGAAGCAAAATTTCAACATTCATGGAGACAAATGAACTACACAACACCGGTCAACATGGGTTCAGAGCGGGAAGATCATGTCTCTCCCAACTTTTGGAACACTATGACAAAATTCTTAAAGCGCTAGAAGAAAAGAAAAACGTGGATGTCATTTACACCGATTTTGCTAAGGCATTTGATAAATGTGACCATGGTATAATAGCCCACAAACTGAAAGCAAAAGGTATAACTGGGAAAATCGGACGGTGGATATACAATTTCCTCGTAAACCGAAAACAATCGGTAGCAGTAAACCAAGTCACTTCTGAGACTTCGGATGTCAAAAGCTCAGTGCCCCAAGGAACAGTGCTAGCGCCCCTTCTGTTCCTCATACTAATTTGCGACATAGATACCAACACCAGACACAGTACGGTGTCGTCTTTTGCTGATGACACAAAATTAAGCAAGATAGTAAACACACAAGAGGACACGGGCCGACTGCAGGAAGACATGAAGGTAGTGTTCCAGTGGACCAGGGAAAACAACATGCAATTCAATGAGGAAAAATTCCAATTAATACGGTACGGAGATAATAATGGTGTTAAAGAAATTACAAATTACTTAACAGAATCTAACCACATAATAGAACGGAAAGACAGTGTGAAAGACCTTGGGGTATTAATGTCTGAAAATATGGGTTTCAAAGTACATAACCAGGTCAAAGTGGCGGCTGCGAAACGTCTAACGGGTTGGATTCTGCGTACTTTTAAAACACGCGGTGAATTGCCTATGATAACGCTCTTCAAATCTCTAGTGCTACCGCGGCTTGAATACTGTAGCATATTAACATCCCCATACAAAGCAGGTGAAATAAATGACGTAGAGAGTGTACAAAGAAATTTCACTTCGCATATAAGTTCGATAAAACATCTACACTATTGGGAGCGTTTAAGAGCACTGAATCTGTACTCACTGGAACGTAGAAGAGAACGTTACCTAATAATATACACGTGGAAAATCGCAGAGGGTTTAGTACCAAACCTACATACTCCGATAGTCATGAAATTCAGTGATAGGAGAGGCTGGGAATGCGAAATCCCCCGGATGAATAACAGGGGTGCTATGGGCTCTCTGCGAGAGGGCTGGTTATCACACAGAGGCCCACGTCTCTTCAACAAACTCCCACGGCGAGTAAGAGACATGAGGGACATCTCGTTATACAACTTCAAGAGAGCCCTAGATGTCGAACTGCAAAAAGTGCCAGACGAGCCCATCCTCGCAAGGGAGCGAGCTGTCGCTTCAAACAGTCTACTGCACCAAATCACCACCCATAACGAGGGGCGTCGCGCTCCTTGGTGCCGCTAGAGGAGCGGCGAACACATCCAAAGGATCCAAAGGAATTGGAATGACATTCAAATACATATTTCTTGTATATTAATTGTATAATACAGTTTACAACTTCTACACACCGGTTGTCCATAGCAAGTATCCTGCATATTATTAACAATACATTTATAATAATAATAATAATAATTAAAGTTGCAAGCAACGTTGTGCGGGGTTCGAGCGGGGTTGCACGCAGGGTATTGTGTTGTATACAAGGTCTGTGCCACATATATCAAAATATCATGTATCTCATCGGGCATGGAGAAAGTACAGAAGGAATATAGTGTAGCCATTTTGGCTATGGCCACTTAGACCATTAAGGAGTGTGACCATTTTGGTTAAAGCTATTAATCCTGTACGAGTTGTTGTTGTTGTTGTTGTTGTTCCCTAAGCTGCCTGGCCGAACAGCCCCGAGTCCCTGAGGAAGGCCATGGCCACGATCGGGCTTTCCCACAGAGCTCTCATTGAGTGTAGATTGTGTTGTTGGCGTAAGTGGTTGTGTGAAATGCAGTCTTCTATTATGTGTTTAATGGTATGGGGTGCTGTGTTACATCCCGGGCAGGCATCGACAACGGAGTCATCCAGTCTCTTCTGATAGCTCAGGAGAGCCGGATGGTGTCCGCATCTCATCCTGGCCAGGTGGACTCTGTCCTCGCGAGGAAGGGAGGATTCGGAAGGATGGATTTCGGGAGGTCGTGCTTGCAGCTGCGTGTTGTCAGTGAGTGAGTGGATGGATAGGCGAGAGATATGAGTATGGATGTGCTTCTGGAAGGTGATTCGGGGTAGGAGAGAGGACAGTAATTGTGTGTGATACCGTGTGCTGGGTGTTGTTTTGATATTTCTTGGTGTCTGTGGGTGTGTTGCCATGTAGTTTAGTGGGTGGTCTTGGTTCGTGGAGGCTACTGCCAGGAATTGAGTGCCTCTCATGATCACTGATCTTATGTATTGTTTATATACTGTGGTGGTAGTTTCTTTGTTGTGTCCAAATTTTGTGTGAGCAAGTGACCTGAGGGCGTTAAGTCTGGGTGTCATTTCTATTTAATGTTTGTGGTGTGCTGTTTGAATGTCATATGAGTATCATATGTTACTCCTAGGATTTTGTGTGTGTGTGTATGTGTTAGGGGTGTGTTGTTTATGGTGAGTTGAGGGATGTATTTGTGTTCTCCTGTCCAGCTTGTGAGCAGGGTTGCGGTGGATTTGGCTGGGGGTAGATTAAGTCTGTTTGTAGTGCACCAGCCATGTAGTGTGTTGAGATAGGGTTGAAGGAGAACTGTTGCTCTTGTTGGGTCATGGTGTGTGCATGTGAGTTTTATGTCATCTGCATAGGAGGCTAAGTTTATTTGGGGCTTATTGGGTGTAGTTATATCGTGCATGTACAGATTGAAGAGTGCGGGCGATAGGACGGATCCTTGTGGGACTCCGTTTGGAAAGTTTCTGATTTTAGATGACTGACCGGCAAAAGATACGTGTGCACATCTGCCTGCTAGGAAGTTGGCCAGCCACCTTTTTGTGTTGTTGTGCATGTTTGTGTTGTAGATTTTGTTTGTTAGGTTGTGGCGGGGGATGGCATCGAAGGCTTTACTAATGTCGAGTGTGGCTAATAGTGATCTGTGTGGTGGTCTAGCTGAGTTGATGCCGTCAAAAGCTCTTTGTGTAAGGTCTGTGAGAAGAGTGTTTGTGGAGTGCAGTGGCCTAAAGCCATGTTGTGTTGGAGCTAGGGGTAGGTCGGGTGTAATTAGTTGTAACACTAGGCGTTCCATGACTTTGGAGGGGGAGCAAAGGAGTGTGATGGGGCGGTGCGAGGAGGGTAGCGTGGGGTCTTTGTTGGGTTTGGGGAATGTGGTGATGAGACCATGCTTCCAAATGTCTGGTATTGTGTTGTGTGAATAACTGTAGTTTGATATGTTAGTGAGTGCTTGTATGCCTTGTGGTCCCAGGTGTCTGAGGTGTATGTTGCTTATGTTGTCTAGGTCACAAGCGGGTGAGTGCTTAAGATTGTTGATGATATGCTTTGTCTGGTGATTGGTGAAGGGTGTATAGTCAGGGTCTGTGGGGAATTGTCTCTTACGTCGGATGACACGTCGGTCGTCTTTGTGAGGTTTTAGGTGACTGACATGTGAGAAGTGATTGATGAGAGTGTTTGCTTGTTGTTTACATGAAGGAGTAGAGTCTGTTGTTGTGATTGCAGCATGTGATTGTGTTGTGTTGCTGTTGGAAAGTGTGATGCTGTTTAGTGTTTTGTAGAGTTTTTTGGGGTTTGTTTTGTGATCAAGTGTTTGTAGGAAGTTATTCCAATTTAGTTTTTGTTGTTCTTGTATTTTGTTGTTAGTTTGGGTGTTGAGTGCTTGGATTTGTTGTGTGATGTCTTGTGTGTGGGGTGCTGGGGAGTGTTTCAGTATGTTGCGTTGTCTGATGAGGTTTTGAATTTCTGGTGTGAAGTTGGGGTTGTGTCTTTTTCTGTTACCTCTTGGAATGTGTTTCTTGTCAGTGTTTTGGATAGTTTTATTGAGTATGTGTACAGCATTGTTGATGTTAGTGATGGGTGTACTGTTTAGAGTTGTGAAGTGTTTTTCTGTCTCATTTGTGAATGCTTCCCAGTTAGGTCTTTTATAATTGGTGTATGTGTGTTTGTGGTTAGCTGGGATGAGTCTGGTTTTGGTGGTGATAATGATCGGGAGGTGGTCAGAGCCTAAGGTTCAGACCACCCTCCAGGATGTTGTGGGGGCGAGTTCTGGGGAGCAAAAGGTGATGGCTGGAGATGATGGGTTATAGAGGGCTTGGTGAGGAATATGGGTATGTTGATGGATGTCGTTAAGGATGATGAGGTTAACAGTTTGGTTTTGTAGTACCAGCCCTCTGTCTGTGTCGGGGTTGTCGACAAACCAGGCCGACGTCTTGGCGTTGAAGTCACCACCCAGGATGATGTGTGGGGTGTTTGTGATGTGTTGTAAGTGTGGTCTGTATTCATTTGGTACTGTAGGGGATGTATGTGTTTATGATGGTTATGTTGGAGTTGTTGCCAGTGCGTATTTTAATTGATTGTATTTCTGTTGTGTTATCATTTGGGGGGAAGAGGGATTTGGTTTGTACACTGGTAACTATGTATGATATTTCTTTGTGTACCAGGGTGATGAGTCCACCGCCTCCGCCGACAGCCCGGTCTTGTCTGATGGTGGTGAAATCATGAAATGTGGGTGTTTTTTTGTGTTGTGCGGAGTTTTGTTTCTTGTAAGATGGCAATGTGTATGTTGTGTTGTTTGATGAAGTGTGAGAGTTTCTTTGTGTTGATGCCATCTATGTTCAATTGGAGAATGTTAATGTTATGTGCACGATGTATGTTGGGTGCTGCTGCACGAGGATGGGGTGGGGGTGAGGGAGGGGGTGGGGGTGAGGGAGGGGCTGGGGGTTGGGATGGGTGAGGTGGGGGTGGGGATTGGGGAGCAGATGTGGGTTGGAATGGATTAGGATGGGGTGTGGTATGTTGAGTTGAGGATGTGGATGGTATGGGAAGGTTAGGTGGGTTAGGGAGGAGAGGTGGACAGGTTTTAGGGGGGGAGTGGATGATATGGGAAGGTTAGGTGGGTTGGGGAGGAGAGGTGGACGGGTTTTAGGCGAGGGATTTGACTGGGAGAGGGAGGGGCATGAGGAACAGGTCCAGGTGTTCGTGTAGTGTTTCTTGGAGGCAAGTGTTGTGCAGGTGAAGTGGGTCCAGTTCCTGCATGAATTGCAGAGAACTGAACCATTAGTGTGGCGACTCGAAGCGATGGGTTTTGAGCAAGTTGGACATATGTATGTGTAGGTGGGTCCTGGGTTGCTCTCAATGTCTCCGGCTAGAAGAAGTCTTCGAGAAATGACAGCCGGAGAGTCATTTCTCGGTGTAGGAAAAACTGTGTGATGTGTGTGTGTGTGGTGTGAGGTGTGGAAATTCCCGGCGCGACCGAAGCCGCTCCAAGGACTCCTGTACGAGTAGGCATAATTGCCCGAAATTGCCTTCATTCCCTGCTCATTTTCATGCATAAGCAAAAGCCAGAGCGTAATACAATTATGTATTCGTGAAAGTACGGTAATAGCTTTCAAATTACTCCTGAATCATCCCTGTACGACGTCTGGTTTTCTTGTAAGGATCTTGCAAACGAAGGGCAAAATTGCTAAAAATTACCAAATCCGATAGGCCTAGGCGAAATCGCTAATAATTACCAATTATTTTCTGTTTTCGCTATGTGTGACGCTGCACATAAGTGAACTCTCTCTCACACAAACCTCAGTGTCGTGGCGGGGCCTGTAGGCTCCGGCTGACGTCCATCCATGCTGCTTGCAAAAGCTGGCCTGGCTCACAGGCTACAAAATAGCCGGAAAATCGTCTCCGTCATATGAGGGGCCCCGCGGGAATTGGGTTAAGAAGTGTGGTTGTTTTGATTATTTGCTACGGTCACCATAAGGATAATGGTGTGGCATTTGTTCTGTACAGAAGCTTGGCCTTTTTGGTTGGGGCTTCTTAGGAATGTGACCTTTTTCGTTAGCCATGGAGAAACTGCAGAGGTACATATTATTATAAGCAACCTCATGTTAAAAATATTGTATTGATTGTATGCGTGTATGCCCCGACAGAGGATATACTTGAAAGAAAGAAAGAGGAGTTCTGGATGAATGTGGAGGCGTGCCTGGAGAAGTTTGACAAGAACGAAAGAATATTTCTGATTGGGGATATGAATGGTAAGGTGGGTGATAGGAAAGTTGAGGGAGTGGTGGGAGGGTGGGGGGTACCATCAGAGGTGAATGGGAATGGTAGTGCACTTGTGGATGTATGTGTGGGGAGGAGGCTGGGGATAGCCAACACCTTCTTCCGACACAGAATGATCCACAGGTACACGTGGAAACGGATGTTGACGATGAAGGATAAGACAGTGGTGGAACGAAAGTCATTGATTGATTATGTATGTGTGGATGAACGAATGAAGAAATCTGTGATGGATGCTAGGGTGTATAGGGGTATTGGAGGGGGTCTGTCTGATCATTATGTAGTGGTAGCTAAGGTTAGGATACAAAAGAAGTGGGTGAGGAGAGCTGGAGGGAGGCGAGAGGAGGGTGGAATGGTGAGGAGGGTGAAGAGGTTGCAGGAGGAGGAAGTCAGGGAGGAGTACAGGAGAGCAGTGGAAAGACGACTAGGTGGGTTCGACCTGGAAGTTATGGAGGAAGTGGAGGATATGAGCAAGGTGTTTAAGGATGAGATCTGTGCAGCATGTGAGGAGGTGTGTGGAGTGAGAAGAGGGAGGGGAGTGAAAGGTACAGCATGGTGGACAGAAGAGGTAAGAATAGCTGTGGAAGAAAAGAAGAAAGCATATAGAGAGTGGTTGGGTAGTAGAGGGAATGAAGATTCCGAGAGACAGAAACGAGCACCTGAGTGTAAAATGGAGGGAGAGTAAGAAACTGTTCTGGGAAGAAGTCAAGAAAGTTAGGGAAGGTAGCAAGGGAAACAGTAAGGGTGTGAAAGATAAGAATGGGAGAATGCTAGCCGAGAAGCAAGAGAGAGTCGAAAGATGGAGGGAGTACTTCAGTGAGTTGCTAAATGTAAGGAATGAAGAGCCAGCAAACATAGCTGGATATGGTATGGGAGGGAGAAGAAGAGAAGTAGTGGAGGAGGAGGTGGGGATCAGGAGGTCAGAAGTGTGGGAAGCCATGAAAAGAGTGAAGTTGGGGAAAGCACCAGGAACAGATGGAGTGTGTGGGGAAATGTTGAGGTATGGTGGTGAGATAGTGATAGAATGGGTATGGAAAATGTGCAAACTAGCATGGGAGAAGGGGAGTGCACCCGATGACTGGAAGACTGGCATAATAGTCCCCCTATATAAGGGCAAAGGGGAAAGAGGAGTGTGTGGTAACCACCGAGGAATATGTCTTCTAAGCGTAGTAGGGAAGGTATACAGTAGGGTACCGGTAGTGATTGGGAGAGTGAGAGTGAGAACGGAGAAATGGATAGGCGACGAGCAGGGAGGTTTTTAGGAAGGGAAGAGGATGTGTAGATCAGATTTTTACCCTGAATTGTGTTGTGGAGAAGTATCTGGAGAAGAAACAAAAGGTGTATGTTGCCTTTATGGACTTGGAGAAGGCCTATGACAGAGTGGATAGAGAAGGTTTGTGGAAAGTACTTAGAATATACGGAGTAGAGGGCAAGTTGCTGAAAGCAGTGAAGAGCATGTATGAGGGTGTAAAGGCGGCAGTACGTGTGGAGAGTGAGCAGAGCGAGTTCTTTGACCTGAATGATGGTTTGAAACAGGGGTGTGTGATGTCCCCGTGGTTGTTTACTGTATATATGGATGGAGTCATAAAAGAAATACTATCAAGAGCAGTGGATGTTGGTGTATCGCTGAAAAGGGAGGGAATTGAGTGGAAGCTACCTATACTGCTGTTTGCGGATGATACAGTTCTGATGAGTGATAATGAATGGGAGTTGCAGGGTCTGGTAAATGAGTTTGGAACAGTGTGCGAAAAACGGAATTTGAAGGTAAATGCGGGGAAGAGCAAGGTTATGGTCTTCGAAAGGGGTGAAGTCACAGAGTGTGAGGTGAAGCTGAACGGTCAGGCTATGGAGATCGTCAACTCTTTTAAGTATCTGGGCAGTGTGTTGAGTAAAGATGGGACTATGGATGAAGAAGTGCGGGAGAGGGTACAACAGGGGAAGAGGGTTGTAGGAACGCTAAAAGCAGTAACAAGAAATAGGGTGGTCAGTATGGAAGTGAAGAAGTCCTTGCATGACAGTGTGGTAATCCCGACACTGACTTACGGAAGCGAAGCATGGACGTTGGTTGAGAGACTCAGACCAAGAGTGAGAGCAGTGGAAATGAATTACTTAAGGAGTGCGTGCGGAGTTACATGGAGGGATAGACAGACTAATGAGGAAGTAAGAAGGAGGTGTGGTGTGGAGGTAGATGTGCTGGAAAGTGTGAAAAGGAACAACTTGAGATGGTTCGGCCATATGGAACGTATGGAAAGCGAGAGAATGACTAAGAGGGTGTATGAGAGCGAGGTGGAGGGACAGAGAGGGAGAGATAGACCGAATGAGAGGTGGAAGGATGGAGTGAGGAAGTACATGAACGAAGGCGGTGCTGGTTGGGGGGAGGGGCGTCGACTGACTGGGGACAGAGGTGCATGGGGGCGGTTCGTTCTTGGCCACCCCTTCGGGGATCACGGCATCAGGCAATAGATGATAGATAGATGTTAAAAATATCTTATATATTTTTGTTTAGCTTTACTTGGCATTCCTCTTCCTCTATGTATCTAGCAATTTAACCCCCTCAAACTCCTTATGACGCGATGGTGTGGTAATTACCCGGGCCAAAAAGCTCTAAAAGACGATCGAGTGATAACTCAAGCGAGCTTGAAATGCGCAGGCGTTTCGTTCATGGTCACCCCTTCGGGGATCAAGGTGTCCGGCAATATATACCGGTAGGCTATAGATAAATTCATTTTTGGGCTATTTCTTCCATTTTATTTATCCTGTTAAAGTGCTTGATTGATTTTTGTGCTAATGTAGTTAGTATTTGGTGTAATTTCACATATTTCAGCTAAATCTGGAGAGCACATGCAATTTATTTGTGCATGTTCAGTAAGTATTGCTGGGGAAAGGGTTAACGTATTCATCTTTTGGGGTATTTATTCTATGTTTTTATCCTGTTTCTGTGATTGATTGAGTTTTGTGCTAATGTAGTTGGTATTTGGTATAATTTTACATATTTTAGATAAATCAGAAGAGCACATGCAATATATTTGGGCATTTTCAGTTAGTATTGCTGGGGAAACGGATAACATACAGTATTCATCATAGGAAGGGAATAGGATGTGTAGCTCAGATCTTTGCCCTGAAATATGTTGTGGATAAATATCTTGAGAAGGGACAAAAGTTGTATGCTGCCTTCATGGACTTGGAGAAGGCCTATGACAGAGTTGATAGAGAAGGTACCAGTATGTAGAAAGTACTTGGAATATACGGAGCAGATAGCAAGTTGCTGAAAGCAGTGAAAAGCATGTATGAGGGTGCAAAGGTGTCAGTATGTGTTGAGAATGAACAGAGCGAGTTCTTTGATCTGAATTTTGGGTTAAAGAAAGGGTGTGTGATGTCCCCGTGGTTGTTCAATATATACTGAACTGTATATGGATGGAGTCATAAAAGAAATGCAAGGATGAGCAGTGGATGTTGGTGTACCACTAATAAGGGAAGGCAACGAGTGGAATGACAGAGTTGATAGAGAAGGTATGTGGAAAGTACTGTACTGAGAATATATGGAGTAGATGGCAAGTTGCTGAAAGCAGTGAAGAGTATGTATGAGAGTGCAAAGGTATCAGTACGTGTGAAGAATGAACAGAGGGAGTTCTTTGATCTGAATGTTTGGTAAAGCAAGGGTGTGTGATGTCCAGATGGTTGTTCTATATATACAGTATATGGATGGAGTCATAAAAGAAATACAAGGAAGAGCAGTGGATGTTTGTGTACTGCTGTTTGCTGATGATATGAATGGGAGTTGCAGGGTCTGGTAAATATTTTTGGAACAGTGTGCAAAAAATGGAATCTGAAGGTAAATGCGGGGAAGAGCAAGGTTATGGTCTTCGAAAGGGGTGAAGCCACAGAGTGTGAGGTGAAGTTGAACGGTCAGGCTATGGAGATTGTCAGCTCATTTAAGTATCTTGGCAGTGTACAGAGTAAAGATGGGAGTATGGATGAAGAAGTGTGGGAGAGGGTGCAACAGGGGAAGAGGGTTGTAGGAATGCTGAAAGCAGTAACATGAAATAGGGTGGTCAGCATGGAACTGAAGAAGTCATTGCATGACAGTGTGGTAATCCCGACACTGACTTACGGAAGCGAAGCATGGACGTTGTTGGAGAGATTCAAACCAAGAGTGAAAGGGATGGAAATGAGTTACTTGAGAAGTGTGTGCAGAGTTACATGGAGGGATAGACAGACGAATGAGGAAGTACGAGAGAGGTGTGGTGTGAATGTACTGGAAAGTGCGAAAAAGAACACCTTGAGATGGTTCGGCCATGTGGAACGTATGGGAAGCGAGAGAATGACTAAGAGCGTGTACGAGTGAGGTGGAAGGACAGAGGGAGATATAAACCGAGAGAGAGGTGGAAGGATGGAGTTAAGAAGTATATGCGTGAAAGCGGTGCTGGATGGGAGGAGGGGCATCGACTGACTGGGGACAGAGGTGCATAGGGGTGTTTCGTTCTTGGCCAATCCTTCGGGGATCAAGGCGTCCGTCAATAGATAGATAGATAAATTCATCTTTAGGGCTATTTCTTACATTTTCTTTATCCTGTTAGTGTACTTTATTAAATTTGTTGGTAATGTAGTTGGTAATTGGTGTAATTTTACATATTTCAGATAAAGGATGTCAACAGAATAACAAATGATGAGCTGAAGAGACGTTTAGGTATAAAGAGTATAAGCGAGGAGATGCGTACAAGTAAACTGGGATGGTATGGACATGTGGAGAGAATGGATGAACAAAATTGGGTGAAAAGATGCAGGTCTGCAATTGTGGAGGGAGCTGCACCAAGGGGTGGACCGAGTAAGACCTGGGATCGGACTATACGTGCCGATCTCAAATCCAAAAACTTGACAAGTAAAGCATCCCTTAACAGGGTTGCCTGGAACGCCGCCATTAGGAAAAGAGACTGAAACTGCACATCTGTGTGGAGCACTCAGTCTTAAAATGTTATGTACGTATGTATGTATAAATCTGAAGAGCACATGCAATCTATTTAGGCATTTTCAGTCAGTATTGCTGGGTAAAGGGTTAACATATTAATCTTTTGGAGTATTTCTTCCATTTATTTATCCTGTTAGTGAAATTTATTGATTTCAGTGCTACTGTAGTGGTATTTGGTGTAATTTTACATATTTTAGATAAATCTGAAGAGGACATGCAATATATTTGGGCATTTTCAGTCAGTATTGCTGGGGAAACGGTTAGCATACTGTAGTCATCTTAGGAAGGGAAGAGGATGTGTAGCTCAGATTTTTGCCCGGAAATGTGTTGTGGAGAAATATCTGGAGAAGCGACAAAAGTTGTATGCTGCATTTATGGAGTTGGAGAAGGCCTATGACAGAATTGATAGAGAAGGTATGTGGAAAGTACCGGTACCGGTACTGAAAATATACGGAGTAGATGGCAAGTTGCTGAAAGCAATTAAGAGCATGTATGAGGGTGCAAAGGTGTCAGTATGTGTGGATAATTAACAGAGCGAGTTCTTTAATCTGAATGTTGGGTTAAAGCAAGGGTGTATGTGATGTCCCGATGGTTGTTCAATATATACCAGTACAGTATATGGATGGAGTCATGAAAGAAATACAAGGAAGAGCAGCGGATGTTGGTGTACCGCTGATAAGGGAAGGAAACGAGTGGAAGTTGCCTCAACAGTACAGTACCGGTACTACTGTTGCTGACAACACAGTTCTGATGAGCGATAGTGAATGGGAGTTTCAGGGTCAGGTAAATATGTTTGGAACAGTGTGTGAAAAACGGAATCTGGAGGTAAATGCTAGGAAGAGCAATATTATGGTCATTGAAAGGGGTGCAACCATAGAGTGTGAAGTGAGGTTGAACGGCTATGAAGAATGTCAGCTCATTTAAGTATTTGGGCAGAGTGTTGAGTAAAGATGTGAGTAGGCCTATGGATGAAGAAGTGTGGGAGAAAGTGTAACAGGGGAAGAGTGTTGTAGGAACTCTGAAAGCAGTAAGAAGAAATAGGGTGATCAGCATGGAAGTAAAGAAGTCCTTGCATGACAGTGTGGTAATCCCGACATTGACTTATGGGAGGGAAGCATGGACGTTTCTGACTGGGATTGATCATTGATAATCATCGGTTATGCTAGTTGGAAAATTAGTGGGGTAGAATGTAGAGTTTGGGTGTACCGCCAGCCTTGTTTACACTACACGGAGCGGGGGCGGATGCTGGCCATCATGTTCCCGTCTATTTGACTGCTTTTGGATACAATAATAGGTTGAGGGGGGTCACCCCCCCATGACATATTGTCATCATCATATATATTGCCAGCAGGAGGCAAATAACCGAAAAAAACGCCTTCAAAATAGACGCGAACTAAAGGCTGGTTCACACATAGCCGAGTCGGTGCGCGAGTCCAACACGAGTGATGAAATTTTGCTATTCAGCAATGACTCGTCGATACTCCTCAACACTCGTATAGACTCGTGCTACGCTCGTGTATACTCGACACACTCGTGGGTACTCGCCACGGGGTCCAAAAATTTCATGCATGCATGACATTTTTGGGTCCCGTGGCGAGTACCCATGAGTGTGGCCTAAATACGTGTAGACTCGTGTACATACGTGTTAACTCGTGTTTGACTCTGAATAACTCTTCGTTATTCGTGTTAACTCGTGTTGACTCGTGTAAACCCGTGTAACACTCTTTGGTGATTCGTCGCTTTTCGTCATCATTTCGACATTGACGAAGCAACATGTGTCTACACGCAACAACACGTATGTAACACACATGCAACACGTATCAACAAGAGTAGAAAGCACGAATGTGAGTGCCAAAATTTGGTGCCCCCATGATGCCAGAGTTTACACGATTCAAACACAAGTGAAAACATGAGTAAACAAGAGTAAACACGATCCACTGAGAAAAAACACGAGTGTAACACGAAAAAGCAAGTGTCATTTGAAATACCGTTATTTCAAAAATGTAGGAAGAATCAACGAGAGTTTACACGGATGTAACACGAGTCAACACGTGTGCAACAGAGATCCAACGAGAGTCAACGCGTTGTCTTTCGTGTTGATCCGTATAAAAATCGTGTTGATCCGTGTAACAATCGCGTTGACTCGTCCATACTCTTTGTTTACGTGCCCTGGAATGTGGCCATTATTTTTCAAATTTTTGACATTCGTGTTGGGTTCGTGTTACACTCGTTTTGACTCTCAGTTACTCGTAGACTCTTGCATGAACACGTGTTGACTCGTATTGAATCGAGTTAACTCGTGTTACACTCTCCTTGACTCGGGAACAATTGCTACTCGCGGCCGACTCAGCCTCCAGTGACGGCGATAATCGACGAGTGTGACTCGTGTTGGATTCGCGTACCGACTCGGCTATGTGTGAACCAGCCTTTAACCACGGTGATCGACATATGTAAACATTACGGCAGCGGTGTCGGCGTCGGACACTTGCGATAATGTTCCCGTCTATTTTGAATGCCATTGGATACAATAATATGTTGAGGGGGGGCTTTGCCCCCATGACGTGTTGTCATCATCATATATATTGCCAGTAGGGGACAAACAACCAAAAAAATTGCCGCAAAGCCCTCCCCTCAACATATTATTGTATCCAATGGCAGTCAAAATAGACGGGAACATGATGGCAAGCTTCCGTCGCCGCTCTGCGCAGTGTAAACAATGGTGGCGGTACGCCCGAACTCTACATTCTACCCGGCTAGGCCTATATTATAGGCTACAATAAATAAGTAGGCTAGGCTATTTTTTCTATAGGCTATGCCTAGTCTAATATTACAATTTAAGGTAGCATTCAAGTTGACTAAAGCAGGACTTACCCTTGACCAGGTATAGGCTATCCTAGTGTTTAATAGGCCTATACCCCTTTGAAAGGACATTAGCCTAATCTAACCTAACAACCTTACCTAACCTATTATAGTAGGCTATTATGGGTGGGGGCTGCTGCCCCCACACCCCAATGTTTGGTGTATTTGTCTATTTTGTCTGTGAAGTGGGAATTTTTTCAATTTGTCGATAACGAAAATCCTCCATGCGGACTATAGCTTATGGAGAAAAATATGGCGAATCTATTGTTGCCTATTATCTCTAATAAATTGTTTCTCATAATGCTGCAGTAGTGTCGTTTAAAATACCAACCATTTAATTGTGTGCCTTTAAAAATGACCTAAATTAGGCTATAGGCTACTGGAAGATTAGAAGAATCTTTAAGAAAGACTAGGTTAGGGTTATTGTCGTGCCAAAGCTAGATTATAGCCTAAATATAAAAGGAAGTGAATAAAATGAAATATGCCGAAAAAAATAGACGTCAAAATAGACGCGAAGTTAACCGCGACGATCGCCCTATGTAAACATGACGACCGTACACCCGGTAACTACATCCATCCCATTAAAAGTTACTGTGGGACACCAAATATGTTGAGGGGGTCTCTGCGGCTCTGCCACCCCACGTCGGCCCGTCACGTATTATGATGTACGGTAAGTCATCATCATCTGTGCTAATTCATAGGATCCCCAATTAAGGACAAAGTCAATCAACAGACAAAATAAGCTCCCAAATTACAATAACATAGCGGCCCGCCGTTTATGGGCGACTTTTTACACGTCATTTTAAATGTTACTTTCCTGCCCTGGTCTAGGCCTAATAGATTTTTCCAAAGAATCAAATTTAAATTAAAAGGAAGTAGCCTAGCCTACAGTTTATAGGAAGGCTATTCCAACATGCATTCCAGAACTTAGGCTAGCCTAGGCCTAGGCTATATGAAAATTTGTGGGTAGTCTGCCAAAAAAGAATCACTAGGCCTATTAGGCTATGGGTAAGCTAGTATGGGGTGCATTTTGCAAATTTTCTGAACTCTTAGGCCTAGGCTAGGCTAAATTAAAACTCACAAAATCTGAGTAAAACCAGCACTAGAATTTTGTCTTGTCTTGTCTTGGGGCAACCTCAGGCGAATACTCTCCCACTCCGGCCCTACCGTAGTCGCGGAGATCCTATGTCACAATTAAATTAGTTTATAGTTAAGGTTAAAATTCACCACCGTGTCACTTTCATTCTAGGTCATTCGTAGAACCGTAACACTGTAAAGGCAACAACCCAATAGCAGGTCATCAGGTGGTGAACCAGAGACCTACAAACCACGGTACTAGGGCCAGAGCAATGTCTTGAAGCGAGGTGCCCTTATCAACCAACCCCAGACAATCCAGTAGGAGCTGTCGGAAGGAATCCATCTTTGAAGACAGAAAGGGACGCCCATCCACATGCTCAGTGACGGGACGAGGCGAGGCTTAGGAGGCATATGTAGGACGACCAGATGTAGGATGTGGAGGGGAAAAGGTACCGTACGACGATACATGGGATGCGGAGACTGCGGAGGGAAGAGCTTGTCATAGTCATACGGTTCCTCAGGACCTCAACAATAACCGGGGGACGGCCGGTGCGGGCAATGGTCGAGCGCCGTAGTTAATATAAGTTCGCGGTCGCGGAGATCCTATGTCACAATTAAATTAGTTTATAGTTAAGGTTAAAATTCACCACCGTGTCACTTTCCTTATCAACCAACCCCAGACAATCCAGTAGGAGCTGTCGGAAGGAATCCATCTTTGAAGCCAGAAAGGGACGCCCATCCACATGCTCAGTGACGGGAAGAGGCGAGGCTTAGGAGGCATATGTAGAACGACCAGATGTAGGATGTGGAGGGGAAGGGGTACCGTACGATGATACATGGGATGCGGAGACAGCGGAGGGAAGAGCTCGTCAAAGTCATACGGTTCCTCAGGACCTCAACAATAACCGGGGTACGGCCGGTGCGGGCAATGGTCGATCGCCGTAGTTTTTTTTTTTTTTTTTTTTTTTTTCTATGTGATTGAGGGAGGCAAAAGGCATAACTGCCTATAGCGAGTGCCTCCCCCATAGTTGAAAGAGTGACAGGGCCAAAATCAAGGGACGTTCGAGCCAAAATGCCTGGACACACGGAGTTTGAAGCAATTTAAGTCATAGGAAGAGGGAAAGACTGATGCTGGGAGAGAGTTCCAGAGCTCAGCTGTTGAGTAGAAGAAAGTTTGAGAGTAACGTTTCACTCTTGGGTTGGAGAGTTGCACAGAGTAGGGGTGGGATTGAGTTGCAAGACGGGTACCACGTGCCCTACGTAAAGGAGGTGGTATGCACTGGGATAGCTCTGAGGAACACTGATTATTATAGTAGCGATAGAATAGCGAGAGAGATGCAACATTGCGGCGGAGAGAGAGAGATTGCAGAGAGTTGGTGAGTGGACGGGAGTTAATGATACGAAAGGCCTTCCTTTCAACTTTGTCTAGGAGAGCAGTGTGAGAGGAACCTCCCCACACATGTGAACAATACTCAATACAAGGTTAATACAAAGTTAATATAAGTTCGCGTCTATTTTGACGGCGATTTTTGTTGTAGTTAGGCTAGGCCTAGGCTATTTGCCCCCTGCTGGCAATATATATGATGATAACAATATGTCATGGGGGGCGATTGACCCCCTCAACATATTATTGTATCCAACGATCTCTAACCTCTGTATCTCAAAAAGGGCTAGAGCAAATTGGCTGTAAATTTCCACATCTAGGCTATTCCTTGACAGATTTGCTCCCTCTAATTAATATTTATTAGCATAAATTCAGCCTAGTTTAGCCTATAAAACAAAAACTAACATTTGTTTAGCATAGGCCTACATATAAAAAGAAAAAACCCACTCGTACTGCAATTATAAGCATAAATATGAGTATCTAAGTTACAAAGCAAATGTTTTTGTATAGCCTAAAATAAACCATAAAATTGTCATCTTTCAACTGTTGAGGTCATAAATATAAAAAAATCTAATACAGTAAACTTCCGTTAATCCGAAGGGCAGCGGACCGGCCCTCATTCGGATTAGTGGATTTTTCGGATTATCGGACTTTACCCCTATGAATCCGTGTATTAATGGCCTGACGAAAACATTGAGGCAATAGGCCACCCAAATGACACAATGGTGCACACATATCGGCTCATATGTTCATGAAATCACTTCAAAAGTTTACCATTGTCATTGTAGCCTATTACCTACTTCAAAACATTCAGATTAATGGTCAAAGGAATCTGCTGATATAAATGTAAACACCTTCTTCTTCTTATTGTCACATGTCCGCATCGTCTACTAGCGAGTTTGTCTTGCTCTTGAAAGCACCCTTGGGACGCTCCGATCACTGAACTATAAATAGTAGCGTATCGGAACGTCCAAAGGTGCGTTTTCAAGCGCAAGACTGAATGCGCTTGCAGACGATGCGGTGCAAGCCAGTAGCGCATCGGAGCATCCCAAGAATGCGTTCAAGAGCAAAACAAACTCTCTAGCAGACGATGTGGTGTTTACGTTTATATCAGTAGCTTCCTTTGACTATTAATCGGAATGTTTTGAAGTAGGTAATAGGCTACAATGACAATGGTAAACTTTTAAAGTGAATTCATGACCATATGATATGTGTGTGCTCCATTATGTGTCATTTGAGTGGACTAATGCCTCAAAAAGGGGACTTTGGGACTTCTTGAAATTCGGACCATCGGGTGAATTCGGATTTGGCCTCAAATTGAAAAATTCGGACTATTGGGATATTCGAATCATCGGTCGTCGGATTAAAGGACTTTTACTGTACATTAGGAAAAAATGCGTTAAGAGTTGTGTTAGCGGGTCTATCGTCCCCTTTATTTACGTAGTCGCACGCTTGCAGTTACATTCGCGTCTAATTTGACTGTGGTTATTTGCCCCTGCTGGTGATATAGATGATGATGACAATAAGTCATAGGGGGATAAAGCCCCTTCAACCCATTATTGTATCTCATGGCCAGGCGTTGGGTAAATTGTTTTGTTACCGGCCGGCGGATTGAGGGTGGCTTTACCAAGTTTACCCCAGCAGTTAAATTAGAAGCGAATGTAGGCCTAACTGCGAGCGTGCGACTAGGCTATATAAACAAAGCTTTTGGTATACCCACAACTACAACTCTTACCAAAACTGCAATTAGCCTATTTTTGTTTTGTTTTTTCAGTCTAGGCTAAATTGGTGAGGCTAGGCTAAATTATTTAGCTGCAATTAGCCTAGCCTATTTTTGTTTGTTCTTTCAGTCTAGGCTAAATTGTGGTAGGCTAGGTTAAATTCTTTAACATGTGTACTATTGTGTAGGCCTGTTCTTTCCAATAGAAGTAAAAATATGTAGCATAGCCTAATGCAATTTTACTAAAACCCAAGCCTACCTGAATATAGCCCTATGCAGAGCTCAAAAGCAAAAAAAAAAAAAAAAATATGTTGAGCAGTGAAATAAAATTAAGCTAGGCCTAGGCCTGGTTTCTCATAGGCCTAATAACCTAATAAAGTATACTATAGCCTAACCTAATTTAAGTTATTTCACAAAATACTAATAGGCCTACCCAGCCCTCCTCATGCATTGTTTTCCATTGTAAAATAAGTTTGTGATACACTACGAAAGATTATTCAACATGGAATTTGAATGGAATAGAGAAGCTTAGCAACGAAAAGCCAATACTCACCCCTCCCTGTGATTGTGCCAGCTTTTGTAAGCAGTGCAATAACTTAATGAAGGACAGAAAAGCTGCAGGATGCTCTGGCATTCTAGCCGAGATGATTAAGGCCTCAGGTGAGAAAGGAGTAGGTGTGTTCAATGAGCTAATTAACTTCATCATCAGAGAGGAAGTAACCTCTGATGAATGGCACAAAAGTATATTATATACTGTATACGAGCAAAGGGGACTCATTGGATAGGGAAAATTATAGGGGCCTGAAAATACTTGATCAAGTCATGAAGGTCTGTGAGAAAGTCTTTGAAGGTATGATATTGACGATATGCAGTTTGGTTTCATGCTAGGACACGGCACAATCCAAGTCATGAAGGTATTTGTGTGATAATGAAGATGTATGAGAACTCACAAACGGCAGTGAGGGTGAAAGATGTACCGGTACTGAGTGATGAGTTTTCAGTTCGCGTCGGAGTCCACCAGGGCTCTGTGTTAATGAAGCCCTTTCCTCTTTTTTTTTTATGGTTCTGGAGGCACTATCTGGTGATTTCAGAGTTGGGCTTCCCTGGGAACTGCTATAAGGGTCCTGAAAATGCTTGACTAAGTCATGAAGGTCTGTGAGAGAGTCTTAGAAGGTATGATAAGGGAAAGATACTGTATGTACTGCATGTACTTAAAAGATAGGGATCTGATGTTGTGTTTGCAGACCGGGAGAAGGCCTTTGATAAGGTGGCCAGAGAAGTTGTGCAGTAGGCTAGGAGAAAACTTGGCGTTGAGGAGTGGCTGGTGCATGTGATAATGAAGATGTACGAGGACTCACGAACGGTAGTGAGGGTGAAAGGTGTACAGCTGAGTGAGGGACATATACAGTACTTCTTGTTGAGGATATAGGGTAGTGAAGCTGTGAAGCTTATGTCACCCTATCCGGGCGGAAAGGACCCCAGGGTGGAGAGGTTTCACAGGGAGGACGGGGACATCGTAGATTTCAGGGGAGGGCACCCATGCCCCGCAGTCGACGGAGACGCCCCGCCAACCTCAGGAACTTCTTCGTTAGCAGGAGGACCTTGGATTGACATATACAGTACGGTACTAGATATTTGGTAAGGGTTAGCTTTATATCCCATGTACTGGTTACTAGGGACATATACTAGGTGTTAGGTGGAGGTTAGTTTTGTATCCAAAGTACTGGGTACTAGGGACATATACTAGGTGTTACGTGAGGGTACTGAGTGATGAGTTTTCAGTTCGCGTCGGAGTCCAACAGGGAAGTGTGTTAATTAAGCCCTCTCCTCTTTTTTATGGTTCTGGAGGCACTATCTAGTGATTTCAGAGTTAGGCTCCCCTTGCAACTGCTATAAGAGGCCTGAAAATGCTTGGCCAAGTCATGAAGGTCTGTGAGTGTGAGAGAGTCTTTGAAGGTATGATAACTTCATAGTCAGGCAGCTGCAGGAAAGATATCTAAGAGGTGTTTTTCCGGTCCCGTCTCAAGACCACCGTCGCAAGATCTACCCGAAAAACTGTTTTTCTGGTCCCGTCGTAAGCCCACCTTTAGCAAGCGAGACACCAATATTCTCTTGCGACGGCAAGAGAGCTCCGGAGCTGGGTTGACGGCAAGCTGAAACATCTCACTCAACTTACTGTTTCTCCATTCTAATTTATTTCGGTATATTTGTTTATCCAAACATTATGTTATAATTTACTTGCCTATTATTAGGAAGTAGAGTAATAAGAGCCCACAGTAACGTATATCCAATTGTTGATAATAAATTAATGTTGGACAGTACGCTTGGTTAAATTTTGTCCACGAAACAACAACAAACCCCAGCTTTGACTAGGCCTAGGCTATGCTATTTACCGATTGTTTTTTCATATCAGAATTGCATTTATATAATCCTTATGATAATTAAATTGGCGGTGAATGTTATTCCGATGAAATGGAAGTTGTATAGCCTAGCCTATATATTTGTAAGATGTGTGCTGGCTTGGAGCAAGCCTGTGTTGTTTTTCCTGTCCTGTGATGATCTTGCGACGGCTCGGTTGAGACGGTGGTCTTGCGACGGGCCCGGAAAATCACGTCTCTACTGAAAGTAAGAAGTTGTGCAGTAGGCTAGGAGAAAATTTGGCGTAGAGGAGTGGCTGGTGCGTGTGATAATGAAGATGTATGAAGACTCACGAACGGTAGTGAGGGTGAAAGGTGTACTGAGTGAGGGACATATGCTAGGTGAAGGTTAGTTTTATATCCCACGTACTGGGTACTAGGGACATATACTAGGTGTTATGTAAGGGTTAGTATTGTATCCCAAATACTAGGTACCGGTACTAGGGACATATACTAGGTGTTACGTGAGGGTTAGTTTGATATCCCACGTACTGGGTACTAGGGACATATACTAGGTGTTACGTGAGGGTTAGTTTTGTATCCAACGTACTGGGTCTAGGGGGCGGCAGCCTCCACCCATAATACTAGGATAGGTTAGGTAAGGTTGTTAGGTTAGGCTAATGGGGATGGATGTAGTTTCCGAGTGTACGGTCGTCATGTTTACATTTGTCGATCGCCGTTGTTAACCTGCCCTTCCCTACCTATCATGTGTTGATTGGTTGTCCATCTTGATCTAATTCTTCAGGCCAGCCCTATTAGAGTATTTTGGGGGAACTCAGTGGTGTGGTTAAACTATTTTTAATATATATTTGTTTAAATATGTAAGATATGCAATAAATTATGTAAAATATATTGTTTTTACTTTATACCTATACATATAATTGTCATTATTAAGGAAATTCCATTGACTATTTACATCGCTAGGCCTAGCTTCCTTATTTCTATTAATTTCCTCCAGTTCACAATGAAACCTATTGCTAATTTCCTTGTTCTTCAGCAGCCGCGGCGGTGTCGGCGTTGGACGCTTGGGATAATGTTCCTGTCTATTTTGAATGCCATTCGATACAATAATATGTTGAAAGCCCCCCCATGACATGTTATCATCATATATATTGCCAGTAGGGGGCAAACAACCAAAAAAATTGCCGCAAAGCCCTTCCCTCAACATATTATTGTATCCAATGGCAGTCAAAATAGACGGGAACATGATCGCAAGCGTCCACTGCCGCCGCCGCCGTCATGTTTACATGGTCGATCGCCGCAGTTTGGTTAGGCCTATTTGCCCCCCTCAACATATTATTGTATCCAACGGCATTCAAAATGGACGGGAACATGATGGCAAGCTTTCGTCGCCGCTCCACCGCCATGTTTACATGTGTCGATCGCCATGGTTAAGTTCGCGTCTATTTTGACGGCGATTTGCCCCCTGCTGGCAATATATAAGATGATGACAATATGTCATGAGGGGGGGGCCTCAACAATGACCTCTAACCTCTGTATATCAAATAGGGCTAGAGCAAATTGGCTGCAAATTTCCACATCTAGGCTATTCCTTGACTGACTCTTCCCAAATGGTCGACATATTCAGGGTGTCAAACGACGCTGTTTTTTTTAGTGATAACGCAATGAACTTTTTGTATAATGATAACAGAAACTCCCCCCCCCCAAAAAAAAAAAAGGTAGGCTAGGCTAAATTGACACAATTTTGGTCTCCATATTTTCCATCTTGATTGGTTTTTTATTGCAGGAAATACTGTTTTAGACACCTAAATTCTTAAAAAAAAAATCTGGGGGGCATGCCCCCGGACCCCCCTACAGCTCGCGCCTTCGCCGCGCTATAATGATAACAAAATAGTAAACCATAGCCTAATGATAACACAATTCATATTTTGTGGATTGACACCCTGGAGTCACATATTAGCTTGATCACTCTAGGCCTAGTTGTTTTTTAGTTACAGAGGTTATAGCCTAGGTCATGATTTCTTGCCTACTTACAGCGAATAGACTAGGCCTATTGTAGATTGGTAAAATATTTGCTTAATAGGCCTAGGCTATGCAATTGTCTCGATTTGACTAATTTTACCTAATTAGGCCTAAAGCAGCCTCAGTCTATTCCCAAACCCCAAACAGTATCCCATGTTAAGCCCTAGGCTAGGCCTAGGGCTAATCCCACTCTCAATCAAAATTCGAACTGATAAATTCGTACCTACCGGTAGCGCTGCCTAGGCTAGGCCTATATTTTTTGTGAATAGATATAGAAAATGGTTTAAAGGAAAGGGCATCCTATATTATGTTCAAATAATATTTAATAGCACTGTGTATGGTTGTATTACATTTAAATAGCGATAGATGTGTATATTAATGGGATAAATACTCCGAAGTTAGAATACGTTCAGAACATTTTGTGCAACACTGTTGCCAGATACTAATCAATTCCATTATCATTATATCATAATGGATTTTACTCATTTGCATAATTTCAAATACCTAGGACATTAATATAATATTTTCCTATCTTTTTTGTAGTGATATTTGTCTGATTTAGTGGTATATTGGTGTCTGTCTAGGGTTATAATGCATTGTGAAAGTTACCTCTGCATCTCTGACTTGGCTTAAGTACCCCTGCTTTCTTTGAGTACTACACGGCAAGAGAAGCTTTCGGTTCTGTCACAGACTGTCAATTACTGTTCAAGGTAAACACAACTGCTAAATTTGACATCATGTTCAAATAATATGTAATAGCATTATCTATGGTTGTATTAGACAACAATCGTGATAGGTTTCTATTTTATGTGGATAAATAGTATTAAGCTGAATAAACTAAATACCGAAAGTTCACTAGAGTGGTTGTTGATACATATGAGGGAGGAAGAAGATAGGAAGGAAGGGCTAGGCAGTGTTGCCAGTTGTATCGCTAGATATTACCGCTAGATGTAGAGCTATTTACTTCAATTTAGCAGCCATTTTGTTGTTGTTGTTGTTGATGTGTTGGAGGGAAGGTAGCAACTAACGTCACTAATAAACCCTAGCGAAGACAGTTTTGTCAGGACTGCCTTTAGAGTCGTGGAATTCTCCCCGACTTTTTAAGGAAATTAATTGTGCATTGTAGCACTCTCTGCCTTTTCTCTGGGGTCACGTCTATTGCTCCTAGTAGAACGGGGATGGTTATGTTATTAATATTCATCCTGTTTAAGGTGTCTTTAAGGATTGTTCTCATTGAGTGAAATCGTGGGCAATGCAGAAGAAAATGAGTGATGGTGTCTTCGGTGTTTCTGCACCAAGGGCAGTGTGGATCCGGGGCCAATTTCAATCTGTGTAGATGTTAGTTCAACCCGGAATGACCGATTCTGAGGCGTGTAATTACGACATCGATGTTCCTAGTTTGGGATCGTGTCCATGGATGGGGTGATGAGTTGGTTCTGAAGAGGCCTAAGTGCTTTTCAGGGAGGAGGTTTGAAAGCTCTGTGTCCCATTCTTGTTTTGCCCTTGTTCTGCTCACTGCTAATAGTGTGTGGATGTCATGGGGTAGAGGCTCGATGGAGGTTAGCTGGTGTCCTACTTTGGCTGCCTCGTCTGCGATTGCGTTACCCTTAATGCCAACATGTGAGGGGATCCATTGTAGTTTGATATTTCTGGGCGAGTTAAGTGTCGTGATGAGGATATGTTGTATGGTGTGGACTATGTTTCTATGCGATTCGGGATTGGGCGAGAGGAGTAGATGGAGTGAAGATTGGGAATCTGTGTATATTACTATATTCTGTAGTGGGAGATGTGATTGGCAAAACTGGAGTGCTTTTTGGATTGCAAAAAGTTCTGAGGTGATGTTAGAGTGGGTGGCAGCGAGTTTCCATGACTGGCAGATGCTTATCTCTTCATAATAGACGGCTGCTGCAGCTGATGGGGGGGATGGGATGTATGAGCCGTCTGTAAAGATTGGGGAATGGTTTGTGAATTTAGTGTGGTGTAGTTCGTTGAATAGGTGTTTGGCTTTGGCTGAGTCCTGTGATTTTTTGAAGGACGGATGTAGAGTTGTGAAGATCATGTTGGTTAGGGTTATCCACGGGGGGACTGGTGGAACTGGTGCTGTGGGTGCTGAATGGATTGTGGTGCCTGTCAGTCTTTGTAAAGTGTGAGCGGAGCGAGAGATGAAGGATGTTCGATATCCTTGCCTGTTTATGGGTCTGTTTGTCAATTCTCTGGTGACGGACAATTGTAGGGGATGGTTTTCTGATAGCTGGGAAGCTTTCAATAGCCATTTGCTGTCTGTCAATAATATGTCTGGTACGATTAAGTGGCAGTAAACCTGCTTCGGCCTGGAGGGAGACTATTGGCGATGAACAGAATGCTCCCAGCGCTATTCGAAGGGCTGAGTTTTGGATTGTGTTGAGCTTGTCTAGGTGTGTTGGAGCGGCTGAACCGTATACGGGGCTGCCATATTGTACTTTGCTCTGGATGTATACTGTATAGAATTTTAATAGCATTTCTCTACTGGCTCCCCATCTTGCCCCGGCCAGGTACTTCATGATGTTTAGACGTTTTGTACAGGATGTGCGGAGGTAATCAATGTGTTTGTTCCACGTCAGGGAAGGGCCGTCTAGTTTCAAGCCGAGGAAGGTATGTTCTCTCACTAGTTGAATTGGGGTGTTTTCGAGGATTATGTTAGGTAATCTTGGAAGTCTTTTGCGGGTGAAGCACATTAGGGCGCTTTTCTGCTTGTTGATCTGAAGTCCCCATTCTGTCGACCATTCTGCTATCAGGTCTGTGGCTTCCTGTAGGTGGTGTTCTGCTTCGTGTAGGGTTGTGGCTTCACATATAATGGCTACGTCATCGGCGTATATCAGGTGGGTGGTGTGAGGTGTTTTTCATATCTAGAGAGATTTACTAGGGATAATTTAAAAATATCAGACATTCTAGTCATATTACATTGTAAAATTTGCAAAACAAACAAACCAAAACTCTTTAGAAATTGCAGCATTATTCTAACATTGTTTGACTATGTAGCAACATGCTAGCGACTTTTGAGAAAGGATCTAGCGGTATTTTGTGTAGACATACTGGGAGGGAGGTGGTGGTTGCAGTGGTGCCAGTTGTAAAGCTACATATTACCGCTAAATGTAGAGCTATTTACTTCAATCTAGCAGCCATTTCTTTTATATCTAGAGACATTTACTAGGGATAATTTGAAAATTTCAGACATTCTAGTCATACTACATTGTAAAATTTGCAAAACAAACAAACCAAAACTCTTTAGAAATTGCAGCATTATCCTAACATTGTTTGGCTATGTAGCAACATGCTAGCGACTTTTGAGAAAGGATCTAGCGGTATTTCGTGGTAACACTTTGGGAGGGTTAAAATACGAGTCACACCGGCAATTGCCAAAACTTTAAAGGTCAATATCATTGTTATTAAACTAAGCATTTGGCAAAGGGAGGAATTGTTAAAAACCTTAGCCAATACTCTGTCATTCACCAAAAATAAATTTGAATTTATCATTATTATTTGGTAGGGTAGGTATGTATAGGTAGGTTGGCTAAATAATTGCTGGAATTCGTAGGGACTCGAACGGTTTTGAGAGAGTTAAATAAAAACAAAAGATAGGACTGAATAATAAAGAGATTATGTTATTAAGCAAAACTGGGGGATGCGTGGAAGCCTATAGACTGTAGACGGTAAACTTTGTGTGGGTAGCGAATTCGGTTTTAAAGTAATTTAAGAATAGACAGTTTTCAATGCTGCGGCCAAACTATTCCACCCATTTATATTTTGTTGGTATCAAAACGTTCGGAATCGCGAGCCTCACCCAACTACGCAAGCATGGCTCTGATCATCGGCGTAGTTTTCAAGATGTAGAATTTTAAGTGGAATTCGAGGTTTTTTCAAGATTGCCGGAAAAAACCCACGTGCAAAAGCAAAACCTTCTCTATAAAATTTGCGGAGCATTAGTAGGGGAGTGCGTATGCCAAAGCCCAGTCGTTTCCTGTGAGTGGGAGAGACGGTATTTAAGCGTCAAGTTTTTCGGAAAATCGGCTGCCACGGACCTGTTTGGCCACCATGCCGGATGTTTAGCATATCAAAAGTTGCCCAATACAAAAACGCACCTCTTGTGAAAGTTTCATCCCGATCCAAAAAGCGGTTCTGGAGTTATTGCGTCGAAACCGGCGCGTAAGAAGAATTTGGATGAAATTCCAGGTTTAATGATTACAATAGGGGTTCCCCGTAGGGGACAAACCCCTAATAATAATAATAATAATGCTCTGGTTACTTACTGTAGCCTATACAGGGCCTGTCTCTCCTCCTTCGAGTATTCGGAAGCACTTGGCATGCTTTAGTATTAGATCATCGTTACTCATCTCCCTTGCTCAAGGGGAGATGGTAACTGCCGACATTATCTCAGAAAAAAAACTGTTCAATCTGAGCGCGGACGCGGATTGAACCCCAGTCCACTGGTTGGCAGACCAATTAGGCGGTACCACTGAGACAGCCAGGCGGCTGTATGTAATTTATGCAATTTATTAGTTTTGTAATGCAGAAATAACTGGCAACAGGCCATTTTCACCATGTACGTTGTTGTAATATAGGCCTACTGTCTATAATAGTGTACTTGTTTCTTTTCAAAGGGAACCCAGGTCCATGTTACTGGCGCGACACAAAGGCAGCAGGGAGACAGGCAGGAGGCCCAGCATGCTCGTGCTTTTCCAAGTATGGGTGTCACACTGGCTACCATACTTATGATATGTTTCATTGCAGAGCATAATTTGTCATTTGCAATTGCAGACCATATGGTAGATTTGTGCAAGGTAATGTTCCCTGCTTCAGCCATCGCTCAGGGGCTGTGCATGAAAAAGACCAAGTGCACTGAGGTAACAAAAACCATAGGGTCATGCATAACAAGGGCACTTGTGAGTAAGTTAAGAACAAATAAATTTTCTGTTATCATTGATGAGTCAACAGACGTAAGTTCAACAAAATGCTTAACAGTAATTGTCAAGTATTATGATTCAGATGCTAAAATAATTAATACAGAAACCTTGGAACTAATTGATATGTATGGTAATGATAATGACAATGTGGGGTCAATGGGGGGAAATTTGTATACTATCTTGATGAAAACGTTTGAGACTTATCAGATTCCTGTAGAAAACTTTGTAGGTTTTGCAGTTGATGGAGCCTCTAACATAATGGGAGAGCATAACTCAATTTGTAGCCGGTTGAGGAACGCAATTCAAGGGATCACCATTTTTAAATGTATATGCCATAGCATTCATCTTTGTGCTTCAGAAGCTGTCAAAACACTTCCACGTCACTGCGAGGACTTAATACGCAATATTTACACCCATTTCTCCCATAGTGCCAAAAGGAAGCATCAGTTTAAACAAGCCCAACTCTTTCTAGAATTAAAGCCTCACAAAATATTGCATGCATGCCAAACACGGTGGTTGTCATTACATCAAGCAGTTGCAAGGGTATTAGAACAGTGGGAAGCATTGAAAATGTATTTCACACAAATTGAATCTGAGGAAAGGCTAAAGTCAATAGAACACATAGTAAAAGATATCAGAGACCCATCAGTTTTCGTCTACCTGAATTTCTTACATTATATACTTCCATCATTCACCAAAGTTAATTTACTCTTCCAGAAAGACAGCCCTACTATACACTTGCTATATGCCAACATCAGGCAGTTATATCAGAATATATTAAGGAGTTTTTGTCGCAGGGAACTTGTAGACAAAGCCGACCTAATGTTGTTTGACCCTAATCTTCAAAGTAATCACATGCCATTAAATCAAATTTATCTAGGCTCGGCTATGCATGGGCTTCTGCAGATGGAAGTATTCTTTAGCAATAAAGATATGGTAGAACATGTACAATTACGATGTCGGGAATTTTTGATTCGGATGTGCCAACAAATCCAGAAAAGGTTTGATCTTAATAACAAACTTTGGTATATGGCATCGTTTTTAGATCCCAGTAAATTAATGCAAAGTAAGGCAAGGGAGTTGATGGCCTCTCTGCATGACTTTGTGAAATCAGTGCCTCGGCTGTATGGTGGAGATATGCAGATATTAGACAATGAATGGCGAAACCTAGATACCACACAGATACCACCCGAGCTAATGAATTATGATTGTGGGGTAATCGAGTTCTACAATAAATTGTGTAAAGTCAAAGACAACCTAGATTATCAATATCAACATTTGACCCAATTTGCATTGCAGGTTTTAGCATTACCAACATCCAATAGTGCAGCAGAGAGGTTATTTTCCAAAATTAATTAAATTAAAACGGATACTCGCAACCGTTTACAGATGCCAGCCCTCCAAGCATTAACTGTTGTGTCTGAGGCAGTGAAAGCCCAGGGTTGTTGTTACAAATTTCAGCCCTCAAAGGAAATGGTAGATAGTCTAAAGAAAGCTTAAGCTATGATTGTTTATAATATAATTGTTATTCTCTTTTGTAATTTCCTTCTAATAGGGTGGTGTATGTGCTGAGTGGGTTAAGCTTTGCTTCCTGTGTCAGCTGCTAACTGGCGTGGATTCGAACCCCTGCTGCAGCACCATCCTCTGTTAAATATCCTCTTTACTTAGTGTAGTAGAATTATTTACAATTTGGTGTTTTCCCTAAGGTTATTATTATTTATAATAGGTTCAAATTATAATTATATATATATCTTATACTATGCATTTCATTCTCTTTGACATATACATGTATATATTTGTTATATAAATAAATTATATAGCACTGTACTATTTCGTATGATTAACACAATTGTATTGTGCTTAGTTTTGTATTTGTTTAGTGATGGTTCATACTATACATTATTGCAACAATATGCTCTTTATAAATATGGAAAACAAATAGCGTCTTTGTCTTGCCTTATAATTGTTTACGGTCACAATATGGGCCTGTTACATTTTCTATGTTGGAAGAAACGTGCCATTTTCTTTTATGTTTCGTCGTTTCTGTTTACTAAGTACTAACCGGCAACCGCTCATCCTCACATATTGTGGATTCGGCGGTATCGCTTGTGCACACATGTTTTTTGTAGTGCTCCGTCATTTTGGTGCCTTCCACTCCTATCATTGTCACCTTTGGTGAGTTTTGGGCCTTTAATTGGCGCCTGGAATTATAGATAGATGATCCGTGTTGTAGGCACAACGTAAAATGGGCACTCGTGTTTTATTCGAGTGTTTGCGTTGAAAGTGGAGGTCTCTCATGTTTTCAGCCCTCTGCGCATGCGTGTCTTGGGACGACGCTAGTGTTGAAAGGCCTTTGCCTTCTATTGCTTTTAATTTCTTTGTGGTGACTTTAGTTTAGGTTTTGATAGGCTCTATTCATTTAGGGCTTCTTGTCACTTACTTAGTTTCTGACTTCTGCGCATTTTTTCGGTGGCTAGGCTAACTTCGGTTTTTCGGGTGATGTTATGGTGGGGGGCGCCGACCCGGGATGTCACTTGCCCCTTGATTGGTCTTTTAATGTCGCACTCACACCTCTTTGGGTGTGCGGTTGCTAGTGGCGTCCTTCTTTTTATTTATTCCTATCACCTTGTGCTGATTAGGCTAACTTTTTGTGGGTAGCCTAGCCTACAGGGGGCGTTTTGTCGTTCGATTCTGTTGCAACCCCGGGGGATGTCCCTTGACCCCCCTTATTATGTTTTATGGGGTTCGCACCAGTTATCTGACTACCTCTGGCTTTCCAGAACCCCAAATTTGTGTTCTGCTATTTACCTTGATTTTGCCACCTTTGGGCCTTGTGATTAGGCTATGTCTTCCTCTGCTCCTCCCTGTTCGTGGGTCACGTCCCACGCCAGGTCGGTCTTTGGTTGGCGTTTTCCTTTTCTCGAGTCCCTGGGGAACCTTCTTGGCAGACGTGACACTTCTCCTTTTTCAGACTTTCTGTCTTATGTGTTGTCGGTGAGTGACGCTTCGGTCCTCTGTTACATGGACCTGGCTCGCCGCTCCGCTCTGGAGCGTCGTTCTTACCGCTCCAGGGTGAGCGTCTGGCACTCGTCGCATGTCTTTTTTCACTTGGACCTGCCCTAGCCCTCAGACTTTTAATATGGTGTTCACCGCTCCGCCCTGGGGCGTCGGTATTCCCGCTCCTGGGCGTGCTTTGGTGACTGCTTCTGGTCTGTCCCTCTTCGGCCCCGCTCTAGGTCGGTCTTTGTACCGCCCTCGAGCGTGTATTTGGCCGCTCTAGACCGGGCGTGAGTCCGCTATATCATCCTCCCGCTCAAGCATGACCGCCCCGCCCTGGAGCGATGGTTTTCCCCGCTCCAGGTCGGTTAGTTTGGTTTTTCAGCTGGCTCTCTTGGTGTCTTCCCCCGCCCTCGGGCGCGGGTTCTTCCCCCGCTCTGGGTCGGTCCTTACTCGTCTCTGAGGTGCCTTGGTAAGGTTCTGGTGGCTGTGGGCCGCTCTGGAGCGTATCGGTGTCCGCTCCAGGGCGTGTTTACCCCCGCCCTAGGGCGCGGGTTCTTCCCCCGCTCTGGGTCGGTCCTACTCGTCTTTGTGGTGCTGGTGGCTGTGGCCCGCTCTGGAGCGTGTCGGTGTCCGCTCCAGGGCGGGTTTACCCCGCTCTACGGCGGCGTGTGTTACGCGCTTTTTTGGCTGTCCTGTTGTCCCGCCCCAGACCGGAGGGTCCCTTGTTGGTCCGCTCCTCTCTGGGTGTTGGGTTGGGGAGTGCTTTGCTCCTTGTCCATGCCTGTTGGTGCATCGGTTCTGGTGTTTAATGCTCTTCTCCCTTTTTTCCCGGGCAGTGCTACGCTCCACTTTGGGTGCCCTCCTGTGCCTCCCTCGCTTCCGCCTAGGCCTACGGGTAATGTCGCCTTCTTTGTTCACCTGGTTGGGGGTTTACATTGAGGGGGGGAGGGGGTCTACACTCTCCGTTATGCAGCGGAGGTTTCTTTCTCAAGGTCGAGTGAGCGCTTTTGGGTGTCTCCCTGCCCTTGTGATCGGTTTACCTTAAGACTTTTTTATTTTGGTCTGAAAAGACCGCTCCAGGGCGTGTTTACACCGCCCTACGGCGGCGTGTGTTTCACGCTTTTTTGGCTGTCCTGGAGGGTACCTTGACGGTCCGCTCCTCTCTGGGTTTTGGGTTGAAGAGTGCATTGCTACTTATCCATGCCTGTTGATGCATCGCTTCTGGTGTTTCATACTCTTCTCCCCTGTTTCCCAGGCTGTGCTCCGCTCCACTTTGGGTGCTCTCCTCTGCCTCCCTCGCCTCCGCCTAAGGCCTACAAGTACTGTCGCCTTATTTGTTCACCTGCTTGGGGTTTACATTGGGGGGGGGGGGGGAGCTCGTTTTGCGAAGTGCTGTCACTCTATCGGAGTTTTCTTAGGCTAGGCTACCTTAATTTATGAAAGGGGGCCACAGTCCTCTTCTTTCTCTTTCATTTAGCCTCCTCATAGGGTTCCCTTCCCTATTGGGGTCTCTTCCTCGCCCATACAGGCCTAGTGATGAGCCCTGGTTAACTCCGTTAGTGGATCGCTCTTCCGTCTGTTGGCGGGGGGCGTTCGTGGCCTAGCCTTCGTCGATGGAGGGCTGTTGCTCACTCTTCACACTGTTGCCAATTCGGTCCGGCATGTCATGCACGGCTCCTGCGAAATCTCAGAAATGTGAAACCATCTTCTTGTTTTTTTTTGGGGGGGGGTTGGCAACGGTGTCCGAGTTCCTTCTCAGGTTCGTCTGCCGTTTACCCCTGGATCCCCGCACATGCGGTCTTCTGTGATCCTCTGATTGTTTGGCCGCTCTCTGCCGTCCGCCATACTGGTCGGACTAACGTTCCTGCTAAACCGCGGTTTTGCAGTGGGCTCTATGTTCCGACGTCGAGCTTCTTTTTTCCCTGCCCCTCTTTAGGCTAGGCCGACTTTTCGCTTAGCCCAACTTTTAGCGGGGGGGGGGGGGGGGCGGTTTGGATGTCAGACACTGTTGCCTCCTTGGCTTAATAATAATAATAATAATGAACGGTTTATTAAAGAATGGCAGCCTCATGAGCTGAAAATACACATTTTACAATTTAGTGGATGAACATGAGATGTACAGATATGAGGATGGTAAGCTCAGTTTACAAACAAAATAAATAAATACAATAATGATGCATGTGCAGAATACAAATTATCATAAAATAACCATGAGAGTAAGTGATATACAGTACATATACACATTTATTTACTTACTCATATACAGAACATACGTATATACACGTACGTGCGCACATACATATACATACATATATAGGAACATAAGAACATGCAGTAAGTGTGCACATGTCCGTATACACAAACGCTCACGTATGCACACAAACATACATACATACAGAAACTGTTTTGGTATGGTCAAGGTAAAGAGTTGAAGGGTAAAGAGGGTGCAGCAATTCAAGTCCGTATATGGTCCGTATGGTCAGGTACAGCCTACTACAATGGGAGGTTAATCCTCGGTAGTGTAGGTGTGTGTGTGTGTGTGTGTGTGTGTGTGTGTGTGTGTGTGACAGAAGGCGAAATATGGAAGAGCTGGGCGTTCTATTGTTAAGGGTGGAAATACATGGATGAAGATACGCGAACACTTAATAATAGATAATGCTTATGCATAGATTTATAAACAGAAGTTGCGCTAGTGAGCAATATGTTCTCGCTCATATGTACGTATATTTACATACATATGTGCATATGACCATATAAATACACGTACAGTACATATATATATTATATACCTTATATTCTCAACCGGGCTCGAACCATTGACAGCACATACACACAGACATACATATACATAAATATATGCACATTACATGCTTGCTCTTGCTTGCCTGTCTACGGTTTTTCTAAACCATCTTGGGGGCACCAGTTTTCGTCTGATTCCAGCTCCTGAGACTCGGTCTTACCCTACCTTGACCTCACCAATACCTTGAGTTCCTGAGACGCTGTCTTCACCTATTTTGGACTCACCAATGCCTTGAGGTTCCTAAGCCACGGTCTTACCCTACATTGTGCTCGCCGGTGTCTTGAGTGGTTTTTTCCTTCCACCCTCACCGGTGCCGCGGGTCTCTAGGACGGGCTGCAATCGGCTCGCTCCGCCCTGGTGCGTGGATGACTCCCGCTCCAGGTCGTTCCTCTGACTCGACACCTTCTCTTACAGGTCAGCTCTCTACGGGCCTCTGGCATCTGGGTTAGGGCCTCCCTGGGCCCGTTCCGCCCTCGGGTGGGTTCTACCCTACTCTAGGTCGGACCTATGCTTTGCCTCTCTTCTCTTTTCCCCCGGACGCTCCCACGTCAGCTGTGATGCTAAACAATTCGGTTGGGACGCTTGGATGTAGATGTCTGATGATTTTACTGGCCTTTCCCCTTTCCTAAGGTCAACTGCCTACTGGCCCAGCAACCCCTGTGGTGGCGGCCGCGGCTCTGCCTGCGCCAGCCCCCTCTCCGGCTCCTTCACCGTCTTTCGGCGTGCTGCCTGGGTGCGGGCTGGTGTTGGTTGGCCAGCCCGTTAGTGTTCCCCCACTATCTACGTTTAAGATTACCAAACGTGTCCTCCCTTCTTTGTAAGGCGAGCCTGCGTCTTGGCAGAATGTGGTGGCTTCTCACCCGGACTGTGCCGCCACTCATGCACGGGGGTGAACGGCCAGTTGCTGATAATTGGAATATGCGATTCGTGCTCCGGGTATCTTCCGGGCACTGACTCCGGACGGCATAATCCCAGTGGTGGATATCCGATCTCACCCCAGTAGGTCGGATTTGCAATTTTTACATACCGTCCTAGGGTATCTCCCTCTGGGTCTACACGTTTCTGGTCGGACTACGCCCGCCGAGACATCTTAGCTGATGCTCCCGCTCTGTCGGCCATTGCCGGTCTTCCTCTGGTGAAGAGTGCTCGCGATGCTGCAAGAAACGTCATGCTCGAGCTCACCAATCTTGAGGACGGGCCTTGGGATCGGTGGCTGGCGGAGGGGGTTGGTTTGGCGTCGAGTCTGCTGAGGGCTTTGTTTCTCTCCCGCCCCCTGACAACACTTTTGTGTCTGGGCTAGTCCTGTCATCATCCGGGGTCTCTCCCACATATTGGTCATGGCTGAATGCCCCTAACATTGTGTTCGACCAGTTGCCCACGTCTTTCTTCGTGCTATCGGAGATGAGTGCCCTCGATCAGGATCACCGGCTCTGGCAACGCGCCGCTCGCTGGCTCTCCACCCTCCTCCTGCTGTTCCACATGGCGAGGTTTCCCCTCCGGCTTCTTGAAGCCAAACCTGCTGGTGACCTCACGACGGGTTGGGAGGCCTTGCAGCGTGTCCGCCTGCAGCTCGCCCTGACCTCAGTGGGTGACATTCAGGGGGCCGTCCATGAGACTGCTAAGTATAGATCGTCGCTGAGGGTCGCCTTCTGTAAGAAGGCGCCCGCAGAGATCAGGACGAAGCTGCTCCTCTCTGAGCTCGCAACTGAGGGTCTCTTCTCGGATGGTGCGTGGCAATAGACTTACCTCTTTGCGACTGCGGGACACTTCGCACCCCATGTTTCTGGGGCGTCGCGGCCTCCCGCAGCCGCTTCCTCCCAGGGTCGTGGGAGGAAGGCCGGTCTGCCGAGGGGACGCCAGCCTTGGCGAGGTGCCATCGATGGGCGACACCAAGGGGGTAGGGGACGGGCAATGCTCCCCTGGGTTTTTTCCCCCTTCTCTCCCGACCGCCTCCCCGCACGTGTGTTGAGGCTCACGCAAGGAGCCCCTCCCGACTTCTTTTACCCCCACTATCGGCAATGGCCTCGCCGATCGTGGGCGCGTCGGGCTGTGGTGAGGGATCTGTCCTGGAGGGGGTGGTCTAGGCCCCCTCTCAGACGTCCTCCCCGACATCGGCACATCTCTCCAGACGTGGCCGCGGTTGTCATGTCAATGCTCGACCATGGGATTGTTCGGGTAGTCTCGCCACTCGAGCGGGTATTCCTCTCACATGTTTTTCTGGTCCCGCAGAAGGACTGCGATGCGTTGAGACCGGTGGTCGACCTGTCGTGCATCAATTTGCATATCGTGAACAACCGCTTTCGGATGCTCACCATCAGTCAGGTGCGGTTGGCGCTCCGTCCCGGCTGCTGGGTGATATCCCTGGATCTCAAAGACACATATTGGCATGTGCCGCTTGCACATCGGTTCCAGTGTTATCTGGCGCTCCAGCTGCACGCTAGGGTATTCACGTTCGACAGGCTGCCCTTCGGTCTCCATATCGCACCACGAGTATTTACGTAACTCGTCCAGCAGGCTCTGACTTCCCTGCTCCGTCAGGGGATTCAGCTCCTGTTTTACTTGGACGATTAGCTCATCTCCGCAGACTCTCCCACTCAATGTGCACAACACACTCTCCTTGTCATCCGCCACATCACAAGTTTCGGTTTCCAGAGAAACGTTCCCACGTCGTGCCTCACCCCGTCACAAGACGTGACGTGGGTGGGCCTGGACTGGGTCATGGCGAGCGCGACCGTCGGACAGAGTCGGGTACCGCCTCGCAGCTTCGCAGGAAACTTTTCGCTGCGTTGCACTCGGTCTCCATTACCGGGTCACTCTGGGACTCGTTGATCGGGTCGCTCCGTTGGGCGTGTCTGACCATTCCCCTAGGGAGGTTCGGGATCAACGCGCCTGATTCAACTGGGCGACTAAGCATTCCCACTGTTGCCTCCACGTCGGCTTTGTCCGACTCCGCGCTCGTTCCATTGTTTTGACACACTGGGTTGTTCGGGGCAGGCTCGCGAGAGCTGTGCCTTGGACTTCGCCCCCGCCGACCATCTGGATAGGCAACGATGCATCGAGCGAGGTGGGATGGGGCTCCCAGTCCACCATGGGTCACCAACACCTAGGCAAGTGGTCAGGTCTCACTCCCTTACACTTACACATCTTGATACTGTTGGTCCCATTGTTCTTCCTGCGGGGTCAAGGGCTAGCCCTTCCCGGCAGGTCATTGGCCTTCCGGATGGACTACATGACTGCAGTTCATTGCATGCTGATACAGGGCTCCTCCAGATCCGCGGTGTTTCAGGGTCTGGCGGAGGAACTGTTTTTTCAGGCAGATCGTTACACCATTACGCTGCCTGCGACCTACCTCACCGGGTCTACCGCCCTGTGGGCGGATGCTCTGTCTGGGGGACGGGGCACCCAGGTAGCATGGTCATTCAAACAAACCGTATTCAACGACCTGGCAGCCTCCTGGGATGTTCCACAGGTCGGCTTATTCGTTTCTCACGTGACGACTAAGTTACCTGTGTTCCTGACCCTCTGGCTTCACACTCCCGCGGGGGGCCCGGACGCTTTCAGCGAGGACTGGACCAGGTGGCGGTCACTGTACGTGTTTCCGCCACCCGACGCACTTTTGTTGTGCAAGGTCCTCCACAGGCTGAGAGAGTACCAGGGCATAGTTTGGTTGTTCGCGCCCCTATGGCCGGCCCAAGCCTGGTACACTCAGCTGATACGATGCTGCCCGGATCCCGTGCCCATGTCGGTCTCGAGCTTCCACTTGGGGTCGAATGGAGACCTAGGGACCTCGTTGGCTTTCGCATCGTGGGTGTTTGTGCGGCAGGGTGGCTCCCCTGGTTTGGACGGTCATTACCTACCAAATTCACTCTACTTTGGTCGCCATCTACATGAATGATATATGAATCTCCCTGGCGCTGCTTTACTTGTTGGTTACACAACTCTTCACAGGCTACTCCGTCAGTGGCGCTTGTGTTTCGCTCCCTCCATTGTTTATTTGAGGAGCGTCACTCCATCTACAACACAATTAGGACCCACCTATCTGCCATTCGCGTGCCTTTTGAGACCCTCGCGGGGTTGGTCGTTCCTCAGAATGAACTGGAGCTTTTCATGCAAGCCTACTTTCGGCTCGGACCAACCCCACGTCAGATTCCCCATCAGTGGTCTCTGGCGGCGGCTCTCACATGGCTATCGTCTGCGGCGTCCACTCCTCACCCCACACCTGACGGATTCCTTGGCGAGCCACTGTTTCTTCTAGGTTTAGCTACGGGTGCGAAGGGTATCGGAGTGAGCTGCCATGTCTCGGGGCCCAGAACCGCTTGCGGTTTGCTCCCATCCTCGGGTCGGTAACTTTGGCTAAGTCTGTTCATTTTCTTGCTAAGAACGAACGAGAGGCACACGTGTTTAAGCCTTTCCTGGTCCCCGCTCTTAAGCGCGGCCGTCGTCATCACACGTGGTGCCCTGTTCTTTCGCTTCATTCAATTGTTCATTCCACTGTGCCGACGTTCGGGGTTGGCGCTCTGGGTGGCGCCTAAGCCCGGTAGGAGGTTGACCATACGTGCTGTAGGACTACGCCTGTGTCGTGTCATTAAGGATACCAATCCTCTGGTTCGGGGTTCGGCGCATGACATTCGGTGTTCTGTGGCCACGCTCCGCTTCCTTCCCACTCACTCCCTCAGGGATCTTGCTGACACGGGGCTGTGGTCTTCCCCCGACACGTTTGTCTCCTCCTATCTGTCCATGTCCACAGACAGGCCGGGGCATCCTTGTGTTGCGTTGGGCCAATGGGTTACTTAGGGGTATTCCTCTATGCTTGTCCTTCCCCCTACTGTTTTTTTCTCCTATCCTGTCCGCTCCTATATTGGGGGGAGGGGGGAGTGGGGTGGGACAATGGGTTACACATATATGTATATAATGTCACCTAGGGTTAAGGACCTTACCTAGGCTTAAGGATCTTGTTTTTCGTTTCCTTCATTATTACATTATATGTTTGAAAGGTAGATGTTACTGTATGTTTCATTACTTTCTTCCCGTCATCACATTCTGTTTGTTATGCATCACCCGCTTGTGTCATGCTCAAGCATTGTCATTGGGGTGTTTGTCCTACTGGTTTCTAGCAGTCCACAGAATTAAGTGTTCCGTCCCTTCTCTACTGGGTGTCACTTATCACCTCCGGCACTTTTTTCATTGTGCGCGGTGCTGTTAGCGATGTTTACACTTGGTCTTATCCGGTGTACTACTTCCTCCTTTACTCCATATAAAAGAGGGGGGGGGGGGCATCCTGTCTTCCATATCCACCATTATGATATGTAACATTCATATGATTAGGTTAAGATCTAAAAGAACATGACATGACTGTATGTGGCCTTTCTTAATTATAGGTTTGACTCCTGTAAGGAGATAAAGAAAACCTAATATTTAGTAGTGGCCCCATAATCATTGACGATTATGCCTATTACATAAGGCACCCTCTTCAAACACTCATCCGCCGTAGTTTGAATCTACCGCGCAGAGCATAAAAAATTGAGGAGCCTTCATCATGAGCGCACGCAACCTCACTCATGGTTCAGTCATTATGAAATTGGGTTCTCACTACGAAAAAACTTCGTAAAAATAAAAAATAAAAAAATAAGAATAACTATTCATAAGCTTTCCATATAATTGTGGATGTACTTGTGTGGATCTTTGACCAGACGCTGACTCAGGCGTCATTCTTCCTTCACTGACATATCAAGTAAACCAAAATCCTTAATACATCAACGAATGGGAAGGGGAAGGTCGGGAGGGCCCCAATCGTCAATGATTACGGGGCCACTACTAAATATTAGGTTTTCTTTATCTCCTTACAGGAGTCAAACCTATAATTTATTAGTGGCCCCTCCATCATTGACGATTATGCCTGATATCTAAGACTGGAGGGGGACATTTGTAATCATATCATAACTCTAGCAAAAGCAGATAATCAAACAACCATATAGTATTCTTACTTCGAAAAGATATATATTTTTGGCGCAGCACATATATACAAAAAGGGGGTACAAGCAGGAGCGTGCTTCAAAGAAGCCTGCTTGATAAAAAAGGGTTAACTCTGAGATTCTGAGTACAGATCTGCCAGTTAATAAGGCACCCCACTTAAAATAAGTGGTGAAAAAAATAAAAACTTATAAGTTTACATGTGCACATATAAACCCCATAAAACTAGTGGATATATCTTGTAAAATATATCCAACGCTAAAAATTAGATTGCTTCACAGCCAAAAACTACTTACAACAACACTGTTGTTTGTACTACAATTGTACAGTACTAGGACAATTTCCTGCAATGAATAGTACAGAGACATTTTCATATCACAACACCCATAACTAGTATCACAGCTCACATACTCTGGTGGGGTCTAGGGTGTCCTATGTTACACTGACTGCACCCCCCCCCCCCCCCCCTTTTCTTGAAATTAAACAATAAGTGACTTAGGGGCCACCTAGACCCTCTGCCTTAAAGCTATACATGGCAAGGAAGGTTTGTCTAGAGCTACTGAAAGGTATCGAGTCAAAAACGTATGATTAGAGGCCCACAACTGTGTGGACGTAATATCTTCAACAGAATTTTGTTTAAGGAAACGTAAAGAGGCTGCCCACTTGCGTAAATCGTGGGCCCTACCCACAACGCCGGGATTACTCTCTTTAATGACCTCGACCAAGAGAGAAGCCAGTTTACGTTTCATCAAGCGTTTACCCGTACTTGCTACCCATAAAGCACCCTGAGAGGAGCCACTCTCAAATATTTGGTTAGAGCTTGCACTGGACATAAATTATGGTGCACCTTTCCCCTTTTCAACGCCGGCACCGTGAACTCTGAAAAAACGTGTTCACTGTGCTCATTCTAGACTATGAACCCTGGGGAAGGTGCAATGTGAATACACTCATTAAGCCTACCAAACCTGAGGCAATTAGGTGTGTTCGTACACTCTTTATATAAACTCTCTTGTTTAAGTCTGTCTTTTCTTTATCATGATCCTTAACTAATTGCTGTTGTTTGAGTTTTCTCGGCTTGGATGTCCGCCTCCAATTTTGGTACTCTAAGCTCTACGTTGGAACGTAGAGGCTACTACTAAATTGGGAGGTTTAACGACCCTCCCAATACCAAATAAGGTAAACCTCCTATTTGGTTGTAGCCTCGGAGTATCCAACGTCATAGTACAGTATCCCTCCCACAGACCGTACCCCTGCCCATCCAATCTTGCCTCTTTTGTAGCTTGATATCGAGATGCCCTTTAATCCGGACCGGGTTAGAAGGTATGCCCCTGACAGCGGCGTGAAGAGCCAGATGGAATGGCCTAGTCGACAACTTTTTCTTTTCTTTCTCGTTTCTCTTTTCAATTTTCTATTTAAAAGACCTCAAAAGTATGTACAACGTACCTAGTAGAGAGAGTAAGGTGATACTCTAGATGTTATCGATTTAATTCGCGCTATGTGTATACGATAATTGCCGCTCTAGAGCGAAGCAGATTACATCGTCATAGTATAAGCTCTACGTTGGATAATCCGAGGCTACAACCAAATAGGAGGTTTACCTTATTTGGTATTGGGAGGGTCGTTAAACCTCCCAATTTAGTAGTGGTTCCGTAGTCAATGACGAAGAGCCTATACTATATATAGGTTGAGATTCCGGGACCTGTTCGGGAATACCCAGAGTTCTTATCACAACCGTTGCGTATATAGCATAAAAACAATCCTTGGTTAATACCCATTAAATCTTACCAAGGGCTCATCATTGAAAAATGGATACCACTAGAAATAAAATTTAAAAGAAGAATCTATCATTTCAATTCTCCCGGTGCCTCAGCCCTCCAGCTGTGCTGTTTAATGCTTCCCTTTGACGTGATGCCAGATTCTCTAGCGTGTTTATCTGCCTCAAATGTTATATCAAGTTGGGCATGTGCATGGGAAGGGGAAGGTGGGTGGGAACCTTGGAGTCATTGACTACGGAACCACTACTAAATAGAAGGTTTTCCTTCCTTCCCTTTGGGTTGTCAAACCCATAATTTAGTATTGGTTCTCTCCGTCAATGACGAAGAGCTTAGAATATCATGACCGGAGGTGGGACATCAGATGCTTAACGTATACAGAGAGAACCAATTAACAGGTAGGCTGACACCGGGTAAAATTAAAATTATTAGGAAAAGAAGAGGCGGGTATACTGGGAAGCCTCATAAGGAAGGAAAGATGGAAGAATAGTCATAACTTAAAATGTGTTGAGGAGAACCAGGTGTAAAAATATATATGAAAGGATGCTTTAATGTCATAAACATTTCCATACTATAATGCTCCTGAAGCTGTGCAAAAATTTGCAAGAGCATTTTTTGCTTGCATTGGTATAAAAATGAACTATTTGTTCATACTCATTCAGTACGTACAACTTGTACTTATTCACTATAGAAGAAAAACCTTTGTCTTCGTATACTTAGTCATGTTCTACATTCCCCCCCCCCCCCTTATTCCTTTTGGAGATTCCGAAGGAGGAAAGCAGAACCAGACTCATTCAGTACATACAACTCGTACTTATTCACTATAGAAGAAAAACCCTTTGTCTTCTTACTTAGTCATGTTTTACAAGATTCCGAAGGAGGAAAGCAGAACCAGACCCCATAACCAAAATCATCTAATGGATCATGAGATTGGCGTAGTGCAATACATGGAACCGAAGGTCTCTCCAGACAAATATTGTGATAGAAAGGTATTATGAGAAGACCAAACTCACAATTGGGAAATATCCTGTATTGAATAATTATTCAGAAAGCGGACCGTAGTTGCCCATTTCTGGACATCGTGAGCCCTGGCCATTGCCCGGGGTTCTGCCGTTTGGATTACATCGACAATCATGGAGTCGAGGTGTCTCTGCGAGAGGCAAGTCTGATCATCTGAAGAGATCCCCAGGTGTGAAGCAACCAACGGTCTTGTGGCTTTAATGTAAGAATGCAATGCCAGAACAGGGCAAAGGGGGTGGTGCCTTGTGCCCTGTTGCAAGGCAGGAATAGTAAATGGAATAAAATGTGTCCCTCATGTTCATTATTCGCTATGAAAGCAGGGGCTGGGGCTGCAGTTACACTTTGGTGTCAGGCCTGGAAGTGCAAACAATTGGGAGATCTAGACATTGCTGCTAGCTCTGACACTCGGTGAGCTGTGGCGAGTGCTAGGAGGAAGACATATTTTTCTGTCAGTTTAGCTAAGGAAGGTTTTACAGAATATGATCAAGAGGCTAACCTTGTTAAAACTTGACCCAGGGACCACTAGGGGAGCAATTGCCCTCGGGGTGCCCTGAGCCTAAAACATGCCTTGATAAAACCGGCTCCATCTTTAGGGAGGAGACGGAGCCCAGTCAGGTCAAAGAACGGCTCTTTAATTAATGGCCGTGAGATAATTTCTTAAGGTATATACCGAAAGATGTCGGTGTTAAAAAAAGGGTAATTTAGATACAAGAGAATAAGGCCGGCCGACTGACTGTATTGGTCGGACTCCACCAACCAGGTAGCAAAACTCTTCCAGTGTGACACATAATGCCTGAGAGTGGTCACCGAATATTGGGCCTTTAATTTAGGGTGTAAGATGGGATCGTATTTTTTCTCTTAGCCATTTGGCCCAGAAAACGTCCATAGTGCAAAAGTTAGACAAGTCTGAAGGCTTCCAATTTGGTCCAAGTAGAATTTAGAGATTGGAATTTCCACCGGAGACGGGCACCATAGGCTCAGGCGGCTGTATCACGCTTGTGTGGACCAAACTGGCGCATTGAGACACACTAGACCCTTGTATGACTTTGTACATGAGGGTCGTGTCCGGGGGAGGGAACAGGTAGATGGACGACCATGTGTTCCAATTGACCGAAAAAGCGGCCGGTCCACCCGCCGGGGTTACTGACCACCGGGTTATAGATTGAGGGGTCTTTGCTGACGTGTGGGATGCAAAAAGGTCTACTTGTGGATGGGATGGAAGAATCGGCTTGTCGACAGCTTCTTGTTTGAGTACCCATACCACTGACGTACTCTTGCCCCGGGATAAGGCGTCCGCCCAAAGGTTGGCCCTTCCCGGGAGGTACTAGGCTTAAATGGTAAGGAAGAATCCGCTTGCTGAAAGCTTCTTGTTTGAGTGCCCATTCCACTGACGTGCACTTGCACCGGGATAAGGTGTCCGCCCAAAGGTTGGAAATACATTTTAACCCGAATGGAACGCGGGTAAACGTTACTGCTGAAGTTTGGCAGGTAAGGGCAAGAAATCGTTGATCTCTTTCGGAAATCGGAATGTGCCAAAAGGCATCTTTGAGGTCCAACGTTATCAGTCACACGTCCTGATGAAGGATTAGCCGTATCCGAGACACTGTGATCATACAAAATCTGTAATTTTGAGTGAGGCGAGGTCTTTGACTGGTCTCATCTTTGAGCTGTCCCGTTTGGGAACAAGAAACATGCGGGATAGGAAAACTTTGGTGTCTTTTAGAACTGGCACTAATACCATCGGCTTTAATAATTTGTTGATTACTTCTAAGACGTTTGGTGAAAGTATAATTGTATTGTTCCTCAGACCGTATATGACAAGAAGTAAACTTATGGTCCTCATTTGGAACCTTATTGGGGGCAATTGCAGTGATGGATAGAGCAAATTTTGCCGCCTCTGCTGCCCACTTCACTCACGGACCTTGTCCCACTCCTAAGGTAAACATGCGAGGCGGAGGGTCTGTAGCAACAGTTTCTATCTTTGTAGAACATACTGAGGAGAGGGACTTTATAGCATTATGAGCAGCAAGCTTAGAGAAAGCTGACCAAGGCTTCAAGGATTTTGTGGCAGAAAATACTGGAGCAGGTTTGTCCACAAAACTGAATATCAGACATAGAAGGGAAAGGAGACACGACTACATCCATTCCCCGCCTTTCAGCATCTTTTGCCCGCAGATGTTTTAACTCATTTACCTCGAGGTCCCAGGATTGAGGGACCGGGTAAAGTTCAGGGAAATCTGTCTCCGCGTCTACCGGAATAAGAGGACCAATTATTGGTTGCCAAACTCGGGCAGGGTCATAAAGCAAAGGCAATGGCTTTTTGGGCAACCCCGGGTCTGCCTCAAGGACAACCGGAGTGAACGGGGTTAGGAATAGCCCAGACCTGTCAAGGGTGGGAATCGTTGCCGATTCACCGGCTAGGGAACCCTAGGACCAATTGACCCTGAGGGACGAGGCGGTGTGGTGGTCTTCATTTGTACAGGGACTGGTCGGAAAGGAACAGTAGGTAGCATATAGGGCATTAGCTGAGATGACAGCTTAACCTGGGGAGTCAGAGACTCTTGTCTCTGACTAAACTTGGACTTAATTGCATCTAGAACTTTTGTTTGGAACAAGGTCTCCAACTTCGTTGGGACATGGGCAAAAGAATGTTTAGGAAACTCACGTAGTCATTACAGATAATGTCTGGGACTTAGGATATGTAAACGTTTACATAACTCCAAATATTTAGCAAAACCTGAGGCGCCCCAGCCGCAGTTATGTGGCCACTTAGATTGTGGTGGTGTTTCACGAAGAGTGCACAGTTTGTACACTTCTTAGTAGCCCACTTAGCTAACGTACAATCAACACAAGACAGATGGCGTACGTACTTCGTACGTCCAAAAAGGCGGAATTTGTTGCTTCTTGTGACCCCGCACCGCTGCACAATGGTCGAGGCTGAAGCGGACGATGGGGAACCCGACATATTCTCGGGTATAGAAAAACCAGAGAAGCCGCTCTCCGAGCACACCGGAGAGGGCCACACACCCGGATGGTGAGCCAAAACGCGGGTGATGCCCGTAGCTGATCACAGTTGTGACTCAGACGAGGGGATGGAGATTACAAGGGAGAGCTGTTTCTCACCAGGCCAAGAATCAATGTTACATAATACCAGAGCAAAGAACAAAATCACGTACCAGCTCGTCATGCATAAGGCCTATGGAACGTCGAGTAGCCTATTGGCTATATGAATGCAGTAAAAGAAGTTAGAGAGGGGTAGCGTATCAGCTGCATCTTATATAAGAATGGATTTAAGTGGGATAGTCTATGGCTATCATTAATATGATTAGAGTACCCCCCCCCCCCTTTCTCTCATTCGTGGTTCTACATTGAGAACCCAAGGTAGACTTTTAACATTTACTCGGAAAGAAATTCCGTTGGGCAACACCTGGCGGTGAATAGCCTATTGGCTATATGAATGCAGTAAAAGAGGTTAGAGTTGTTGTTGTTGTTGTTGTTCCCTAAGCTGCCTGGCCGAACAGCCCCGAGTCCCTGAGGAAGGCCATGGCCACGATTGGGCTTTCCCACAGAGCTCTCATTGAGTGTAGATTGTGTTGTTGGCGTAAGTGGTTGTGTGAAATGCAGTCTTATATGATGTGTTTAATGGTATGGGGTGCTGTGTTACATCCCGGGCAGGCGTCGACAACGGAGTCATCCAGTCTCTTCTGATAGCTCAGGAGAGCTGGATGGTGTCCGCATCTCAGCCTGGCCAGGTGGACTCTGTCCTCGCAAGGAAGGGAGGATTCGGAAGGATGGACCTCGGGAGGTCGTGCATGCAGTTGCGTGTTGTCTGTGAGTGAGTGGATGGATCGGCGAGAGATATGAGTATGGATGTGCTTCTGGAAGTTGGTTCGGGGTGGGCAGGGAGGGAGAGAGGACAATAATTGTGTGTGATACCGTGTGCTGGGTGTTGTTTTGATATTTCTTGGTGTCTGTGGGTGTGTTGCCATGTAGTTTAGTGGGTGGTGTTGGTTCGTGGAGGCTGCTGCCAGGAATTGAGTGCCTCTCATGTCCAGATGGTTTTTTACTTTGAGGATTTTGGTTTCTTGATGTAGGTGACCTGTGGGTGCAGTAGTTGTGCAGCCTGTAATGATCTTCAGGGCTTTGTTTTGAATAGTCTGTAAGGTCTTATGATGTGTTTCAGCTAGGTTAGAAGCCCAGGCTGGGCTTGCGTATTCCATCACTGATCTTATGTATTGTTTATATACTGTGGTGGTAGTTTCTTTGTTGTGTCCAAATTTTGTGTGAGCAAGTGACCTGAGGGTGTTAAGTCTGGGTGTCAGTTTCTTTTTAATGTTAGTGGTGTGCTGTTTGAATGTCATATGAGTATCATATGTTACTCCTAGGATTTTGGGTGTGTGTGTATGTGTTAGGGGTGTGTTGTTTATGGTGAGTTGAGGGATGTATTCGTGTTCTCCTGTCCAGCTTGTGAGCAGGGTTGCGGTGGATTTGGCTGGGGCTAGATTAAGTCTGTTTGTAGTGCACCAACCATGTAGTGTTTTGAGATAGGGTTGAAGGAGATCTGTTGCTCTTTTTGGGTCATGGTGTGTGCATGTGAGTGATATGTCATCTGCATAGGAAGCTAAGTTTATTTGAGGCGTATTAGGTGTAGTTATATCGTGCATGTACAGATTGAAGAGTGCGGGCGATAGGACGGATCCTTGTGGGACTCCGTTTGGAAAGTTTCTGATTTTAGATGACTGACCGGCAAAAGATACGTGTGCACATCTGCCTGCTAGGAAGTTGGCCAGCCACCTTTTTGTGTTGTTGTGCATGTTTGTGTTGTGGATTTTGTTTGTTAGGTTGTGGCGGGGGATGGCATCGAAGGCTTTACTAATGTTGAGTGTGGCTAATAGTGATCTGTGTGGTGGTCTAGCTGAGTTGATGCCGTCAAAAGCTCTTTGTGTAAGGTCTGTGAGAAGAGTGTTTGTGGAGTGCAGTGGCCTAAAGCCATGTTGTGTTGGAGCTAGGGGTAGGTCGGGTGTAATTAGTTGTAATACTAGGCATTCCATGACTTTGGAGGGGGAGCAAAGGAGTGTGATGGGGCGGTGCGAGGAGGGTAGCGTGGGGTCTTTGTTGGGTTTGGGGAATGTGATGATGATACCATGCTTCCAAATGTCTGGTATTGTGTTGTGTGAATAGCTGTAGTTTGATATGTTAGTGAGTGCTTGTATGCCTTGTGGTCCCAGGTGTCTGAGGTGTATGTTGCTTATGTTGTCTAGGCCACAGGCGGGTGAGTGCTTGAGATTGTTGATGATATGCTTTGTCTGGTGATTGGTGAAGGGTGTATAGTCAGGGTCTGTGGGGAATTGTCTCTTACGTCGGATGACACGTCGGTCGTCTTTGTGAGGTTTTAGGTGGCTGACATGTGAGAAGTGATTGATGAGAGTGTTTGCTTGTTGTTTACATGAAGGAGTAGAGTCTGTTGTTGTGATTGCAGCATGTGATTGTGTTGTGTTGCTGTTGGAAAGTGTGATGCTGTTTAGTGTTTTGTAGAGTTTTTTGGGGTTTGTTTTGTGATCAAGTGTTTGTAGGAAGTTATTCCAATTTAGTTTTTGTTGTTCTTGTATTTTGTTGTTAGTTTGGGTGTTGAGTGCTTGAATTTGTTGTGTGATGTCTTGTGTGTGGGGTGCTGGGGGGTGTTTCAGTATGTCGCATTGTCTGATGAGGTTTTGAATTTCTGGTGTGAAGTTGGGGTTGTGTCTTTTTCTGTTACCTCTTGGAATGTGTTTCTTGTCAGCGTTTTGGATAGTTTTATTGAGTATGTGTACAGCATTGTTGATGTTAGTGATGGGTGTACTGTTTAGAGTTGTGAAGTGTTGTTCTGTCTCATTTGTGAATGCTTCCCAGTTAGCTCTTTTATAATTGGTGTATGTGTGTTTGTGGCTAGCTGGGGCGAGTCTGGTTTTGGTGGTGATAATGATCGGGAGGTGGTCCGAGCCTAAGGTTCTCACCACCCTCCAGGATGTTCTGGGGAGCAAAAGGTGATGTCAGGAGATGATGGGTTATAGAGGGCTTGGTGAGTAATATGGGTATGTTGATGGATGTCGTTAAGGATGATGAGGTTATCTGTTTGGTTTTGTAGTACCAGCCCTCTGTCTGTGTCGGGGTTGTCGACAAACCAGGCCGACGTCTTGGCGTTGAAGTCACCACCCAGGATGAGGTGTGGGATGTTTGTGATGTGTTGTAAGTGTGGTCTGTATTCATTTGGTACTGTAGGGGATGTTTGGGGAGGGATGTATGTGTTTATGATGGTTATGTTGGAGGTGTTGCCAGTGTGTATTTTAATTGATTGTATTTCTGTTGTGTTATCATTTGGGGGGAGGAGGGATTTGGTTTGTACACTGGTTACTATGTATGATATTTCTTTGTGTACCAGGGTGATGAGTCCACCGCCCCCGCCGACAGCCCGGTCTTGTCTGATGGTGGTGAAATTATGAAATGTGGTTGTTTTTTGTGTTGTGCGGAGTTTAGTTTCTTGTAAGATGGCAATGTGTATGTTGTGTTGTTTGATGAAGTGTGAGAGTTCGTGTTTCTTTGTGTTGATGCCATCTATGTTCAATTGGAGAATATTAATGTTATGTGCACGATGTATGTTGGGTGCTGCTGCACGAGGATGGGGTGGGGGTGAAGGGGGGGGTGAGGGAGGGGCTGGGGGTTGGGATTGGGGAGCAGGAGATGGGGGTTGGAATGGATTAGGATGGGGTGTGGTATGCTGAGTTAAGGATGTGGATGGTATGGGAAGGTTAGGTGGGTTAGGGAGGAGAGGTGGACGGGTTTTAGGGGGGGGAGTGGATGATATGGGAAGGCTAGGTGGGTTGGGGAGGAGAGGTGGACGGGTTTTAGGCGAGGGATTTGACTGGGAGAGGGAGGGGCATGAGGAACAGGTCCAGGTGTTCGTGTAGCGTTTCTTGGAGGCAAATGTTGTACAGGTGAAGTGGGTCCAGTTCCTGCATGAATTGCAGAGAACTGAACCCTTAGTGTGGCGACTCGAAGTGATGGGTTTTGAGCAAGTTGGACATATGTATGTGTACGTGGGTCCTGGGTTGCTCTCAATGTCTCCGGCTAGAAGAAGTCTACGAGAAATGACAGCCGGAGAGTCATTTCTCGGTGTAGGAAAAACTGTGTGATGTGTGTCTGTGGTGTGAGAGGTGTGGAAATTCCCGGCGCGACCGAAGCCGCTCCAAGGACCCGTGCCCCCAGGGAGGGGGCAGGGGATGGTTGTGACGGTTTGGCTCCTGAAACTGCTCCCCGCGGCCGGCATCCGGTTGTCCTCCACTGGTCGTTGATCTGTCTCCGGCCGTGGAGGGTCGGCAGCCATCCGCGGTTGGCAGCTCCGGGAGGTGGTCCCACGGCGTAGACGCCGCCACATCAGGACCTAGAGGTTAGAGTAGAGTAGCATATCTGCTATATCTTATTATAAGAATGGATTCAAGAGGGATAGTCTATCGGATATCATTAATATGATTAAAGTAGCCTACTCCCCCCCTTTTATTCCATTCATTGTCCTCCATTGAGAACCCAGGGGAAAGACGTTTATCATTGACCCGGAAAGACACACCGTTGGGCAGCACCCGGAGATGGAGGTGAAGCCCGGAGAACTTTATAGCAACCCAATCGGGAATACGGAACCGGAGAGAGTGGACCGTAGCTAAGAGTCAAGTTCAATTTCAGTTCAATTCAATTTGAAAGACTGTATTTGCAATTTGCAGTAACTTAAGTTATAATAAAGTAGACGTGCCGTTTTGCCCCAAATCAAAACAGCATACCCAACTCTGCGATGGGTTACCATCATCACTACTAATACCATCATCAATCACAATCAACATAATCACTACTACTGCCATCATCACTACAACTGCCACAATTATCACGAGTACTGTCATCATCACCATTACTATGATCATCATCACTACTACAATTATAATCATCACTGTCCATTGTCACTACCATCTTAATCACTACTATCATCATTAATACTACAACTATCAACCATCATTACTAATATCGTTGAGTGGTACTTGAAAAGTAGACAGAATGGATAAAAAACACCATCTGAGGAAGAGCACTTTATTGACAACGTTTCGCAGATAGCTTCATCAGGTCACTGATGAAGCTATCTGCGAAACGTTGTCAATAAAGTGCTTTTCCTCAGATGGTGTTTTTTATCCATTACTAATATCATCACCACCATCTTACAACCATCATTACTACTGTTAACATCATCACTACTACTATAACCATCAGCATTACTACTGTCACAAATATGACCATCATTTATCCTACTGTCACCATCATCACTACTACTGCCATCATCACCATAATTATTGTCATCATCACTACAAATTTCAACATCCTCACTACTACTCACCATCATCACTAATACTCACACCATCGTCACTACCATCATCACTACTGTCATTATCACTACAACTATCATCATTACTTGTCACCATCATCACTACAATTATGACCATCATTACTACTACTAGTACTGTCACCATCATATCTACTACTGTCACCATCATATCTACTACTGTCATCATCATCACTACTGTCATCATCATTAATACAATTACAACCATCATCACTACTATTATCACCATTATCACTACTATCACCATAAATCCAAATATTACTACCATCACTTCTAATGCCAACTAAACTAACTTAACCTAGCAAATGCGTAGCGAGATGTTTTCGCTCCCAGAACGCCATCAATGCTGAGGTGGGGGGGGGGGGGGGAGGTGGGGGGGTAAAATCATATTTTGGACCTAAAATCATAACTATTGCATAAATTCAAAAAATCTTTTTTGTTTGACGTTCGCATTCACGCAACAGATATTCGTGTGAAATTTGGTGAAAATCCGTCCAACGGTCTAGGAGGAGTTTCGAGACAGACTGACAACGACGACGACGACGACAGATTTTTGTTTTGTGTGGTACCCACTATACGGGGGGGGGGGGGGGGGGATACCAAACTCTGCTTACGCAGAGTTGATTATTACAATCATCACTACTACTCTCACCATTGTCACTACCATCTTAATCACGACTATCATCATTGATGCTACACCTATAAACCATCATTACTACTATCATCACCACCATCTTACAATCATCATTACTTTAGTTAACATCATTACTACTACTATAACCATCATCATTACTACTGTCACAAGTATTACCATCATGTATCCTACTATCACCATCATCACTACTACTGCTATCATCACAACTATTGTCATCATCACTAAAACTTTCACCATCATCACTACTACTCACCGTCATCAATAATACTCACACCATCGTCACTACCATCATCACTACTGTCATCATTATAACTACAACTATCATCATTACTTGTCACCATCATCACTACTATTATGACCATCATCACTACTACTAGTATTGTCACCATCATATCTACTAATGTCACCATCTTATCTACTACTATCATCATCATCAATACAAATACAAACCATCATCACTACTATTATCACCATCATCACTACTATCACCATCAATCCCACTATTACTACCATCACTTCTAATGCCAACTAAACTAACTTAACCTAGCAAATGCGGAGCGAGATGTTTTCGCCCCCAGAACGAATGCGTTCTTAGTGTGTGTGTGTGTGTGTGGGGGGGGGGGGGGGTCTGGGGGTAAAACCATATTTTGGACCTAAACTCATAACTATTGCATAAATTCAAAAAATCTTTTTTGACTGACGTTCGCATTCCTGCAACAAATGTTTGTGTGAAATTTGGTGAAAATCCGTCCAACGGTCTAGGAGGAGTTCCGAGACAGACGGACGACGACGACAGACATTTATTTTGTGTGGTACCCACTATACGGGGGGGCGATACCAAACTCTGCTTACGCAGAGTTGATAATGAAATAATAATAATAAAGTAGACGTGCCGTTTTGCCCAAAATCAAAACGGCATACCCAACTCTGCGATGGGTTACCATCATCACTACCAATACTATCATCAATCACAATCACCATCATCACTACTACTGCCATCATCACTACAACTGCCACAATCATCACGACTACTGTCATCATCACCATTACTATGATCATCATTACTACTACAATTACAATCATCACTACTACTCTCACCATCATCACTACTACTGTCACTATCATCTTAATCACTAATATCATCATTGATACTACAACTATCAACCATCATTACTACTATCATCACCACCATCTTACAATCATCATTACTACTATTTGTTAGTAGTCTTGGAAAATCCAACGTCAAGGCTATTAACCTAATTGCAATGACGACTTGTCTATTTTGACTGCTATGTCGTCATTCCAACCACGGTTAAAAAGAAAACGTCTAGAGTCTACTCCTTATCTTGCTCTAGGAGACGTTGTACATTAACCAAAACTACCACCGAAGGTGAAAAAACCATAGAAGAGAAGAAAAAGGGGTTTACCTTAGTTACCGGTCAAGGCCCATCCCGTGTTCCGTCATGTGCAGATCCCTGTCGAACGTGCGCATGAGCGACCCTCTTTTGTTATCATTTTTTCACGCGTCTCCATGTTGAGTCCGCTTTTGTTGTGCTCCTTCAATTCACCCTGTTTTAGGTTCGTTTCGGCTTATCTGGCCTTCTTTTTTGGTTAGACAGATGTTACGTGATCTAGGGCACACGTAAATGGGCTCCTAAGTGTGTATAATGGAGACGCGTGTGGAAATAGCCTACCAAAGGTACGGGGGCGCCTGGCGTTCCTCGTATATGTTTTTCATTCTTTCTCTTTTCATATTCTTTTTTTCTGTTAGTCTGGGCATAGTTTAGCTTTTAGCTTAATTTAGCCTAGCTCATTTTCTCATTCAGGAATTGCTATGCCCCTATGAGTTTTTTTTTTCATAGCCTAGGTGTACCGTTGGTAAACAATCTGAGATTTCGTTGGTGGCGGTGCTGTTTGTAGAGTTTGTGTCGGCCGCATTATTAGCGTTATTCCCGAGTCCCCCCTTTCGAGTCCTTCACTGTGTATCAAGGGCCTGGGCAACAGGTGGTTCGTGATAATCCAGGGGTACCCCACGGGGGCCCCTCCTTCACACCACAGGGTTTTTCGCCCCTGACACAATTCTCTGCTCACCGTCTAGGCCACCCTTTTTTCCTCACCAGTTTCATTTACTGGTTTTTGTTTTATCTTCCTGTTTCACCTCCATCCTTTCATAGTCTTTTTGCCCAATCCAGGGGTACCCCACGGGGGCCCCTGTTTGTGCGAAACCACCCTCCCTGCCACTTCTCCTCATGGGCTTTGCTCTATGTTCCTGGGGGATGTGCCTCCTCTCCCCTGGTGTGTCTTCCTTGCCTCTCCCTTTACCGGTTGAGTTAGGATAAATTCAAGGAAGACACTGCTCAGCTTGATGGCCATCATCGCTTGGAGTTCATAAGGAGATGACGCATTTTTTGTGGCCTTTTTTGGTATTCCCTAGACGCTCCTCTCGCTTTTTCGGCGCCGAACCATCTCGGCCGGTCCCGCAAAATTGTGGGGGGGTCGATTCGGGGCTTTGGGACGTTTCGGCTCCCCGCAAATTTGCGGAGATCGCTGGGGGGTCCCGCGGAGATGCGGGAGGGTTGTGTCGGTACGGTTATGCCTCCATTGGCCCGCAAATTTGCGGTTATACAGTAAACTTCCGTTAATCCGAAGGGCAGCGGACCGGCCCTCGTTCGGATTAGTGGATTTTTCGGATTATCGGACTTTACCCCTATGAACCTGTGTATAACGAAAACATTGAGACATTAGGCCACCCAAATGACACAATTGGTGCACACACACATATCATATGTTCATGAAATCACTTCAAAAGTTTACCATTGTCATTGTACCTATTACCTACTTCAAAACATTCAGATTAATGGTCAAAGGAATCTGCTGATATAAACGTCTTCTTCTTCTTCTTCTTCCGTCTACTAGCGAGTTTGTCTTGCTCTTGAAGATCAGATGTGGTTCGGGAAGTAATGCCTTAACAACGGCACTTCCCTGAGAGGTTCTTGTAATTTTCCTTTTGTGATTTTCCTTTTGTGACGTGCTCTGTTATATTATATTGTATTGAAAGCACCCTTGTCTTGTTGTCTTGAAAGCACCCTTGGGATGCTCCGATCACTGAACTATAAATAGTAGCGTATCGTAACGTCCAAAGGTGCGTTTTCAAGCTCAAGACTAATACGTCCAAAGGTGCGTTTTCAAGCTCAAGACTGTATGCGCTTCCCAGAAAATGCGGTGGCAAAGCCAGTAGCGCATCGGAGCGTCCCAAGGATGCGTTCAAGAGCAAAACAAACTCTCTAGCAGACGATGTGGAAGAAGAAGACGAAGGTGTTTACGTTTATATCAGTAGCTTCCTTTGACCATTAATCTGAATGTTTTGAAGTAGGTAATAGGCTACAATGACAATGGTAAACTTTTAAAGTGAATTCATGAACATATGATATGTGTGTGCTCCATTATGTGTCATTTGAGTGGCCTAATGCCTCAAAAAGGGGACTTTGGGACTTCTTGAAATTCGGACCATCGGGTGAATTTCGGATTTGGCCTCAAATTGAAAAATTCGGACTATTGGGAGATTCGAATCATCGGTCGTCGGATTAACGGACTTTTACTGTATTGGCTTTCACTGTTGACCTTGTTTATGTCATATTGTTGCCTGATACTATATTGGTGTATGCACTTTACTATAATGTTATGGACCCTGCATGTATAGTGTGAGTGGTGGTTAACACTTTATCCATCTTTGCAGGTTCTGCTTGTGCTCTTCCACCTCGCCCGCCCTCCTCACCTACCTCGGTGCTCCCGGTTTAGAGTGAGTACGGATACCGATTTGCATGTGTGTTACTGTTTACCCATGCTCCTTCCCTGGTTTTTATTGGACATTCTCTACCCTTACTCTGTCCGCGTGCTGCTTATGGTGTGTGTTCTTTTCCGTTGCAGGTGGGATGCCTTGCTTTCGCCAGGGTTGTGGCTCCCCGTGCTTGGAACGCCACAGGTCCTGCTTACGCCACTCGCAATGTGTGTCCTCTACGGCCTACCTCCCTGCTCTGTGTGGCCCGTGTATGGACCTGGTGGATGTGGTGGACCATCACCCTGGTTCCTCAGAGGCGGCAGGGGCCTCTGCTTCCCTTCAATCATTGTGGGCGGTGGTCTCCCACCACATTAGGACTGTGGGCCACCGTTCCCCGGCCTTTGTTGACGACCGGATCCGCGTCGCCCTGGGCATCCCTGACCCGTCATGAGGCCGTTCACCTTGCCCTCTCCCTGCTCGGGCCCTCCTCCCTGGATCCCGCGGCCGGTCGTCACATCGTCGGGAGTATCCCCATCTCCATCCACGCTCTCGCTCGCCTCATCGCCCGTCCTCTACTGCCCCTCGTCGTCCTCCCTGATCACCTTGACGCCGCCCATCGCCCTCGTCATGGTTCTCACCCTGAGCCGGGGTTAGCGGCTCTGCCCCTGTGCGCCCTCCCCTGGCCTCTCCGGATAGGGGCTCTACTACCTTCCCGCCCGCTTCCCCTTCACAAAAGACGTCCTGTTCCTTTGTCCTTCCGTACGCGCCGCGGATGTTCATTGCTGTAGCTGGCCCTCTGCTTCCCTCCTCCTACACTGTTCCAGGAGGGTCCGTGCCATGGATGTAGTTGCTTCTGCCTCCTACTTCTCTCTGCACGGTGCCTATTCTTCCTTTCACGGTGCCTCGTCCCAAGGTAGGAGGTCCTCCTCCCTCCTCCGCCTTCGGTGTCATGGGCCGCCCTTGTTCTCCTCAGACCCCGGGGATCCTTTCCTCTGTTTCCCCCCGCACTCCTTCTGACCTCCTTTCACCCGGCCAGCCTTCCCACTCCCGTCATCCTGCTGCCCTCCTCATTCCTTCTATATCCCTGATCTTCACT